>OZ026621.1:24316096-24398596 GCA_964020975.1 Hermodice carunculata | reverse complement strand
ACACGTCATATGCATCAGGATACAAAGGTGATATTGCAACCGTGGTAGGCTATATCCCCTTAATATTTGAATGCCTGAGTGATTTTATATATGTTATTATATATATATATATATATATATATATATATATATATATATATATATATATATATATATATATATATATATATATATATATATATATATATATGTGTGTGTGTGTGTGTGTGTGTGTGTGTGTGTGTGTGCGCGCACGTGTGTACTTATTTTGGTGTACAACTCCCCTTTAACATGTGGAACAACGGTTGTAACGAATTTTATTTTGGGTAATGAGATTTGTTGAAAATTGAAGGTGCACTGAAATTCAGGGACACTTAATTGAAGTAAATATGATCTAAACCACAAATATATATTCTTACACGTATCAAACTCTAAGAATATCCGTTTTATGTGTGAAATTCCAAAGTTGTGTAAAAGCTAGCGCATCTCTGCGGCATTTTTAGACTCTTGTAAATCAGTCCCTCCAGCAGAGAGAGGTACAACAGTCTCAGGCCTGTTAGTGTGCCATCTGGTGTCCAAATGAATAACGACGTTTTGATGACAGGCGGGTCTGTTCAGCCATAAATATCAATGAAACCCTTGCGTGATCAAGGATTCCCAGGATCATTAAAAGGCCATCACCGTCGGACATTAATCTATATCGCAATTATTTAAAAGCTTATATAGCTCGCACATTTACCTTGTTGAAATGTTTTCCAGCCACTGGCAACTTTCATGCATGCACTGAATAACCATAGAAGTACAAAGGGGGCGCGTCAAAAATTATAAAGTGGAGAAAAAATCAAATGAATCAAACATGAAATTGCAACAAGAGGGTTTACTGGAATCTGTAAAATGAAATGCATATATGGGCACATATCTATGTCATCACTCAAAGGTGAAATAACTTTAAAGGTTAACGCTTTTAGTACTGTTAAAACGCAGCATATAGACTATAATTACCCGCGTTAGCTATTTATGATAAAAACAACAGCTTGGACGCTAGATGTGGACAATTTATATGATCATTTAATTGAATGTATCTGAGGCGTTAACAAAACTATTTGATCAGATTCTCTCCAGATTCTGCCAGACGACAATCAACCAATTTTGCTTAAATTTTGTGGCAATAATTTTCGGGATGCGCCCAAGTTTTGCACCGAAATCTTAAGATATATATTGTATCTTATTTTGTCTGATCCCTTGAGTTATTGGACTGAATTCATATGGGGAGACAATATGTAATAAACCGAAAACACAATTCATTAAATTGGATTACAAAGTTAGAGTTCAGGTCAGGTACCCTTTGTGTGATCCAAACATCGCCACTCTGACAGATCCGTATACGCAATACTAAAGTAGACATGGGTAGTATGCTTGGTTTGACAATGGGTTTTACAATCTGGAGACAAATTATCTAAGTGTTTGTATATTTGAATAACTTGGAAACATTCTCATTTCACTCTCTCGCGGTCTTGTAGTCATAATCATTTGAAGCTAGGAATATTTCATTTCAATATGTCTTCGCACTGGAACCTGTTAAAGATATTGCGGTAGTCGTTGTCTTGTTGACTTGATACTTTTTGAGACACATTTTTTCAGATATAAAGTCGAAATGCAGTATTTTACTCTGTTCTAAGCCGTTTAACCACCGTGTTGTTGACTAATTTTTACAGATGTTGAGTCAAAAATATATATTTTTTTTTCAGAGAAACTATTATACTATATTTTATATTTTGTTCTGCCTGTGAGGTCTAAGGTTAGACCTCTAATCTGTGTCAATCATATCTTGTTCTGCACAATGATTATTTTGTTCGCTTTGATCATTGATCTTTTCATACGTTCATTGGGGCTGAAATTAAAATGAATAAACAATTAGAATGGTAGAACGTTTAAGAACTAAACACCATTAAATAGGTACACCATCTTCTATAGAACGAAATCAGTTTAAAATTATGACGCAGGAATTTCCCGGCGAGTCGTGAAATTAAAGGCTTACAGCCACAAAACACCATCCACAAAACACCATCCTGCTATTTGGAGGGCTCATGCTGCCACAGAAAGAGGAGTCTTTTGGTTTGATGTTACAAGTAACGATGTCTGTTCCATAGAACAAAAGTGGCAAGATGTCAGTGCGAAAGGGGTGTGATGTATTGATATCGGATAAATTCCTTTGCGGTCAAAATTAACAGGCAGATTTTGACATATGTAAGCATACCGAGTTCCGATATTTCAAAGAAAGTGTCATCGTGTATACATGTATGCACTATACCATTTCACCAAAGAGTGAGCGTAATCAACTAACGGATTCCAGTAACTGTACATTTAAAGAGACTTTTAGTCCTTAGATTCTTAGGTTCAAAATGAGCCAGTAAGACGAACTTACAAATGTTTGTACCATGATGTATTGTAGAGGATTACCACAAAAGGAACAAGCAAATTAAGTGCAATAAATGGAGACATGTGAAGCTTTGTAACAATTTTATTTTATTATTTTTAAGCCCAGACACATGAGAAGACTGAGAATGCGAATTAAGCTCTTGGTCAGCTAAGATATCGTGTAAATGAATATACAGTTTCCACGCATACTATAAAATGTTTATATACGGCAACAGTGCGCATTGTTGGTGAGAGTATAATCCCCCAGAGATGGTGCTCCCCATTTCAAATTGGTTGTGCACGAGGTGTTTTCCTATAAAACAGCAAATCATTTGCAAATATCTCCCTCAAGTCAAACGGGCAGATTGCATAATTATTCATCATCAGTTGAGTCGCTGCAGAACATAGTTCAGGAGGATGACTGCCAGTAGCGTATTTGTATCCCAGTAAGTATGGACAAGTGGTTTTACATATAGTTTCATCTTCACCCAAAGGACAGTTCCACTGCCCATTACATAAAAACATCATATTTAAATGCAGTAGGACTTTGAACATCTGAATTTGCCAGAACACATTAAGTCCCTATAGCAGATAAATAATTATCTCTGTGACTGTCCTCTTATGTTTCCAACTTTTTTCACGTTTTCCCGAAACGAGTCCGGCGATGAGTTGCATTTATACTTCAACGGAACTCTTCGAGAAAGGACGTGCATTTTCACAAAGGTAGCAATGCTCTTGTTTGACACATTATGCCCAATTTTTCCTTGGACGAAACGTTTCCGAAATTGTCACAAAGGAAGGAAATGTATGACCAAGGCTTACAGTACACCAACAATGCATCTAAGGGTAATTTTTCTTTGAAAAGCTGTGAGCTATTTATCTCTAACAGTGACAGGGAATTGCAATTAGGAGACTGAAACTGCACACCAGCAATGAATAGGCATATTCGTCCAAAAAATAAATATGTTATTTCGTGATACCTGTCATTGAAAATTAAGGTATTATACAACTTAAGTTGAGCAGGTCTATCATTTTGTAAACAAAAAGAAACAAATGCGCTCAAGCTCACGAAATTGCATCCAAATTAAATGGCCAGTGTATGACAATATGCACTTGTCTGTTCAAACATGTTGCCTGTAACCATGGGAGTCTTTCAAGGACCTATGCTTTGCCCGCTCCTCTTCGTAATATATGGAAAAGATATGCACAAAGCCTCATCCAATATTATTTAATTACTCCATTCCAATGACATTGTACTGATATGTTCACTTTGCTCCTTCAACTCTTTCGTTGATGTAACCGGAAAAATGTCTGACCTGATAAATATTGAGTTAAAATATTTATATTTGGTTAGTAGTTAACAGGTTATCATTGAACATAGCCACCACCAAATGCATGGTATTTATCCTCCTCAAAAGAAGAGCCTGTATGGTTTGGAAGTAAGGATTAATGATATTTCTATTAATAAAGCCAATGAATTCGACTTCCTTTTTCTGCGCAGACAAGTGAATTTAAATTGAAGGCTCATTTCGCCAAAATGGGAAATAAATCATCAAATCGGAATTTATAATCAAATCAATAAATACGTAACCACAAATACATTGTTAGTAATCCACAATTCTTTGTTTGTTTTTGTCACATTTCTAGAATATCTATAGAACTTTACCGACCAGTCATACCTACTATATCCGTGGTAGAGGGACGGTCCCTCTCCCTTCTTCTGCAAAAACAAAACTGAGACACTGCAATAAATTTAACATCCTACACCTACTCAAACAAAAAAAAAAAAAAAAACAAAACAAAAAAAAAACAAAAAAAACAAAAACACACACACACACACACACACACACACAAAAGCAGTGCTCAATGTATACAAAATATGTTCACATTCGTACATCGGATTTCCTTTCATTTTTTCATATTTTTTGTACATAGTTATCATGCTGTTTGTACCATACCAAATTCATATGTATGTAACTAAATATCATATTGTTTGAATCGTCAGCTCCCTCATCAGTTTATTTGTATTTCAGCATATCTCACTCGTATATCCATGACCTATCGAGAATAATAAAAATTAGAAACTTTTTCATAAGTGGCCTCAGCAATAGCGGATGCTTAATCCTAAGCTGGGGCAAACCCGACATTTGGTTCAAGAAGGCATAGGGCGTCTTACCATGGCACTCATGTTGCAGGGGCACAAAGGAGATCACTATCGGCATGATATATGTGTATATGCATGGTGCCTTAATTAAAAATATTTACAATGACCAATATAATCATATGTAGAAATTGCACCAAAATTCTGAAATACAAAGGGGTTGAGGGTACGTCCCTGTAACATAAGGTGACATAATTTTTGATTGTGGATCTCTAGCATTTTTTTGTCACGAATTGCACACACACACACATATATATATATATATATATATATATATATATATATATATATATATATATATATATATATATATATATATATATATTTATATATATATTAAATATATATATGTATAAATATACATACATACATTTATATATACATATGCAATAAATTGCTATGCTACTATTTTTTTAAATCATCAGTCAATTTGGACTAACAGATATGCAAATTAAGAGTTGTCAATGTGCTGTATAAATTAAGCGGCAATCTGTTCGCCTTTTCCAGATTCTATATTTTGTGTTGCTAGATATGTCAGTAAAAGTCTTTTAGAAATGTTTCCTATAACAGGAGGAAAAAAAAAAAGTTTTTTGGTAGTCAGATTCCACACTTGGCTTAACATAGCGTTTATGTGATATTAGTTCAAAACTGTAACTGGGCAAAAACTCCGATTGGCATTATTGCTTGGCTTGTGAGTTATAAAGAGACAAATACAGGCCTCTTGACAAATTTGGATTGCGTTTACCACTTAATTTTGGACAACCGTGGGAACAAAGCAGAGAAATCTGGCGTTCATCTGTGCATGTTCGTCTGCTATACTCAAGTGAAAATAAATGCTCTTAGGTCCATTGTGGGCCTTTTTTTGGATTTGGCCATGACTTTCTTCCTCATGCATCTGCACTTAGGGCCTGCCTCATTAGGTGTTCTCTCCACGTTTGAAAAGACACGTGCCTCTGATATGTATATTTACCACATAGCTAGTCCCGATTGCCCAAACCGGTTCTAGTTCTGGTACGTAATGTCATGATCCAGGCAACTCTGTTCTGGTGGCCTGTGGTCTTTTTTTTTTGACATGCCTAAAATGGACCATCATCGATAACCAACGGTAAAACTTTCTTCCAATATCATTGCTTCATGAAACCAACTAGTTCATTTGCAATGCTGTGACGCTTTCTTGGTACCAAGTATATCTACAGCACTCTTGTTCGCTTCATTTTTCAGCGTAAAGGTATAGTACTTCGTGGGTATCATAGTTGTAAAAAAAGGAGACAGCCCCTAATGCACACACAAGAATTACAGTGTTACCTGAACAGCACAATGCTGTTTTGAAAACTCTGTATATCAACTTTTGAGTGGCGTCAGGTCAATTTGCAACCAAATGTGGACACTTTTGAAAAAAGGAGGCCCTGTAGAGACAATCTTATATCACGCATGTCAACAATAATTTTGGCGATATATCGTAAAATACAAATACAGATTTTGGAAAAGGTAGAGTGAACTCTTCTTGCTCAGTTTTGTACCAATCTGAAAATAGACTGAAACATAAACACCCAGGATGTTTTAGGTCAAAGACAGTTGGATAGATAGAACAATACTCAGTTCCGAATGTGAAATTTATATATTTGTGATAATTTTTTAAATGTATGACATTTCTTTCAGATTCACGAAGGGAAGGACGAAAGAGATGTGCATTTGGAAAAAGATATGGAGACTAATCATTTTTACTCTGTATTAACTAGTTTGGCAGTCCTGCGTTAAATGTAAATCCAATGCAAGCTAATCATGAAGCAAATTTTTTTACAAAGCCCTTTCGCATGTTAATGCATTTTTACTATCTTTAGTAACCAGTTTGGCTTCCCTGTGATGAATGTGAATCCTAGAAGGAAAATCCAAGCTAATCAGGCAGTAAAATTTGTACACAGCCCCTTCTCATGTTAAAACCGTATGAGACTTCTGGTTTTTTTTTAGCAGACTAGCTATGCGCCTCTCAAACGTTTAGATTGTTTTACATACAAGTGCAATTCTTAGATTGGCATGAATGTAATGTGAATAGCGTTTTTGTACAGGTGATTAAATTGGCTGTACATTGTCGGATATTGAATGAATTAAAGTGATTTCCAGTTTTTAAAGTTACAATAACTTACCAAAATAAACGCCATATGAAGTAAAATTTACGTTTTAACAAAAATCCATTTTTACATTTTTTTTTATTTGTATGATAGCCTGTTATCGAAACTTTTTTGTGTCTGTTTTGTTGGCACTGAGATGGTTTATCTGAATAAGGCATTTTAGATATATTCTCCTCTTTGGTTGCAACGCTGCTACTGGTGAGACAACCAATAATTGGAATATGTTTTTTTTTTCATACCTGAGGCAACAGTGGTTTACCAGTGGAATGTTACACATAGAGCCACCTACAAGCACAGTGTTACATTGCAAACTAGCTCATCAATTTCTAATGTTAAAAGATGAGAGATTTGAGATGCACTACTAGAATATATTTACATTAGATTAATAATTATCTTGTATGACTTGTCAAAGCACAAGAATACCAAATAAAATAAGTTACATTGCCTTCGGTATCTAACAATAATGCTTCTTACACTAGGGAGACTTGAGACATTGACACAACATTGGCCCAGGAGAAGATTTTTCCCAATGATCGGATCAACCACATAAGAAATTCAATTTGGGGTGATCCATGAATCACAATTTCCACACTGATGCATATGACATTCACCTTAATGAAGGCATTTGATTATCAATTCCAAATTTCAGTCAAGCACATGCATAGACCCTGTTGCCAAGTGATCGGCGCATATGTAGTGCTTTAACGTAATGTGAATGTCTGTGGTATCAAAATTCATTTCTACATTAGTAGGACAATTCATCATTTGCTAATAGTAGAGAGACTTATCATCACTTATGGTAAAACATTTTAGGATGTTTTGTCTGTTACTGCTGGAGTAAATCATAAAAAACCTTTCCTTTTTTTAATGACATGGTGGCCCATGTACCATTTCCACCATTGATTTTTCACGATCGAAATAACTGATCAATAACATAAGAATCTACATATAATGCCTGTTTAGTCTTATGGATTATAAACAAATGAAAATATACCAAATAACTTTGTCAAAAACAGAAAGGTAAAGTTTGCTTATGAAATCTTGATTCATATAAGAGTGTGAAGGTGGCAAAAAGAAGACATTACATTTTTCAGAGATCAAAACACAAGCCCATTTACAATTTTCTTCCTTCGAGAGGTAATCACAAGGCAAACAATAGAGCTTAAAAAGTTCAATTAATATCTCAAGTTTTGTATGTATAGATAAAAGTATGCACGAGGCAGTCTCAGCAGGAGTTTACCAAGTGGGCATGTGCTCCATTGTGGCAACTGCAGGAGTAATGTGAATACACATTTTTGCAGTCATCTGAGCCAAATTGCTTTTAATGTTCAGGGCCTAACTCATTGACCATGTTCTTTGCCAGTGAACTCAGGAAACAACCATTAGCTCACACTTTTTCTACCCTCCCAGGTGCTTGATTCGATTTAAAAAATACAATCATTGATATTTCCTGGCCATTTGCTCTTTTGTATGGGGGTAGTTGTTGTTGTTGTTGTTGTTAATTGTGAAAAACCTCTAATAGCGAAGACCCCTAGAAACATTTTCAAGCCTACTGTCTTCCACATGTTTCATTGGGATGAAGAATAGACAAAATTGTACAAACCAGTACCCATAGTGGTTTGAGCAAGGAAGTCTCTATGAAACACGGTGGTCATTTGATTGCTTGTTTAGAAATGTGCAAAACTCATCTATTAGTAAGTTGTGGTACTTTTGGGGAGTAGTTTGACTCAAAAACCTATTTAACGTATTGTAAACAACATGACTAAGTTATATCTTGCTGGATGATTTGGTTCACCTCAGAGTAATGCTGGACAAAGTTCAGGATATATATGTCTTTGTGACGGCTGTGGACAAACAAGTCTACCAAATGCTTTGATTTGTAAAAATGCTATTGATAATGCAGCCAACTGTTAGTAGGTGCTTGTCAGTGAAGCTGACTGCCTTATACTTGGGGTTGGGGTTGATCTTGTGCATGCTAGCCACCCTGCCACATTGTGGCTCATAACCTGGTTTTAAACTTACCATTCACCTGGAGGACCACTGGTTTCATGGCCCCACATATTGAACTAGTTTTGCTGTCACTTTTGAAGGCCACATAACTCTCAAGTGGAGGCTTAACTATGTGCAGTTGGAGGTGCCTTGGGAAGGTGAAGGCCTTGATCCCATTTCAATTCATGTTAGAGTCCATGGCAGGTCCTGCTTTACTGTCCCCTGTATTCTGGGCTGCCTTTATCATGTGGAAACTTTTGTGCCTCTTCATAAATTGTCTAAGCCTTTCCAGGGAAAGACTCCTCAAAAGAATACTATGTCAACGAGGATAGCCCCAGTTGGAAGGAAATCGGTTGGCATAAAACTTAAATTATCCTCAGCAGGCTGAGGAAGACAACTACATAGGGTATAACAGGTTACAGTGAAGAAAACATCAGAAGTCACTTTGTCACCAAGAACATTGGAGGGAAATGCCACAAAAATCTTCTTTACCAATTATATGCAGCGTCAGGTTAGGCATTTCAAGGATGAAGGTATAGAGGTCACAGGCCAACTCTGGATGGAGGTAACTATTGCTATTTGCTATCTGTCACTATCTCTGACTTACCTAAGCCAAAGCTGTCAAGTGACAACGCTCGGTAGACAGATATAACACAGAGCCAAACACTAACGTTTTATCACAGTCAGAGAGGTCAGATCCACAGATCTGTGTGGAGGCCTTGTGAGATGTTGCATAGACCAACACAGTTTGGAGTCAGCTCAACAAGGATGTCAAACCTCAAGCCCTTCATCACATACTGCATGGATGGCTGGGCCAATCTACCTTTGGCAAGACCCTGTGTGGGTAGTTTGATGGGCCATGCTGGCCATCATGTCCATGCATCAAGAAAGCCCAAATTCTGACCCCAGATAGTCATGGATCTCCAACTTGTCAACCATATGCATGGCTGTAAAGACCTCTCTCACTATGGATGCTGTCTTTGTCAGAATTCCACTTTCACTGGGTTTTCTCAATTTTATTTGGTGTAAATACAGCCTCGAGGCAGCCATTACATTATGTTAATACTTTCCTGTTGGAGTTCACATATATGTGTACTCACACAAATTCCCATTGCCTTCCAAGATCACTTTGCAAGTATTGCTGCATGATTTTTTTTTAAACACTACTTTGATTTTATATGGTGTTTTTTTTTTAAGTTATTGTAACTTTCGAAACTGAAAATCTCTTTCATTGATTCAATACCCGACAATGTACAGCAATGCAATTTAATCATCTGTACAAAAACGCTATTCACATAAAATTCATGCCAATCTAAGTATTGCACTTGTATGTAAAACAATCTAAACGTTTTAGATGTGCATAGCTAGTCTGCTTAAAAATTCAGAATTCTCATACGGTTGTAACATGCGAAGGGCCTTTGTACAAATTTTGCTGCCTGATTAGTTTAAATTTTCCTTCTAGGATTCACATTGATCGCAGGGAAGCCAAACTAGTTACTAGAGATAGTAAAAATGCGTCAACATGCGAAGGCTTTGTAAAATTTTGCTGCATGATTAGCTTGGATTATCCTTATAGGATTTACATTTAACGCAGGACTGCCAAACTGGTAAATACAGAGTAAAAATGATTAGTATGCATATCTTTTTCCAAATACACACCTTTTTCCGTCTCTCCTTTCGTGAATCTGAAAGAAATGTCATACATTAAAAAATCTATCACAAATATATAAACTTCAGATTCGGAACTGAGTGTTGTTGTATCTGTCCAATTGTCTTTGGCCTAAGTCATCCTAGGTGTTTTTGGTTCACTCTATTTTCAGATTGGTACAAAACTGAGCAAGAAGAGTTCACTCTACCTTTCCCAAAATCTGCATTTTGAAGTTTTCGATATATCGCAAAATTATTGTTGACATGCGTGATACGGGGTTGTCTCTACAGGGCCTCCTTTTTTCAAAAGTCCCCACATTTGGTCGCATATTGACCTGACGCCACTCAAAAGTTGATATACAGAGTTTTCAAAACAGCATTGTGCTGTTCAGGTAACACTGTAATTCTTTGGTGTGCATTTCAGGCTCTCTCCTGTTCTTTTAACTATGATACGCACGAATATCATACCTTTACGCTGAAAGATGAAGCAAACAAGAGTGCTGCAGACATACTAGGAGCCAAAAAAGCGTCACAGCATTGCAAATGAACTAGTTGATAATAACATGAGGTTTTTGCCTAGTTAGAGTTTTGAACTCTTGTCACATAAACGTTATGTGTAGCCAAGTGTGGAATCTAACTACCAATAAACTTTTTTGTTTTTTTCCTCCTGTTTTGAGAAGCGAATCTAAAAGACTTTTACTGATATATCTAACAACACAAAATGTAGAATGTGTCAAGAGGTGGACAGATGGGTAGATTGTCGATTAATTTATAGAGATTAATGCACATTGACAACTCTTAATTTGCATATCTCTATGTCCAAATTGATTGATGATTTAAAAAAATAAAAGCATAGCAATTTATTGCATATATATATACCTATACACACACACACACACACACACACACACACACACACACACATATATATATATATATATATATATATATATATATATATATATATATATATATGTATATATATGTGTAAATATTTAGCATACAATGAGGACTGCATTTGTTTGAGTAGGTGCAAGATGTAAAATCTATTGAAGTGTCTTTGTTTTGCAGAACAAGGGAGAGGGACCGTCCCTCTACCACGCATATAAACAATATGATATTTAGTTACATACATATCAATTTGGTATGGTACAGACAGCATGATAACTGTGTACAAAAAAAATATGAAAAAATGAGAGAAAAATCCGAGGTACGAATGTGTACATATTTTGTATATGTTGAGGACTGCATTTTTTGAGTAGGTGTAGGATTTAAGATCTATTGTAGTGTCTTAGTTTTGTTTTGCAGAACAAGGGAGAGGGACCGTCCCTTTGCCACGGATACAAACTACTCAAAACTTATAACTCTCCACTTATTTACTTGTATATAATTAAATAATGAACAAATATTTTGGAATTTCAGTATCATATATTTTATATTCATGCTCTTGGTACAGCGTTAACAGAAAAATGACCATCTTAAGGAGTCCATGCTTCACTGCACATAACTGGTTTCAAGTGAAAGTCAAAATTTGAAGTTCGCAACATTAGGTTCAATGAAACCCGAAGTGGGTAATCCAGTTTTTTTGTTTATCACAGAAGACTTGTCTCAATGATTTGGTCATCAACGCATCACAGTATGCTTGTCGAACCATGGTAAAGTCAATATTCTGTGTAACCACCTCGGTTGCTATGGCACTGCAGGCACCTTCTCCTCATGCTGTATGCAAGCTTACGAAGGTAAGCCTGAGGCAAATTGTCCCATTCCTGCTGAACTAAACGGCGCAGATCATCAATGGTTGAAGCAGCGTTCATCTGAGGGTATACCTTCTGCTTCAGCTGACTCCAAACATGCTCTATCGGATTCAGATCCGGGGAACAGGCTGGCCACTCCATCACCTCAACACCCTCATTAGCAAGGAAGCCCTGGACATCACGGGACACATGCGGTATGGCGTTGTCTTGCATTAGCACGAACTCGTCCCCGATGGCACCAGCATACTGGATAACGTGAGGTTGTAATATTTCTATTAATAAAGCTAATAATTAGCTTTATTAATAGAAATATCTTTAATCCTTACTTCTAAGCCATACAGAATCTCCTTCTGAGGAGAATAAATACCATGCATTTGGTGGTGGCTATGTTCAACGATAACTTGTTAGCCACTAATCAAATATCAATATTTATCAGGTCAGACATTTTTCCGGCTACATCAGCGAAAGAGTTGAAGCAGCAAAGTGAACTTATCAGTACAATGTCACAGGGAAGGAGTAATTGCATAATATTGGATGAGGCCTTGTGCATATCATTTCCATATATTACGAAGAGGAGCAGGCAAAGAGCAGATCCTTGCAGGACCCCCGTGGTTACAGGCAACATGTTTTAATAGACCAATGCATATTGGCGTTTCGTGAGTTTGAGTGCATTTTTTCTTTTTGTTTACAAAATGATAGACCTGCTCAATTTAAGTTGCAGGATACCTTAATTTTCAATGACAGGTATCACGAAATAACACATTTATTTTTAGACGAGTTTTCCTATTCATTGCTGATGAGCAGTTTCGGTCTCCTAATTGCAATTTACGGTCACTGTTATAGATAAATGACAGGCAGGTTTTCAAGAAAAAGTTTTACTTTTTGTTCAAGTGCGTTGAAAAATACGCCTAAAATTATGTTTCACCACAAGCACTCTTAGATGTAATGTTTGTGGACTGTAAGCCATGGCCATATATTTCGTTCATTTATGACAATTTTAGACATGTTTCGTGCAAATAAAAAATTGGTCATAATGTTTGAAACAAGACCATTGCCACCTTTTTGAAAATGTACGTCCTTTCTAGAAGTGTTACGTGGAAATATAAATGCAACTCATCGCTGGACTTGTTTCGGGAAAATGTGAAAAATGTTCGAAGCATACGAGGACAACTTTTGGTGCGAACAGTTACTGGGTTCCTTGTGATTAACTACCTGAAGATGAGAAGCAATGCATTTTGCTTTCATATATCTATGCATTTGATGTTCATGTAATCGCTAATTTAAAGTACAGTCACAGAGATAAACATCTATCTGCTGTAGGGACTTGAGGTGTATTGGCAAATTCAGATGTCTAAAGTCCTACTGCATTCAAATATGATTTTTTTTGTGTAATTGGCAGTGGAATTGTCCTTTGGGTGAAGATGAAACTACGTGTAAAAACCACTTGTCCACACTTACTGAGATGCAAATACGCTACTGGCATTCATCCTCATGAACTATGTTCTGCAGCGACTCAACCGATGATGAATATTTATGCAATCTGCCCGTTTGACTTGAGCGAGACATTTGCAAAGGTCTTGCTGTTTTATAAGAAACCACCCCGAGCACAGCCAATTGGCAATTGGAAGCACCATCTCTGGGGGATTATACTCTTATTAACAATGCGCAATGGTTTTGTGGAAAGCATTTATATATAATATGTGTGAAAACTGTATATTTATACATCGATTCATATATAAGGTCGATGTTTCAGCGAACACGGTATTTAAGCTGACCTCTCAGGTATCTGGACTTTAAAAATAATAAAATGAAATCGTTACAAAGCTTCACATGTCTGCATTTATTTACATATTCACTTATTACACTTAAATTTCCTGTTCCTTTGAGGCAATCCTCTACAATACATCATGGTACAGACATTTGTAAGTTCGTCTCACTGGCCCATTTTAAACCTAAAAGTCTAAGGACTAAAAGTCTCTTTAAATGTACATTTACTAAAATCCGTTTGTTGATTACGCTCACACTATGGTAAAGTGGTAAAGTGCATATAGACCATGACACTTTCTTTGAAATATCGGAACTCGGTATGCTTTACATAAGTCAGAATCGGCCTGTTAATTATGACCGCAAATGGATTTCGCCGGAATCAATACATTACACCAGTTTCACAGTGACATCTTTCCGCTTTTGTCCTATGGAACACATTACTTGTAACATGAAACCAGAAGACTCCTCTTTCTGTGGCCGCATGACCCCTCAAAATAGCAGGATGGTGTTTTGTGGGTGTAAGCTTTTAATACCATCTTATTAACTTTACTCACTACTCACCGGGAAATCGCTTCGTCATAATTTTCAAACGATATTGCTCTACAGAATATGTCACTACACACGTTGAAAGTCATGTAACCCATTCCATATCTTATTGAATAAACGGTTCAGAGTTCTGAGTTCTGGGTATGATGTACCTATTTAATGGTGTTTCGTTCGTAAACATTGCTCAATTCTAATTGGGCATTCATTTTAAATTCAACCCCAATGAATGTATAAAAAGATGAATGATTAAAGCGAACAAAATAATCATAGTGAGGAACAAGATATGGTTGACACAGATTAACGGTTTAACCTTGAACGTCACAGACGGAACAAAGTATTAAATTTAGTATTATAGTTTCTCTGAGAAAAATATATTTTTGACTCTACATCCATATAAATTACTTAACACCACTCTAGTTTAACGGCTTAGCACATAGCAAAATAACTGTATTTCGACTTACATTTGAAAGGTGTGTGTCGAACAGTATCAAGACAACGACTACAGCAAATATTTATTACAGGTTCAAGTGCAAAGGCCTATCGAAATGAAATGTTCCCAGCTTTCAATTATTATGACCACAAGACAACGAGAGAGTGAAATGAGAATGTTTCCAAAGTTATTCAAATGTACAAACACTTATATAATCTGTCTCCAGATTGTATAACCCGTTGTCAAACCAAGCATACTACCCATATCTATAACACAAGAGACCCTTAACAACTAAGTATTATAGGGATAGAAGCGAATATTTTCAAGAAAGCTTCAATATATGCGGTCAAACGCTACCGGTCAGTCTAGTACGACAAATAAACACAATTACACTGATGTAAGTTTCAAAACTAAACTCTAGGAACTTCTTGTCTGCAACAAGGAATTTAAATTACACCTCACAATGTTTGATGTAAGCGCTATTTTATTGATTTGTGTACTTCCACTATTTATTTGTATTTTCATTTTAATGAAACATTTGAAAATAACTTTCATAACATATGCACCTGTTTCCTTGTTAATTATATCAATTAAACGCAAATGTGATAATACTCGTAGGGACGCTGTAACAGTGCATGTTTGCAACTTATAAATTCATGTAGAAACAAAGGGTCATTCTCATATGTTACATAAGTCTCTCAACTATTTTAACCTCAGTTTTAGATATTTTTTTTTTTTTACAAAAAGGTCAAAACAAAAAGTATATATCTTTAAAATCAATGAAAAGCCACAACTTGCTTGTACTTTTGAGGTTCAGTGCACCAAAAATAGTTGTATTCACCAAAGGCAAGTAGCTGAACGTTTGGTCTGAGAGCTTTCTGTTACATCTAGTTCATATAACCAAAACTACTATATTATTGTAACCGATACTCATCAGCTTACTGTGATTTAAAGGTACACTTGAACTAATATACATCGGCCCAAAGGTCAGAGTATCATGATACATTTTCTAAAAAATTCACACGCGATACAAACATACATCTTATCAGTAACAAGGTTTGGTGTTACTACTTCCAGCCTATCTGCGGAAAAAACATACATAAATGCATTCATGCACATAAACACACACACATAAACATACGTACATAAGTGTACGTATCTATTCAGAGGCACATATAAGGGTCAATTTATTATTATTTAAGATCACAGATAAAGTATATACACAATATGCGCCAGGACACATGAGGCCGTATGATAATCCATGGTGAAAATAACTGATCCATTCATGTGAATTATGTTTTGGACTATATCTTCAATAAATTATGAATAGATTAACTCAGGTTAAATGACCGTCGTTTTATAATTTTGGCATTTCCGTGGTATATGTGTGCTAGGAAACATTAGTATTAGGTTTACAGTTGGAAAACCGTAATAAAGCTGGGATTCTGTGATCCAGTTCTATGACATCGTATCTAATGATGGGTCTTCATACCGACAAAAAACCAGGTGAATAGAAGTAAACTGGTTTATATTGAACTCCAGGAATGTTTAGCACATATTATAACGTTGATTTAAAGAAAAAAGAATCTGTGGAACTATAGCTGCTTTGGTATCAACATGAAACATGAAAAACCGGATTTGTTAAAACACATAGTATTGCGTATACAGATCTGTCAGACTGGCCATGTTTTGATCACACAAAAGGGTACCTGACCTGAACTCTAACTTTGTAATCCAATGTAATGAACTGTGTTTTCGGATAGTAACATATTATCTCCCAATATAAAATTCAGTGCAAATACTCAAGGGATCAGACAAAATAAAATATATATTAAGATTTCGGGACAAAACTTTGCATCCCGAAAATTATTGCCACAAAATTTAAGCAAAATTGGTTGATTGTTATCTGACAGAATCTGGAGAGAATCTGATCAAATAGTTTTGTTAACGCCTCAAATATATTCAATCAAATGATCATATGAATTGTCCACATGTAAAGTCCAAGCTGTTGTTTTTATTATAAACAGCTAACGCGGGTAATTGTAGTCCATATGCTGCGTTTAATAGTACTAAAAGCGTTAACCTTTAACGTTATATCCCCTTTGAGTGATGACATAGATATGTGCCTATATATGCATTTCATTTAAAGTGTTCCAGTAAACCCTCTTGTTGCAATTTCATGTTTGATACATTTGATTTTCTCCCACGTTTTAATTTTTGACGCGCCCACTTTGTACTTTTAATGCTCTCCAGTGCATGCATGAAAGTTGCCAGTGGATGGAAAACATTTCAACAAGGTAAATGCCCGAGCTATATAAGCTTTTAAATAATTGCAATATAGATTGATGCCCGACGGTGACGGCCTTTTAATGATCCTCGAAATCCTTAAACACGCAAGGGTTTGAATGATATTTATGGTTGAGCAGACCCGCCTGTCATCGAAAAGTCTTTATTCATTTGGACACCAGATGGCACACTAACAGGCCTGAGACTGTCGTATATCTCTCTGCTGGAGTGACTGATTTACAAGAGTGTAAAAATGCCGCAGAGCTGTGCTCGCTTTTGCATAACCTTTGGGATTTCGCACATAAGACGGATACTCTTAGTGTTTAATACGTGTAAGAATATATTTGTGGTTTAGATCATATTTATTTTAATCAAGTGTCCCTTAAGTCAATGCATCTTCAATTTTTGACAAATCTCATTACCCAAAAGCAATTCGTTGCAACCGTTGTTCCAGATATCAAAGGAGAGTTGTACACGAAAATAAGTACACACCTGCGCACACACACAAAGTCACACACACACACACATGTATTTACATATATATATATATATATATATATATATATATATATATATATATATATATATATATATATATATATATATATATATATATATATATATATATATATATATATATATATATGTGTCATAATGTATGTAAAATCAATCAGGTATTCAAATGTAGAATAATAAGGGGATATAGCATATGATGTGTCACGGTTATATACGTTTTGCTGGTGTTTGGCTTGTGTTTGGAAACGTTTGGAAACGTTTGGAATGTGTTTGGAAAGTGTTTGGAATGTGTTTGGAAAGCGTTTGGAAAGCGTTTGCGAAAAATCTCAAACACTTTTACAAAACGTTCGAACACTTTTACAAAGCTACCGAACACTTATCCAAACGCGTTCAAACACTTTCCAAACGTGTTGAACAATTACCCGAACGATTTCAAACACTTTCACAAACGCATTCAAACACTATGCATTTCAAACACTTCCATTTAAATTATGAAGAATCTCTAAACGTATTTTCAACAGGTCCAGCAATATATGATGTACCTACATGTAAATGTGCACTTATCCAGCATTATAGGTTGTATATATTTATATAAAACACGATCCAAATACGTTTACCCAAGTGTCTAATTCAACTAAAATTAATTTAAAACGTAATTCCTCATTTAAATGTCATGAATACGTCATCTTTCAAAAATTGTTTCGGAGTAAATCCATAGGCAATATCATGATCAGATCATGATTCATGATCTGATCATGATATTGCCTATAAATTTACTCTGAATGAAATTAGTTTACGTCCACTGAAGCAAATTCAGTGGGTAGTGGCATGTACATCTTAGAAGGTAGCTTTTGTTGCATTTTCCACTGTAAACCAGTTGCAATATGTCACGCAAACAAGAAAACAGTTATATAGCCTACAATATATACACATGCATTTCAAGTGATACATGTACAAACTGTTAGATAGAACTGATTTTTTTTGGAAAAATTTCAACTTTATTGTGAAATATACATAGTAGAGCTTTTTGGCTTATCCATAAATTAAGGCATGCACATGTTGTTGGGATTTTTAGGTGCTGATAAGCTTTTTGGACACTTGTTAAGAATATTCCTGTCTTTAGAATTAGATTACCAAGTGTACTTGTACATGTATCACATACGTTTGGCGCAAAGTGTAAAGTGTTTGAAAGCGTTTGGAAAAGTGTTTGACAACGTTCGGCTTTCACCAAACGCGTTCGGCCAAGTGTTTGAAAGCGTTTGGCAAAGTGTTTGTAAAGCGTTTGGAAAGTGTTTGCAAAGTGTTTGCTACGCGTTTGCAAAACGTTTGACTTTCACTGAAAGTGTTTGGGAAACGTTGGTGCGTTTGGCGTTTGTTGACTTGAACGCGAGCGTAACTGTATGTGGGGGTCAAATCTTTATAAATGTATCCAGTTATAGACTTTTTTGCAAATATAAAAATCACAATACTTTTCTTTTGCAGTTACGACCAAAATCACGTGTTGTGCATAAACGGATAAGCAGGTCACTGAGGAGAAAGCCACTCAACAGAGCTATGTTACTTACTCAAAAAGGCAAGTACTCGCCGATGAGTTTCGCCGAGAGAAAAGGGTTAAGTCATTAGGACAACATATCGCTTTATATCTGTTACACGGAGCAAAACAATAATTGGTGGAAATAGCGTTTTAGATATGATCCGCGTGGAACAAGGTTTTTGTTGATGGGGCAGGTCGTCACCACGAATTTCCTTAATGAACCCAAGCATTCCAGAATACAGACAGAAGAAGCAGAAAATCGTTAACGCTGCACGGTATCTTACTTCAGATATATATGTATATATATATATATATATATATATATATATATATATATATATATATATATATATATATATATATATATATATATATATATATATATATATATATGACCTCCAGGTCATGTTACAGGGTAATTATATAAGTCGAATTATCTTAATTGGTGGAAAAAGGGTTATGCATGTTTGTGAAGTAAAAGGCTTTTAAATCAGCATCTGACATTCAAAAGGACATATGCCAATGTTGAAATATTTCTAGTTCCAAGGAAACCAACTTATGAATCCATATCTATGCTTTATATAGGAAAATTTTCAAACATATTTATGGCAGGTAATTTACTTAATTTACAAAGTAAGCATGCATATTGAATGGGATTTCCATTATTATTTAGATACAACTTTATCAATATAATAATGATTTGTAGCATAGGACTTTTTTCCCATTTTAGTTACTCATAAATAGTATTAAGGAGAAGTATTTCCTGTTAGCGAAAACATATGTCATTCCTGTTACCATGCTGTCATTTCTGTTACCATTCACTGGCTACAGGAGTGACAGGTAACAGGAATGAAATTTCCAGCCTTTTTTATTTCCAGGAGATTTTGATTGCCCTCTATTATCACTGAGTGTGAATTTTTGAAAAGATTACTTGATACACTATACTTAAAAAGATAACTAAAATTATCACACTTGTTATCTCTATATTATGACGGTAACTGTAATAAAAATTTAATTGACCTACCCAATATTTTCACAGTGAAACCTATCTCAAATTAGCCAAGAGCATTTCTCCTTTCCTAGAGCTTCCATTTGACCCTTCAGAAGATTGACGGGTGGCTCCCCTAGAGTTAACACAAGCATCAAAGGCGTATTCATTAAGTTGCCCAGTGGATCAAAAGGCTAGGGTAACAGGAATGACATGGAACCCTGTGACAGTACCGACTAAAGAAATAAGATATAAATTTTAAGGCCCAAATAATCTTCTTTAATCTTCTTTAATAATTCTGAGACAATAGTGATTAAAATAATCCTATTTTGTATTATATAATTGATGAAGGACATATATATTGGTCACCTGTTGTGAAAAGCAACATGGTCATGGGGCAGATGTTTTAGCAGGGTTTCACACTTTGGAATTCACCATGAAAAAAGTTTTTTTCTACTACTAGAGCAACTGACAACATCTGGGACAGAGTGTTGCTCAGTCTGTGGAATTGCCAACATATATGTCTGTATGTATGTATATATATATATATATATATATATATTTAAAAAAAGTGTTTTTTCAAGGTAGAGTGTTTCAATGATTCAGTCATATATCACACTGCATACTAAAGTCAGGCAGTGATAAGGTGCAGTACAATGGCGTAGCCAATGATATAGCCGGGGGTTGTGTGCACTCGTGTGTGCTTTCCCTGACGGCATAACCCTTTCCAATGCAATATACATACGAATATTGCTTAAGGTTCATAGTGCACATTTACACATTCTGTTTGTTGCATGTGCAAATTGGCTTCTTTATATTTTAGTACTTTTGACGTGCACTTAGAGAGTATCACTTAAGTGTGATCATTTCCACAGTTTTACTTGTTGTATAAGCAATCCCTGTGGAAATTTTCTCAAGCAAATAGCCAAATCCATGTAAATATATACATTTGCTTTTTTTTGTTAGCATTGAAAGAATAGAGATAAATTGGAGTAACTTGCAACAAATGCAATTGCCTTATACGAAAGCGATGATTTGTGCTTTCCAAGGTAATCAAAAAGACAGCCTTGGCTTTTGGCATTATTAAAAATGAAGGTGTGTCTTTTAAAACAGTGAGCTAAAACATCTACGAATCAAACATCAATTACCATTTTATCTTATCCCTCCTCTCTTTCTCTCTCTGTATATATATATATATATATATATATATATATATATATATATATATATATATATATATATACATACATACATACATACATACATACATACATACATACATACATACATACATACATACATACATACATGCATACATACATGAAATTTGAATATTTCCTCCGCAATTATTTTTTCAGTCTTTCCATATTATATTAAAGAATTGACTCAGTGGCTCAGTGTCTCACATGCGGTCATTTGTGTTCTCTAGACAGTCCTTTGCAGAATTGGTCATACGCTCAACGTCTGTGGTTAATATACATGGCTCTGAAAAGTCCACTGTACAAAAACAGAGAAACGATGCTGCATTTACGTCTTAAAACTGAGTACACCTCTAACTTTTTTCAGTGGAAAGATTAAAAAATGGTGCAATTCTGTGCAGGAAACAAGGTGTTATAACAGTATTGATATTCAACATTGTTGAACTGCACACCATAAAGCCTAAAAGAGAAAGACAAGCATAACAGTACGAGCAATAGCAGTTATCAGTTTATTTATACATTGTAGGCCACCTTTAAAGCTGAACTTATAGCCGTCATTACATGAGGGCCACTATAAGAAGGGATGTAGCTATTAATTGTTCAGAATCAACAGAAAACAGCATATCGAGCAAAAAATAATGAGTTTGTAATATGATTATGGTTTGATACAGGTAAGTTTTTTAATAGCCAACCGAGATGAAAGAGGCTGATATGATTAGAAACAACAAAATCTTTGTTCTCTACTATATCCAGTGATAATCCCCTATACGCAATTAAAGATGAAATGACCCATTCAGTGATAAAACCTGGAGACATTTCTAATGCCCCTTTAAACATCACATTTCGCGGATCAGGTGTAAGCATTACTGTGTAACCCTGTCAAAAAAAAACTGATGATATATGAATATAATATGAAATATGATATGTGCACAGGCGCAAATGAACCAGAGCTTTAGATATTCATATTATAGGGTCCGCATGTATTGAAGTTTTAAAATTTGAGGCACTATTAATAAAAATACAAGTCGTTTCTTTGAGAAAAAATCTAATGTGACCCAACGTGAAATAAATATCTTTGACGTCATCATTTGATCGCCATTCTGTCACTTAAAAATACGTTTCTATACATTGGTGAGGCACATGGCCTCCTTCTCTATTGATGAATTTTTGTGGTCACAATATAATGGACGGCCTGATACTTTATAGGCAGTTGGCATTGATTGTATTTATACAAACATCCAATGAGCCCTATTGATGCAGACGCAATTAAAGTTCATTACTTCAGCTACATATTCAAGGGATATAGACACGCTTTCTTAAAACGGAGCAACACCTCAGCTTCACTAAATTCCTATCTTAATATGGATCAATACCTCAGCTTGACTGAATTTCTGTGTACAAGCCTATTTCAAAGACAGAAACCAGGTACCGAAGTGAAAATCACACTTGCATTATTCCTTACACACCTTTTGAAACTTGCAAGATTTTAAATTGCACAAAAAATAGAAGTCAGGTGCTAAACATTTTGTATATATATATATATATATATATATATATATATATATATATATACATGCAATCATTTTGGTTAAACAGAATGCAGGTCTACAACACGGATGGATGTAAAGTTGATTTTGTACATCCATGTACACATGAAAGATATGCACATATCTTAATAGAGGCAACAGAAGAAAGGAACAAGATGGTTTTTACAGTCTTGTGATCAGTTGACCTTGGATGCACTGACTGAAATGGTCCTCTGACCTGTGACATTGAGGCCATCTTATATTGAAACCATCATCAATATTGTCAATATCAGTTTTTGCACATTTAGTTCAGAAGTCAACAATTTTAAATGGAACATTACTGGATCCACTGTTACCAAGATATCAGCCAACATATCAGTTTGGCCAAAGTCACTGGAGGTCAAAATTAAAACCAAAAGAAATGCCACATGTTTTCACATCAGTGTTTAGTGGCAATTTACGTTCACCGTGTCTGCTCTAAGGCAAAATATTAGTTTGACATTTGAAGGTCACCGGAGGACAAAATTAACAACATTAAAATAAATGCCAATTCTTCTTTCTTGCTAGTATCAACAATATCAACGCAGCTTTGAGCTACCGTTGGTGAGACACACGCAAAGTGTCAGATTTGGTGCTATTCCTATATTAACAATGCGAGTGGGTTTTAAGTGGTTTGGCCAATATATTTTGTGCAAATGTTCAAATCTATAGTTACTGAAGATTATTTCAAAGGCTGAGAAAATATCTTTAAAACCACCTGTTGTCTTTTGAGGGTGAATGTCTGTATCAAGTCAGGAGTGAAATGTGTGTCTTCACTTTGGTATCTATTAGAGCAGCATGACTACAGATATTGCACATGACGTGCCAAAGACAGCTTTAAAAATGATTGACTTGTGGAGCACTTCAGATGTTAATGGCAGAGCAATCTAGTCAGGGTGCTAATTCCGAGGAATGGTCCAATTATCAGCTTCATCTAAACCACACACCCACGCATTAATACTGGAGATACACTACTCAGTTGGACAAACTCTAAAAAGTGTATGTCCTATGGGGCCAAATAACCAATTTTTTTTTTATTTCAGAATATATTTGGCATAAGCTTATGAACCGAAAGGTCGATCTTCATGGAACTAGGCAGATAGTGAGACAAGCCATAAAGATATTAAACGTGACCTTTTTTGAAATGGTCTTGAACATCAAAATGAAGTTATAAGCAGATTTCTATCTCATTTTCCCCCACATGTTGATACATATATTCGAAAAGAAGTTTTATTTGAAAACAATGAAGTTTAAAAATCATCATGAAAAAGATTAATTCATACATAACCAAATATTAACTTATCTATAAAGTTCTGAGCAGAAAAGATATTTTCCCTAAATATCATAAAAGTTTCGAATGACCTCAATAAAATACATACCCCAAAGAATCCAGCAACAAGAGCAGATAGATTTTGAAATAAAAAAATGTTCACATTAATTCGTTTGATCCTAGCGAAATTATATCCATTTGAAATCAGAAACTCGTTTTTGAGTTCTCAATCCAAGATGGCCGTGGAAAATGGGTTTATAACCTAATATTTCACATGGAGGTAATTTCTATCAAACATGAGATTTTTTTTTATCTAAACTATCTACTTGATAAGCGTCATCTTTGTGTTCACTTAAGCGTCATCTTTGTGTTCACTTATTTTATATACAGATGTTTGGCGGTTAAGAAAAAGTAGAATAAACTATTGCAAAATACCCTGTGTGCATTTTTTGTTTGTTTTTTTTTTATTTTGGGCTAATTTCATTTTTTTTGTTCTATGGCCAAAAGCACAAATTCAAATCTTCCAACAATTTGTTTTTATGTAACCCACATCAAATTACAAAACATTTTCCCATCAGAATAAATATAAAGACATTGAATTCAATTCTGATTCTAGCGTTGTCTTCAGCTATGGCATAACAAGTCGAGAACCTTTATGGAAAAAATGCCTAGCACATGCATAATTAATTCTCCATAACTTTATCCTATTTGACATTGGGGATAGTGCTGATCAGAGGTTCGTTATAAGTCATGAAGTTATCAGTCTTACATGTAAATTCATGCTTCATGCACTGTTATATATTTTTTATTTTGACAAATATGTAGAATTATGCTTCATAGTCATAAGTTGGAGATACTTTTATTTGCAAAACATAGGACTAAATATTGCATTCCTTTTGACATAGAAAAAATTAAAGCGTTAAACTCGAATGTATCATTAAATAAAAAGAACACTTAAATGGACCATAGGGAACTTAAAACGTTCTTTTAATACCAGTTTTAATTGGCATAACGACGGTGTACCTTTTCTCAACCACAACATACCAATATATTTTATGGCATAGATATGTCAAAACCATGAAAAAAGGCTTTCAATATGCACAAACATCGAATAAGTATGACAAAGAGACACAGATTTTAATGTGTACATAAAAACTTGACACTTTTTTCCCCTCTCATAACTTGCCTTTAGGAAAAGTATATCAGGGAAATGTTGAAAATCTCTGTTTCAAAACTGTGAAAAGAATAAGTAGGCACGACAAAACACTTTATAAAAGTTTTGCTTTCTAATTATATGTGACTGACAAGTTGCTAATGAACATAAAGAATAATGACATTTTTGACAAAATGCGAAAAATAACATAAAAATATAAAGACTTTACAAAGGATGCCTCTTATTGTGGTAATGTCAGCAAAGCACTAAACCTATGAGCCTTTTATATTACATAATCTGAATGACCTTAACCTTCTATCCCAAGGTCACTAAGAACGTGAAGTTAAAGACTCGGTCATTATTGTCTTGGCACATGCAACAATATTCATCAAAGGAATTATACATAGAAGCCAGGATTACATGTGGGGCAAAGTGCCATCTGGTGGAGGTTTCATATACTTTACCTAAGCTTTATGAATGCAGAAGCCACTTGAGGACTCGCAACTTTGAACTGAACAGGTGCAATGCATCCATGGTGGCAACAGAACATTAGGCCCATGGGCCTTTTGTTTAATTGGTTCTGACACTACACAAAGGGGGGGGATTAAATAGGTCTGTTTCAGTTTAACAGAATGTGGAATTTTTAGCCTATTTTCTGCATGTTTTGTACGATTGTTTTTTTTGGGGTGGGTGGGTGGGTGATGGGCATCATCACTTTTAATGTCCTAATTCGGAGAGGGAGGCAGTCATAAAATTATATAACTTAACTAGTACTGCTAATTCAAAAATGATAATAATGTTGAACCATCCCCAAATAATACAATATAACATTCTGAATATCACTATTTTTCTTTCCTATTGCAGATGTCACAGATATTGCATATAGACAGTTGGTACGAGGGTACTGGGGATATCGTGGGAGGGGCATTCGTATACTGCGCCCTCCTGTGCCATCAACGCCATACACCGGGAATTTCCTTCACTGCGATATGAGGGATATCAGGAGGCAGACCTGAGTAGTTTATTTCAAGATTTTGAACACATAAGAGCCCATGTTAAATTTTCAACTTGTCCACAAGGTTTACGTTTACTGAACATATGACACAGTTTGTCAACATTTACTGGAATGCAAAATGCACAGTGATCAATATATATATATATATATATATATATATATATATATATATATATATATATATATATATATATATATATATATATATATATATATATATATGGGAGATGAATACAATTCCCCACCAGAACCACACAACCTGTTGAGGGCAATAGCAATCATCATCTACCAAAATGCTGGCAAATAGTGATACGTTATGATTGCATTTCTGGGAGTAGAGAATACATACATCCCTCCGAGAAGATACCGCTTCCCAGATTCCCAAGTCCTGCACTTCCCGTTTTTATTTACCCATCATGAAAGACCACCTGTCATATGAGACCACTTTTCGTTGCTGTAAGGGTAGTCTCTCGTAACAGGGATCAATGATGTACATATGAACAGATGGAAATTCTTCCATTAGTCTCAGTGTATGTTTAAAAGAGACATCAAAGTGTCCAGATCACTGTATTTACAGGGGCAACAGGCACAATTTGCCCTATCAGATATACACATCCATAGTATGTGTTACTTTGTTGAGTGGTGACTTTAATGTTTAACATGGGGGTTGTCTTCTTTAAGGGCCAGACTTGGACAGCACATGGATGACCATGACTTTATTCCAAAGGTCACCGGGTCACTTGTAAATTTTGCTGTTCACTTAAACATAACTTGAAAACCAATTCAGCGAGAACTTCGGTCTTGCACATGGTGCTGGTCCTGTGTTAAGGTCAGATTTACACACAACAGGGGGGCAAGTATGACCTGTTCCCCAAAGACACAGGTCCTCACAGTGACGAATGTCTATGTCAGCTGAGTATGGATTGTTCACACAGTCGACTTCTTGCATAGCCTGACAGGTCATGTTGCAGCAAAGCATCATTTGGCAGGCAGTGTAAATACGACTGACCACTTTATAAATTGTGCAGGTACTTGAATGATAGATCTCTTTGTGAATAATTTCAATATGCAGTTATGATCTTGATTCTAGATACATGTATATGGGAAATTCAGAGAGTGGTGCAGAATGAGTTCAGTTGTTTGGTCAAGACAGATTAAGACCAACTGATGTTTTACAATATGTGTGTGACACATTGCTATTGGCATTGATGCATATTCATAATACAATGTGCATGAAAGTACCTGACTGACACATGAATAATACGTATCACTTAATAGAATGAACATGCATATTATGCAGCCGTCACCAACTTGCATGTCTTATTGCCCAGGACAGGCATAAATTTCACAACTATGATTTGAGTGGGTAGACACGTAATTAAGAGTGAGCGAAAGTGAAATATAGGTAGCATTTTTCCTGGGAACAATCAAAAAAAAAAAAAAAAAAAAAAAAAAAAAGTGAGCCCTGCTATGCAGAGAGACTCCCAATGTTCAGCAGAAATTATCTAGGTCAACATTCTGTCTGATACATGGCACTGTCCACTGTGTGATTTTGTTTTTAAGTACAGTGCAAGCAAACCTCTACAATTTTGCAAATAGGTATGTAAATGTATTTCTGTGTAAAATCAATGTCATTGATTCTAGACGTTGGCTAATGTGTAATTTTTAAAAAGTTATGTGAAATAAAACTTTCTGCATTACATTGCGTTCTCTTGTGCTGTATTTGTAAATATTAATATATTAAAATAACATGAAATTTTATTGTTTAGAATATATACACCAATTTCAAGCCAAGAATATTTTTTATTGAAATTCCACAGCTTTCAATTTTTACAAAAATGCAGACCTGGACAAGCTGAGCATCCAGTAGTTTATGGATGTGCGCAAAAAAAGAGAACGTACCAGATTTCGCACAATGCCCTGGACTATTGCATCTCCCGTCCCCTGAAACAATGAGCTTTCGTTGCATTTGAGATAGCCAGTCCACCAGCATTTTCTGTTGTTCCTGCCAGTTTTGCACCATTGCAGACTGTATGCACCTGCTGGTGTGCCTGTTGAGAGTGCTGCAAGACACACGTGTAACATACATCAAATAAAACTTCCTTAGTGATTCTGCCACACTGGCTGCTGAGGAAGGGGAATGAAACTTTGAGAGATAATTGTCCTGTGTGATTTCACCCTGAGCTGAAATTGAACAATTGCTACAGCAGGGAGCTCTTTATTCACGTGTACTAACTACAGCATAGTGAAATATGTATAAAAGGGACACAATCAGTGGGTTCTGACAATAGGTGTTTATTTTTGTCAATATATGGTACCTTTGAGCCAGTCATTCGGTGTAGGGCCAAACTGCCCTCTAAATACTGGTAACCCTTTTATTGAGGTGTCTATACTGACTGGTTCCACTGATTTCATATCGACTACAGCCCAGTGGGTTCCCAAATCCCACAGCACAGAACTTGACACATAGGATGGCACATCCATGTAAAGGAATTGTTATATGTCTGGTGCAGACAGTAAAACAATGTGTTTCAAGTTATGTGGTAGCTACCTGGGCTGGCAGAGGAGGGTGGCACTAAATATATGTTAATATGAACAAATTTTCTTTGAATAATTGTACTAATTTAGGCTTACTTATGGTCATTTTTGTGGAAATTAATTAAATTTGAGCAATGATGATTGCAATTTGAGATGTTTCACTGGAGTGATTCTAACATTTTCCAAATGAGCACTTAGTAATAATGTAGTAAGATGGATTCTACAAATGATGACGGAAACCCCATTCAATGTTCTGTGGTATCTCTCAATTCAAACATGGAGCAAAAACTATACAACTAGGTTTGAACATATTTAATTCGATAAACCTCAAATAGGTAATACAATGGATGGCAAATCGAAAACGATCATTCATTTACCTGTTTACACCGATTTGGAAGACAATTTTCTCACCAGGCTGTGACGTTCCTGTAGAAGTGCACTCCATGTTGTCACTTTAGCAGTTATTTTTTAGGTGCATCACTTAATTATCTTAATTGTGCAACATCAAGATACACTTTTTCCTACCTCGCTTCATTATGAATTGATGATGCACGTGACCGGTAACATAACAATTATCATTCACACAATCTCTAACTTGGGTATGACCTTGACCATTGGTCACTCCCTCAAAACTGTGAAACATTTTTAAACAATGTACTGATCTGTTTGAGCCATGCAATCTAGCTATGAACCAAACCAACAATGTATTTAGGGACAGGTCTGACATTGTTGAAAAAAAAACAACCATAAGCATAGAGTGTGGTAAAAATAGACTGAAATAGTTACTGAAATAGCCCCGAATAATTGTGTTCATCAAGATCTGTTTGCCTCACCATGCCCTGAGCCTGCGGCACTTTGCTCACCTCCACTCCACAAAATCGTCCTCGTTAAAGTGAGGGGAACAGATGTACCCACAGACGGGACTCTACTCGCCACCTCGTATAAAATGCACATTGAGGCTACTTCCATATTTTATCTTCTTTAGGAAAGCAATGTAAGCTAACACCATATAAGTTGGTATTGGATCAACATTTTACGCAACATCACTTGCCAGGTTGCTGCTTTTTCTTTGCAGTCGCCATTATGAAGCTTGAATTTCCCTGCATATTCCCCACACACGCTACACCTGTGACGTCATGCCTCATTTATATTCATGAGAATTGAAGGAGTTGCACGACAGCGCTGCTTGAAGGCGGACGTGCAATGAGGCGATAAAAACATGGTGTTCCTATATTTTTGCGGCAAAACTTCTTTTTTTTTCTTTTATCAATCGATAAAATAGCCATTTTTCTCTGACCTAGGGCATAATTAGTGCGGTGGGACATGCTCTTTAATATCTTTTTTATAAACACTCACGTACAGCTAGCTTGATTGAAATATGGTATGAGTTATAGTATTTATAAATAGATACTTATAGGCGTTGATACTATAATTTTCATACTACCATATCAATTCCTTAAAACATTTGTATAATTTGACAAGAATGGAAATTTTGTTGGATTTATGCTTTCTTACTGACTTTCTTTGATCAATGTGCAAAGCAGTCTACATTTTGCCTGCCATGTCATTACAGACAGCATTAACTGCAGAGAGGGTTTAACAGAATGGGTTCAGATGGTCTCTATAGATAGGATAGACAATCGGATCAACACAATGCTGTATAGATTGTATAATATGGACTGTCATCAGTAACACATAATTTTCACCGAGAGAAAGAGGGAGTGGTGTGCATATGCATCCTAATAGTTAACCCATACCCTTTTTACAGTCTGGCCTGTGAAATAACATTATGCCATAATTTACAGGGAAATGTATTTTACACACTTGTAAGAATGGTGCTGCGGAAAATCATCCAAAAAGACAATGATAGTCCCATTGATATAGTTCTCGGAAATTATATCCACATACGTACGTTGTGAACCTGTGGACCAGGTGTTGCAGTTTTTTGTGTTGTAAATATCGTTTAGTTGTGTTAAATACTTTTAAGACATAGAAAGCATGACTTGATAATACCTGTTGATGCGTTACTGCAGTATTCCGTCCCCTGGAGAGGCCAATCTGCAAGCAAATGCTTACACAAAGCTAAAAACATATTCATTACCATACTGAAACGAAAACTCAATAAAAAACTACGTTCACCAGACATTTTAGCACTTTGACATAAGTTTGCGAAAGGAGTCTCATACCCCAGCCTAATTTGCAGAGAGGCAATTAAGTTTGCTTGCGTATTCAGGAAAAATGTTATTTTGAAATACTTAGGAAATACGTTTGACGTGTTCACATAAACAAAGTGTAAATTATTTGAATTATATCAGGAGAGTGCTAAAATGTTCATTGATGTATTTCATTACTTAAACCAGAACACAATCACGTTCTTAACCTGAAAAACACGGTGCATGCACGATATATGTCATATGGAGCAACCTGGTTTTGATACATTTTTAGATAAATTAAGTATTATTTCAACTTGAGTTCAAAAAATAATTCTAAACTTACTAAAATAATTGGAACAAGCTCATGTTTGTAATTTATATGCCGGCAACTTGGAAGGGCGGGGGTGTCAGCTGGTTCAAATGACCCACCTCGTTCGGCTGAAGGGAACCCCCCCCCAAAAAAAAAGAAGAAAAAGAAAAGGAAAGAAAAAAAAATGAAAAAACAAAAAGAAAAGGAAAGAAAAAATTCAAAGGAAAAAGAAAAGAAAAGAAAATCGAAAGGAACAAGAAAGAAAAGAGAAGACAGGTGCTGAAACACCATAATCAGGATGAAATATGCCTAAAAGAAATAAAAAAGTTCCACCACCACCACCACCACCAACCCCCACCCACCACCCACCACCAAAAAAACCAAAAACAAAGTGATGATAAAATGAAATACGATAAAAACAAAACAAACAAAAAAACCCCCAAAGAGTTCCACCCTTAAAAAAGTAACATTTTTAGAAGGAGTTCCACCCTAAACGGAATATGATATATTTCATTATAATGTAAACTAATTCAGCAAACGGGTTCCACCCCCTCCTACTCTCCGGAAAATAAACTATAAATCCAAGCAGTTCCACCCTAAACAGTACTATAAGCAACAGTGTTTACCGTATTTTAACTTATACATATGCGAATACAAGTGTTATAATGATTTGCGGGTATAATAAAAATATTAAAAATGATTACATATCATTATGACACAATAGTGGAAAAGTGACCTTGTGTATAAATTGATTGTGAAGTCAGTGTGGCTACAGGCAATTGTAAAGTAATAGAGAGAGATGTGGATTTATTGTTTTAGATGTAATCTAATAATGGGAATTGACTGCATTTATCTTCAAATTTAACATTGCCAAATGTATCATTACATTATATGGCAATATGTCTTTATAAATGATAGTCCAAAATGTGGTATAATTAGGTAAATTATATGGCTGGCCAATTAACTATTAGAAGTGTGGATGGGTATATTGATTTGGAAGGTCATAATATACAATAGTTTTTTTACAGAATTAATATCTGTCACCACATGCAAACATTAAGAAAGCGTACAAAAGTTTTGATTATTCAAAGAAAGACACACATCATTAAGTGTATTGCAGAAGCAGGTAAGAATGAAACATACATATAGCCAAAATAACTTGGTAAAGTAATCACCAAAATACACACCATTCTTACCTTCATTTGAAATACATTTTCTTCCTTCGGAAGGGTACACCCGCTTTAAACCAAACACTCGCAGTTCCACCTCCATGTTTCCTGCCCCCCCCCCCCCTTCTGATCTGGTTATGGGTCTGAAGTAGCCACATCACTGATGTCATAATCGTGCTACTTATTGTGTATGTAAGAATTAGGGAAATTGCAGTTGGGCGAACTTACTGGAACAACAGATTTGTGTGTACGTTTTCATGAACTGTGAGGACATGGACGTCTTGTTAGTCTCCTTAAGTGACCAGCAAATGTCAATGAAGCAATTATCCCCCTATATATCATCTGTTCCAGCATCTTCAGCGCTTGTACATGAAAAAGACATTTTTACTAAAAAAAACAATCTTCTTTTTCAACATAAGTAAAGATCACCCCACGTTTCAACTGTTTACGCCAGAAATAGCCCAACACGTTTTGTCATAATCTGACTCAGAAACAGCACCGATTACCATACCATCACTTGTCAAACGAACATATTGTAACACCATGATTCATTTCTTCAATCACACTGTGCGGCGTAGTACAGAAGCACAGTACATATGCATATTCACACATACACACACACACACACACACACACACACACATGTAGGTATACTGTGATATTTCATGATACAAAACATTGCATGATTATCTATCAAGTTTTTGTACTGTTTGTGACCAGGTATACCAAATGGGATCTGTGATTAAAAAGGTACTTCGATGAGACACGGGGCATGGACACGGATACAGCATCCTCTGACTGCGTTATTATTTTGCGTCTTTCCATGGTTGGGGAGGGGTTGTAGCATAAATATTAATCATTCCAACAGTTAGTGTTAACCAAAATGAGGACCTTTTTTGAGATTACCAATACATACCCTGAGGGCACGTCTCTGGTTACGTGATACTTTACATCTTTTTAGAAATATATGGAATGTGATGCCCGTCATCTGTGGTTTGAGATTGAAAAAAAAAAAGATCATATTAAAATAAATGTTACAGTGAGCAATGTTTGTTCAAATTCTGTAGTGAAGAAGTGTTGCTAAAACTTTCACTTTGAAAATGCCTCAGTAGGCATTTATATGTGACTGTGGTACGTGTAATTGCAAATTTCAGTGGTACAAGTTCTAATGGTTTGTGCACAGAATTCCTACAAGTGCAATGCAAATGCCAGCTTTATCCATCTTTGACACAAGTTCTCTTCTTGCTAATGAAGTGCATTTACACTATTTAAAATCAATTAACTTGTAATCATTTATCTCACCACAGGTTTATTTTAAAGTCATACCATGAAAGGTTTACCCACCTTGAATATATATATATATATATATATATATATATATATATATATATATATATATATATATATATATATATATATATATATATATATATATATATATATATATATATATATATATATATATATATATATATATATATACGCACATTAAAATGAAGCTTAAATAGGCTAGCAAGTTTCGAAGTGTAGTATTTACAACTTTGTAGAACTTAAATGTCCAGAAATGCATGTATAAAACTGTGCCATTCTCTTCAGTACCTGTGAATAGAATGTGTGACGTTGGACACAGAGTCAATGACCTTAAACACGTGCTCACGATCAGCCATATACTGTTATAAATTGTGGAATATGTTATACAGCATCCAGGAAACAAGTGCAATGATGCATAATTGTGTGCTTTTGGGGAGTCTAACAAGGAGGGTTTTCTAGTTATCACCCAACAAGCAAATACACAAAAACGATATGTGACCTCAAAAATAAAAAGAATAAAAAAAAGAGATCTCAGCCTGGGCATTACGGTGATGAATAAGTATCCACAGGTAGGAAATCTTCATGAATAAAGTTTCCTACTTATCACATGGAGCACAGCTGGACAGATAGGAACAGATTGATGGACGGACAGTCAAACAGAATGTAAACTAGCCCTAACTGGGGACTGCACTCCTGTGCAGTATGAAAGCCCAAGCCGAAAAATGCCTGAAGTTATTGTCTAGAAACATAATTTAAGGTCGCTCTTTGACTTCGGAAATTGGGCCAAGATCACCCAATATCATACTTGACATAACCATTCTACAGGAATATCATCATGTGCAACATAGAAGCTGTAGATGAAAATGTGCTGAGATGTTAGTACAGAAACATCGCGCAAGGACAGACAGACCTACAGGCATACGAACAAATGTATATCTTAAATCTTCCAAATTGACCCAACTCTTATGGGGAATAAGAAATCCATAGCCCCAAGAAATTGAAGCAATTGCTTTAAAACCAAATTCTTCAATGTGGCTTGAGAATTTGGTCATTGTTACCCATCTTAGAATATAACTTATCCCCAAAACGGACTGTCTTGTGCAATTCTAGTTGTGGTAACTAATCTCAAACACGCTTATTTTAAGATCCTGCAAATAGAGATTTCCTCACTCCTCTGGCTTGCTAGCTTAGTCTTCAAAACATCAAGTTCTGTGCTGGATGGTTTGCTAAGCTAATACAAGTACTCTGGACATCAGGTAATTGTTTATGAAGAGGCTTTGCCAGTTAAACGTACGAATTTAAACCAATTTTATTATAGATCAATTTGAATGGAAGTTAATAACACCAAATATTCAAAGCGTATATGCATTTTTAGGACAATATGGGCAATATGGTAAGTTGTACTTGAAAATTGAACCAACATTTTTGCTATTAGGTTAAGTTGAAATGACATAAAAAGGACAATATGTTCTTATCTTTTTGCATCCTACTTAAAGTTTTTCAGAGCTCAACGCAAAAACCATTGTGCTCCTCTGAATCATTAAACTGATTCCTGACTCAATGTCCTCGTAGTAAAATGTTTCATCCTAAAGTCATGGATATGATCTGAGCCTTGACAAAAGTTGGTAAAAATTGCACTTGAAATGTATACTTTGGCCTGAAGTTTGGTTTAGTATTTCTTTTTTTTTTTGCTTCATCTATTACACTGACTCATATAAATTTATTACATCTGTGAAAAGCTGCACATTTATGTAACTTTGGGTGATACCACAAGAAGTTGAGACCCTGGATATAGATGGTGAACTGACTTATGAATGGAACCCCTGACAAGATTGTTCCGGCCAACATGCTCCTGGATATTGACCACATGGAAGGGGAACACTGGAATAGTCATAGAACACGTAGTGAGGGTCACTGTTAACTGTCAGTTTTTCGAACCCTTGCAGGAACATCACTTCGACATGTACATGACTCATTTGGTGACCATCATGATTTTCTGCTTACCATGATTGTCCATTTACCTTAAATATAGAGCACCTGACATATTTGATCAGCTTAACCTACCAGGAGAGGGGGTCTTACACAACCGGTACAGACCACTAGTGTGCTAGCACTTCACCATTTGATTTTATATCTACACTAATATTGATTAATTTCCAGTACCTTGGCTCTGCTATTTGTCACCTGGAAGGCTAGTCAGTAAAATCTTCATCCAGATTCAAGTTATCAGATTCACTATCACTTTTCCAAGACTGATTGTGACAGGGTGGATGAATGTTTTTATGATACCGCCAGCTTCCATGAAACGATCGACACCTTTAACAGGTGTGACACAGCTTTCAGTCAGTCCTCTCTTGTTATTTGGGAAAACGCATCATGGACTAAGGTCATAACATCACGCAACTTGAAAGTTATATTTTTTAAGCTATTTAGTGTTTCACCTATGTCCAGCTCCAGAGCATTTCATTCAGAATGTCTCATTAGTGTACGTAAAACTCGGTGGCCATACTCCCATGCAATAGAATATGTCTTAAAAATAGATGCAGGCATAGTTCTCTTAATTAGCAGGTATAGATCAATTTGCGCCTTTGTTTCATCGAAAGGAACTTTTTTCTCCTACAGCCACTCCAGCAACACAGCTTTTTGTTTTGTCATCATTGAATATTTTGACTGTTCAGTTTGAGTGATGTGGCAGCTAGCATTACCTATAACTCTCAAGCTTGGTGGCATTCATGGGCCGTGTACAACTCTCATATATCCCTGGTGTGAAGGCCTCTTGGCCTGGCTGCTTGGACAATTACTGCAATCAACCTAATCCTAAGAAGTTGCTAAATAAACTTGGGAGTTCGCCCCTTTTCTGGCAACTGACTGTGGGTGGACCATATTCCAAGTAGGCAGTGCACATTATGGACAGTGATTGGGTCAGATACCTGCTGCATACGTGTATGTGATTGCCTGTGATTGGGAACATGATGAATGGTTTAGTGTTTTCAAAGAAAGAAAAATCAGATATTTTGATATGGTACTTTAGAATATATTTGTAAGGAAACATACCTACTTCATCAGTCTGATTTATTTCTCGCTTAGCACAGCTGAGGCATATTGTCCTTTCGATATTAAGTGCTTTCCCTACAATTGGACAAATATCCAATATATAATCAGAAAAAGTATGCACAGTAAGATGCATTGGAACTAATTGTTGATAATGGCTCAAGCATAAATGTGATTTAGATGACAGAACATATATACATGAATAACCAAGAAGTCTCCTCAGCATGTGAAATAAACACAACATATGTGGCATAATAGGCAATTTATAAAATGGATACTATGTTTTCAAAATGAAGTGGGGATTTAGCTTTTACTGCCAACATAACTTTTCATTACATCTTTTGGCTTCACCATACAATTAGAGGGGTCTATGGGATGACAGAAGCAGCTCAGTTATTACCCTTCAAATTAATTATGCAGTTCTATGCTGTTGTCTCTTGCAGCACCATGAACTATGCACCGAGGCAAGCTATGCTGAATTCAAACATGTTTTCAACAAATACAAAATCCATACGTATACATGACAAACCATTTTCTTCCAATTATTGCGCGCGCGTGTGTGTGTGTGTGTGTGTGTGTGTGTGTGTGTGTGTGTGTGTGTGTGTGTGACTTGTTACAGCTGCAGCAAATGGCATGGTCCACCATATTTGGAAAAATTATCTTAAACAATAACTTCTAGATTCCTACCAATCTTAATTCATCGTCACACACACACACACACACACACACACACACACACACACACACACACACACACACACACAAATAAGCATTAATTGCCCAGTAACATGTTTTATTACGTTCATGTTGTTAGTCCTAGATACTGACGTACCAGAGTGGACCGTATTAGCCAAGCTGTAGCCTGAAGCTTTGGTGAGAAGCAAAAGGAGGACCTACGTTTAGCTTTATAATTTATTGCCAACAGCCAAAGTGATAAGATCATTCAGATATATCATGTGGGAAAATGATGTCATCGTTAGATCACGAAAACAACAGCATGCACTAAAAAGTAAAGTTTAAGCTCATCTATGGTGAAACAATTACATGATGATTCTTGCAGGTTGGTTCACATACACGTCTATAATAATAAAGGTGACTTTTCCATCGAAAACTGCCTACGGAGCACCAGGGAAAGCCAGAATATAAGTAGTTTTTACCTTTTGCTGTATATGTGAGCAACATTTCTATGGAACATACTAAGTGACAAAAATGAAATACAAACGAAAATCTTATCCGAAATCAGCAAGCTGATGGGGTCCACCTGGCACTGATGTGTATATCACGGTCACTACTAAAGTGATACAGACGCAAATACAGAGTAAAAGACTATACTCCTAACATAATTGAAGACAAATTTACTAAGTATGTTTCCAAGACGTCAATGAAGACGTTGCATTTATTTCAATTGAAAGTACAAGTGGTCAGTGTATCTGTATTGAAATGCAGTAACATCATCAGTTGAACTTTCACGATTTTCATGGGCACTGCTCCTGTGCACCCTGAAAAGTGTTCAGTTTGAATATGTTACCCTGGTTGATGGGGTATCAGTAGATTACTGTGTAATATAACTATATACAATCCTGAACGCAGCAGGCAGTAAAATGGTATGTTCATACAGAATACTGTTAAAAGGCATGCAACAATCAACATCACACATCAGAAATCAGTGGCTGAATGTACAGTGAGTTTACTGTTTGGGACGCTATATGATTATTGCTTTTGCAAATTTATGTATATGCGCCTATGTTTATGTACATCTACTATCAACCGTGAGGAGAAACAAAGAAAGCTTACTCGAAGAAAACCTAGAATGAAAAACACTTTAAATCTCAATTTAATATATATCGTTATCTATGGACTATTACTTTTGTACATATCCCAAAGTAATCTATGCAATGTGGTGTTTATCATGGAAATATCCACAGACATACCTGTGATAGAAACGTCAATCTTACAGTCGATTGAAATATGTGCCCCAATGATGATGTGGAGGGCCACGTCTTGATAATCTAGGTTAATAGGTAATAATAATTTATACTGCATGGTTGTATTTCCAGGTCACCTAAAGATATGTTTTCGAAAACAATGCTTAGGCATTGGAAACTTGCTAAGACAGATTCTACAAAGCTGAGAGAGAAAAATATGACCCATATGTACTTTTTTTTCAAATTACGTGACACCTTCATTCAGTTGAAGTACTAAGACTGGCTCTATAACCGTGCTAATGTGTATAACTGTCACTCTTTTTAAGCAGGATTGCATGCAGTACCTTACAAATATTCAAAATGTGCATATCTTCTATATATTGATTTACGAACAGTAGTGTTAAAACAGCTACTGTGGCAAAAGTAGCTGAAGGTGCTGTGAAGGGAGCATTGGTTATACTCTGTTTCTGCCTGTCATGAAGCCAAACTGAATAATACCTTTTGAAAGCATTGTTGCCGGTAATTTTTAAAAACAATTCTTTATATATAAGAATTCATAAGAATGTACAGTGGTATTACAATCTAAGTATATGCTTGAGAAAAGCTACCATCAAAAGCCCGGGAAAAGAATTTGATGTGCATTCTTTCAAAATATCTCGACAATTTATACTTTAATTTCAAGTACGGTTGCATTTTAGACACTTGATACAACTCAGTGCTATTGTTATATTCACAAAAAATGCGAGTTTGGTACATTTATTTTGATGCAACATAATGCCATTGTCATAGCCATAAAATGCGGGGTCTCGTACATTGATTTCAAGCGGCTAATCTTATTCAAAATATGTCAACGTGCATAGTAATCACTATACCTACTTCTTGATGATATTGACGCCATAATCTGTAGACATACAATCTGCACAGTTGTCGTTGACATGCGCTTGCTCCAATTCTTGATTTGTCAAACCAATGTCATCTGATTTAGCTGCCACAACTGCGACACGTAAAAAGTAGGGAAATTATCTTTGTTTTCTTTCTTTAAACTAATCATGACGTTCAAAGAGGCAACCTTGTTTTTGAGTTTAAGGTACCACTGGTCATTTACGAACTTGAGAAGCATTCTACTAAGGATTGTGTATTCTTTTGTTTATTTTCAAATTCAGAGTGGTGGCCCTGCTTTTATTTTTTATATTAATTGACGGACTTGTGCCAGTTTACACGAATCAACCGCTTGTACAAAATTAATCATTCCGAGAACGCAATCTGTGATATTCATCAATAATTGTTCTGATATGTATTGATATTTCAGACATCAATGAATGCAGGGCAGCACTGGATGGTGTAATTAGTTATATAAAATTGATTAATACTGAAATGGGAACCAAACAGGTTTAATTGGGTAAATAAACCATGAAACGACGCATCTGATTGTGAAAATGAATGCTTTTTCCGGTGCTGGTCAAAATATATGCCTGTTCAAGTTTTACCTGTTTTTTATGAAACTAGACAAATACAAAGTGCAACATATGCTAGCTTTGTAAGTGCTTAAAGTTGTATTTGAGACATTTTCAATGCTGAAACGTGCAAACATGCCATTTTAAAATCCATTAGATAGCTACTGTAGGATCTTTGTAACAGTACAATAAAGCAATAATTATATGTATAAATATGAAACAAGAAAATCAAACAGACCATATAAGATATTTGCAACAGATGTGCCAGTAACTGGTGGCCATGTAAAAAAAACTAACTCTGTAAATTAACTGGTGCTCAAATATGTCTGTTTGAATGTGCTGAACTATCATCAACATTAATACAAAATAACACGAACTGTTGTAGAAGATGAGAACCATCAGAATATGATGCTCAGGGCAACAGCTTCCTTGGTGTCAATGAAGTTCTTAGTATTAGGTCAAACTCTCCATTCCCGCCCCCAAGATCGAAGGATGCAAAACAATGGGTTGGATCCCGTCCCCGAAAAGCTATTGACCAAGTTTCAATGAAAATCCAAATTCCATGCAAAATGAACCTACCAATTGCCCAAATCACAGCAACCTGCATGGAGAGAAGAATAAGGGATGGGGACTTCATCTTCTTCTTCACTATCTGTAGCAATTAGAAAAAGAACAATAAATTTGATAACCACTTTCCATTACAGGATCTATAGACCATTAATATCTATAACAATCCTTAAAAACTTACCACTTGTGCCCAGTATAGCAGTCAATTCATGCAAAAATGAAGTGTTAAATTCTTCAATAAAATGCAAATGTACCCTCGCAGCAATGCCTATACATTATGAATGCATATGAAGATTAGATGCAATAAGCAATGATCCTTACAAAAGGACAAAATTCAAAACAAACTGTGTTGCATAGTACGTATACCAAAACTTAAATATTCTTACCGTGTTTCAAGTTTTGTGTATATTTTACAATATTAAACAAGGGACTTTCAGGCAAATTATGTTGATAAATGTTAACTCTGACCAGAAACGCACAATTTTGAATCTCTAAATTCTCTTGAATAAATATTGAAGTTACGCAAGCACCTGCGGCATCTTATCTCGGGACATCTTTGCCAATAAACAGATGTCCAAAGAACTCAAATAACGAGACAGTACGTTTGTCGTTTATCTTGGAAATGACACATGGCACTCCAGCTTTTTAACACACAGTGTATTTATGATAAAACACTTTCTGTACGATATACGTCATTGCAATAAATATTATCAGAAAGTTCTGTTGCAACTACACCGATACTAGTAATTGTATCAATAAAAATTAAGATTCTTTTTCAGTGTTAAATGTTCGAAATAAGCAATTTTTACCTTTATAAATTGACACCTGTATCAATTCAATAATGTATTGGATTTTTAACTTTTTCAGTGGCACATTTTAGACTCAGCAGCTCGGCGTGCATGGATTCCAGAGCATGCCGAGGAAAGCAGTTGCCCTGCACTGTTATATTCCATATGACTCTAGGTATGTTGGTACCTTCATGAAAAGTAGATAGAATATAGCACCATAATTTAGATTAGTTCTCTTTTAGTAATTATACTTAAGCTACAGTTGGCACAGATAGCGTTTCTATCAGAATTATTTTCGAGCCAGCCGAGTTTACTGTGTTGCGAAATTACGGATATTGTACTTTTTATTGTTTCGCGTCCTTATGATATATGCACTTGCAAAATTTCATATCAACACGTTGTTTCTACTTACTGTATTTTGAACTGGCTAAACAAATATGTGATAATGTTATAGGATATCACAGTGAATATTATAATTTTTGTTTTGACATGTTAAATAAATTTATATAGGATATTCAGCATCTCCTTTTTGGGTAAAATAATAATTTCACGTAATGTTATAAAAAAGGGAATTTATGTGTGGTGAACGTTTAAACTAACTTTTGAACATTGATAGGCTTTGGTTTATGCATTCTATGAACACAATACAAAAATCAGAAGTACCTGAAAGAAAGTAGTTCTGGACAAAAAAAAAAAAAAAACACAAATACAATTGGTTTTAATACGCACCCTCAAGTTTTGTTTCGTACACTCAGTTTGTTTAAATAAATTATACATTAAAAATGAGGACTCTGACAGTCCTCTGATCAGCTGACGGCACATGCATAAACTGCAAATTTCCAGCTTATAGCTTTTACAGCAAGCCGATGTCGGGGTGCAGCAGGGGAGCCTATCTATGCATGATATGAAGAGAATGAACTGCCGCTAAATACACATGCAAAGACAATGCTTTAACATTACGGGTACGTCCTCCTGACTCGCATTGAGTGCATGCAATATACAATAAAATAATTTTTTATTCATAGTCAGGCATGGGTAATAATGGATATTTTCTGCAGCACTCAAGTTACCCGCGCTGAGCAGAGGAGTATATTCTAGACTTATTGTCTCTATGGCCCTTCTCTAGCAATGATTGGACCTTGTGTTGCGAACTTGCAATAATAATACCTATGCGAGTTAATTATGTGCATCTATAGATTACAATAAACCTTAAAGTTCATTTGCAGATTGCCATTTTAAAAGAAAAAAAGAGGAAAAACGCTAAATACATAATATAGTGTAAAACGAAAGCATTATAGAATGTTAATAGAACAGCAACTTCGCACCACCAAAGATGCCATGGTACTGACATGTAGTGTAACCTTTATTTATAGAACCCAGAAATCAGATTGGGTTTATCTTAAGACATTGAATGCGTCAAGTTTACAGTTCATCGATTACACACTCCGTTAAATTTCTAATAGAAATGTTGAAGGCTGAGTCACAATAAGATCGGCATCAGGATAAATGTGTCCGAATCTGTGGAATCCAAAATGGCTTTGAAAATCTGCTTGCTGCTGTCGACTGAATACAAACATATGGCTTTTTATCTTATTCCATGTACATGGGTATAATAACATAAAGCCTGTATTAGTGTCATTATATCAGGGTCACGTGATTTACTATTTTGTATAGACTGAGCAACACACATGCTATCGATGTCTATAATACTCCTTTGCCAGCAAGTACATGAGCAAAAGTAGCAATACATAAATCTGCTTGTCTGCTTTAGACTGAATACAAACGTATGGCTTTTTGAGCAACACACATATTAAAGATGTTCTTAATACCCCTTTGCCTCTAGGTACATGAGCAATAGAAGCAATACACACAAAACTACAGCGAATATTTGTTCTCCATGACATGGACTTTCCTTTTGTCCCCGGGGAAAGAGCTAACAGCAGTATGATTTTTACAAACATCTCATCTGTGGTCAAGACCTGCTGCTGATGCCCGTCCCAAATAATAACCAGGTGAAAACAAATTGGCATGATGGTTTATTTTTCGGAAAAATTTCGCTGAAGCGAGACTCTTCCTTTTAACATTGTTATCACAATACACGGAAAAAATGTACGTACTTTTTTTTATCTTGTTATCTCAGTAAATGGACAAACCACATGTACCTGTCACATTATCTCGATACACCAACACATCCCATATGCCTCTCCTTTCATGATAACGCTGGTAGAACCCCACCTTTAGAATGACGCTACAACAGATTTCAGCTGCAAGATTAAAACATTTGAAAACTTCCATAGGAAAACCGTCTCTTTCCTTCGCATTTACAGGAAAATATTGCATATTATTACATACAACAATTCGCGTCGTAACCAATCTACAATATAGATACTCATCTGTAGGAAAATATATATGATAGCAGAAAAGTAGATGAACCTGATACAACCATTTTGGCGGGTATGAAGAATACTAATTAGCGTATACAAACGCAAATACCATAAATATATATAATCTTTACGCCAGAAATGCGTGTGTACGAAATGAAACCTTTGAATGCATTTATTTACCACATATTGCAGTGCACTCGTGTTCAAACCACATATGCTATGCATACACGTTTTTTCTATTCACAGAAAATATTTGGGCTTTTAACCTCTGAGCCATGACAACGGGCGGTACCACGATGACACGCTCCAGTAATGTTACGTGTTATCCATGTCTGCATATGTTGAAATCCGCAGGGCATGTAAATGAACTTCAACTGGACATACAGCTACAGAGTATCGAAAACCATAAATATCACCAGAAAATAAAAAATACAACAACGCACATATTTTATACTTACTACAAAGTGCCATATTCCAATGCTTTAACCCTTAGAACTTCATCATGTGAGCCGTTACGGAGACCCATGCCGAAAGCTGGGCGAGCGCAAATCGACCTCGTCAAACCACCAGCAGTGGTGCAACACCAATTGAATGCCAAGAATGCCAAGAGCGCTGAGAGGGCACACTTCAACCCTACACCCCATTATATAGGATGGCTAAGCAACGCTATGTGACTAACATAAGTGTATCAGAGAAAAATCCCCGCCAGGTACAATGAGTACTTTTAACGACCTGGACAGGGCAGGCAAAAAATTTCTATTAGACGTTATGGATGCGTCATAATAAATTTACTAAGTTACATTTAGTATTACCCAGTACCGTTTTACTTGTCATAACCATGGTTTTCAACCATAATATTCAACCATTGACATCAAAATCAACCATCCGTTTCAAGGAAATATCATAGTAAACAAAGCATCATTTAACAAATATATATAGTACATAATTAAAAGCACACAAACTTGAATGCAAACACACTACAATTGACACTCCCCCTTTTTTATTGATATGGAGTAGTCAATATAATATGAAACAAGCGCTTTAAGCAAAAATACATCAAACATTAAGACCATTTTATCATTTATCATTTTCCCTAATAATACAAAAATGATTGTCATAGATAAACCATGTATACCACAATGCCATCCTCATGTTGGACAACATTTCTAATATAATCCTATACCTAATTATCATTGCATATGTGTGTGGTTGTAATTATAATTGTCTCATAGTACATAACAAGACAAATTACCAGTCACGCCACCAATATTACAGCATAGCCTCTGCATACTATAATATACTACAACTGTCAAACAGTTTATTAGAAATATTTATTCATTAACTGTTTGCAACCCCTTTATCTATAAACCATGTTTAAACATCTGCTTCTAATTTACAAGCTGATGTACTGATCCACGAAGCTCATTAACCATAGTCTTTCACAAAACAGAGTGAACCTTTCCATCTATACCAAAAAAGACCTCTTTGAGAATGGAAAGTGGCTACAATTTGCGAGGCATACCCTTTTCAGCTAATAAAACCAACTCGCTTACCTTATCATTGTCAAGAGGCACTCGCCACTTAGACCTAATGCTTAAAGAAGGCTATTAAAGTTCCATGCACTTTGGCCAAAACATGTTGGTCAAATGTTGGGAATATCTGAAATGGCTTTAATAAGTGTCTGCGACCGTGGAGCCACCTGGCCGGACATCAGGACATTTATGTAATGTAAGCATTGCATTAGGACTCAATGCCACAAAATCATTGGGTTCCTCACTAATCTTAGTTAGAGGACGGCTTTTGATAATGTCCTCAACTTCGCAAAATGTGGTCTGTAAGACTTTATCTGAAGGTCTTGAAGCATGGGGAAGAACAGCTCTAAGGAATCTTTTTATCACACCAATTAAATGCTCCCAATTACCACCCCACTGTGGAGCCTTAGGAACCATGAAAACAAACTGAATAGTTTTCGAAGTAGGAAATTGATTCAAAGTATTCTTGGTATAAAAGCTGAATGCTTTACGTCACTCTTGTTCACCTTTCACAAAGTTACCAGCTTTATCACAGGAAATGGTGTCAATTTTACCTCTCCGTGCGTTTACCACTCTGTCCTTTAACATCGGCTGAGCTGACCTTGCATGTCTCTACCTGTTTGTTAAATGACTTAACCTCTGGATAACTGGATCATTTTGAGCTACTGAATATGATTTACACTCGCTGTTGCAAAATTGAGTAAATGTATTCAGGCATTTTGGGCCATGATGTCAAGAATCAAAAGCACCCTGACGATCAATAGAAAATGGGCGTGTAAGCAAGTCTGATAGGTAAGAGCTACTATCATGCCATGGCGAAGGATTGGTGTTATTCCTTATATTATAACTAACCCGATTCTCAACAAATGTATGAAAAAGCCGAGTTTCATTCTGAATATATCCCAGCACAATCATGGAATCAGTCCAAAAATATGCAGGAACCTATTCCATGCAAAGCTCTTGTGTGATGATCAAGTACAAACTTGCAGCACATTGACTGCCTGCAACTCTAGTCGCGGAATTGCGATACAGTTTTTAATAGGAGCAATATGTGACTTGCTCATCATAAGATGAGATGAAATTTTACCTTTGTAAATGAAGGACCTAAGAAAAACCGCAGCCCCGAAAGGAACTTTGCTTGAATCGCAAAATACATGAAGTTCATGATAACTGGTATCATAATCCATTGACTTAACGCACCTGGGAAACAGCATTTCTTTTAGGCCCACAGTCAAGGAAACGTACCACAAGTTCCATTTCTGATGGATAGCCTTTGGCACAGGGGTATCCCAGTCTAATTGAAGACAGGTTGTCTGTTATAAAATCAGTTTACCTGCCATCACCCAAAGTGACACTAAACCAAGTGGATCCAAAAATTGATGCCAGAAAGCTAAGCATGATACGAAGTTTGAGATTTGAAAAATCACGCGGTTGGAGATTGACCCAAAAAATCTTCCTTTATTAGCTATCTCATACTTAATGCTCGAGCATCCAAATAGAAACTCATGCTCCTCTTTTGCCCTTATTTCCAATGGAATTTGTTCCACTTTTTGTTCATTGTTGACGGCAAATTTGGTTATTTCAAATCCACAGAGTTGGAGAATTGATGGAAGATCAAATATTATCTTTTGTTCTTGCAAAAGACTGCAAACAGACTGCTTCAGGTCGTCTACATAGATGGATTGCAAGTTGGATTCTTTGAACAAAGAGTAAAAATTTTGATTATCTAAAATAATCCACCTTAATGAATAAATGGACGACGACGAGCACCATATGCTACCAAATGCATTGACACGCATGCGCATATGCACTAATTCTTCATTTTGGTGCCAGAGAAAATGGAGAGCGTCACGGTCAAATTCGGGGATCAGAACTTGATTATGCATTTATTTGATATCCCCTTGGACGCCATATTGATGTAACATAAACCTAAGCAGAACAAACAAAAGTTTGTTTACCAAGTCTTGGCCTTGCAGACAACGTTCATTTAATGTATGCCCTGCATACTTTGCAGAGCAATCAAACACCACTCGTAATTTACCAGGCTTATTAGGATCAACTACACAATGGTGAAACAAGTAAAAATTCATATCTGAGTCATACAAAGCAAGAGCGGGAATAATTTCAGCATATCTTGAATCAATAAACTTTCTAATCTCTCGATCGTATCTAGAGAGAAGATCAACCTTTGTCAGGCATTTCACAAGATTGTCTAAATGTTGTATTCCAAGGGAAATAGTGTTGGGAAGCGACTGATTGGGATCATTCCATGGGAATGGCAGCATGTAGTGTCCGTCTTCTAGTTCAAATGTGCTATCCCACAATTCAAGAACTCTGGTATCATCAGCAGACAAAGAAGATTCAGTGAATGAGCCATTTTCGATTTCTCATAATTTAATGATATCAGAAGTAGGTACATTCTCTAAATGTTTATCATGAGTGTCAATGTCACACCCTACATAATCTGTCTCTGACACGACATCATTATGCAACACATTATTGCTACATAATTCATCATGAGATGCCGTTTTGTTACACATTAACAGTTGACTGACTGTACCGTCTGTCGCAACAAATTTGCTGACAATAGGGAAATCAGAAAATATGAATCCAAGTTGTTCTGACTTTCAATGACTGATGTGGAAACAAAATTACACACAACCACGTGACTAATCTTTGTACAAGGGCCTCTGCCCTGGAAGCAGCAGCCTAACTTGTACTTAATACCGACAGGCAAGTTTCTATCTCCCTGAAGGGCCTCTAATTGGATCAAACACTATATATTATCATGGCCTATTAGCAAGTCTAAGCTTCGACCATAAATAGCCAGAGGGGTTTCAAGTTCTCGAAAATGAGGATAATCAGTAGGAGCCATTGGTGCTTGTGCCACGGGAATATTGTCAACTACTTTTATTCCAGACATATGGACACTTTCTTGGCCTGAGGCTGATGTAACAGTGAACTCTACATGTTTTGGTACAGCAGGCATAAACCCATGGATTGTTTAAAGCAATTAATGCACAACTGAACCCTTCAAGTTTAAACGGTTAGCCAAACCCTTTGTAACAAAGGTTGATAACTAAAATTGTCTAGGCCAGCATTTATCCCCAATGTATCGTTTATCTCTACCCTAACAATAGGGATCAAACAATCGCCCACCTCAGTGGCACAAGCAGATATAGCTTGATAAATGTGTAAAAAGCTAGTGTGTTTGCCTTGACACACAAAAGATTTATTCTTGTTTAAGCATTCAGATGTCCCGTGGTTATATAGTACACAGTTATGGCACAAATCATGTACTTTTAGGAACTCTGGACGATCACGGACTGGCATTTTATGGAAGTCGTCACACCTTGTAACAAAATGTGATCCGTTGCACAACTTGCATGGAAAGTATTGACGTGTTCTGTCCGATTTTACACTAGAAACACTGGACCATGTAGCAGCAGCATTACATGCGCCTGTTGAAGTATTCTAATCAGATGCAAAACCCAGGTTACTTTCAGTAAAATTATCCTTGTCCTAGAAACTGTCTGTAGGACACACCTGAATATCATGTGAACTGATTTGTTTATTCCTATGATATCTGAGGATGCGAACATTTTCACCTATAATTGGGTCAGAAAACTGGTCGCTCATTGTCTCAATGAAAGACACAAGATCTATAAATTTCAAATATGTGCCCTTTTTTCAGTTTTGCTTTTCAGCTCAAGTTTATACCACCCATTTTGAGAATAGTTCATTAATCGTGATACAATATCAAAGATGAAAACTTGGCTGTCAACTTCAGACACGCAGCTAATACTTTCTAATATTTGAAAAGCACCTCTGAGCTCATTGGACAATTGCCGGATTTCCTTACGTGACTTGACAGGCTTTGGGGAATGCAACGACTTCAATATGTCTTGCATCACTTGGTGGGGTGACCAATATAGCTTTTCAAGCATCTGCACTGCCGAACTATAGCCAGAACTTCCGCCCACGAAAAGACATGATCTTATGCTATCACGTGGCTCACCGCTGATATACTGGAACAACCTAGACAAGCACACGTTGGGATCTGACCTACATGATACTACAGTTGCCAAAAAAGCATTTACGAAGGTATGATATTGCATAGGTTCCCCAGAAAAAAAACTCAAGCTCTAGTTTTGGCAAAGTCAGCAAACCTACGGCTGTGCTATTTGAAGCTGATAACTCGGTTGATTGAACTTGAGATTGGACTGGTTTAACCTCCTTTGCCTTGGACAAGACTTTTAAATAATTGGACTCAACTAAATCAAAGTAAGCCCCGAGATCCAAAGCACTTTGTGTATCCAATTCCATGACTTGGTCATGCGCTTTAGAAGACAAACCAAAAGCTGCTTAAAACTGAGTAACGAGATCTGGTATAACCGACAACTTGTCGCCTTCAATCAAACACATTTATGTCTCATTATCCAGCTTTGTAACTCGAGTTTCACAAACGTTGCAAGCCGACTTTGCGTCAGCAAGAGCCATGATTTTGGATCCTATGGTCAAATTGACCAGCACTACTTACTTAATGCTGAACATACATAGCACACGTGAACTATGCAAACAATAAGGTGAACTATACGAAGATACCAATAGCAACCGCCGTACAGCAGAACTACAACAGGTATGTGTCTCATCACAGTACTGTGTGATCGAACAGAAAAAAGGATACACGTTTGTATGTGTGAGTAAGGCACAAAATATATGTGTAACAGCTTCAATACTGCATCAGATTGTAGGGCCAGAGTGATGCGAGGACTCTCAAAGAAAAATTACATATATTTATATAGATATTGTGGATACACAGCAACTTACAATTTGAAAGTCTGTGCAAATATTCTGTATCATTGAACCAAGTCCTCGCTTGACCCCGTTGTAATGAAGACACGCACACACAGCTCAGTCCACACACAAGGGAAAAGTCACCTCCATCTACACGCAGAACAAAATAGGACAGTCAGCAGAAGAGGAGTATTACACAACACGTGGTAAATTTCAACGTTGCATGCACCAGAATGTCATTGACCTATGGTACAGTACACAAAACGATATATTTACAGCAACACATCAAGTATGTCCCTCTCCTATTTGAAACGATGAAACATTTCCATAAACGATGATCACAGCCTCATACATATCTCCATGACATGACAATTCACCATTAATTTCTGATCCTTATGAAACCATATTTTCTATGAAATTTCTTTGTGGTCAAAACCTGCTGCTGGTGCCCATCCCAAATAATAACCCGTTGAAAACAAAATAGGTATGATGGATTACTTTTCCAAAAATACCGCTGAAACGAGGCTCTTCCTTTTTACATTGTTATCACAATACACGGACAAAATGCTCTTCCTTTTTTTTAAAACTTGTTATCTCAATCAATGGACACACCCCGTGTGATTCTCACATTATATGATAACGCTGGTAGAAAACCACCTATAGAATCACGCTTCAACAGATTTCAGCTGCAAGATCTCAACATTTGAAAACTACCAGAAGTATACCTTCTATTTCCTTTACATTTACCCGAAAATATTGCATATTATTACATACAACAATTCGCGTCATGACCAATCTACAATATAGATTCTCATCTGTAGGAAAATATATTTGATAGCAGAAAAGTAGATGAACCTGATACAATCATTTTGGCGTGTATAGAGAATATTAATTAGCGTATACAAACGCAAATACCATAAATATATATAATCTTTATGCCAGAAACGCTTATGTACTTAATGAAACCTTTAAATGGGACAACAGGAGGTACCACAATGGCATGCTCCAGTAGTGTTGCGTGTTATCCAAATCTGTGCATATGCTGAAATTCACAGGACATTTAAATGAACTCCAACTGGACATACAGCTACAGAATACCGAAAACTATTAACATATCCAGAAAATTGAAAATAAGACAACGTACATATTTAATACTCACTACAAAGTGCCACATTCCAATGCTTTAACCCTTAGAACGTCAACATGTATGCTGTTGTGGAGACCCATGCCCAAAGCTGGGCGAGTGCAAATCCACTCAGTCAAACCACCAAAAGTGATGCAACACCAATTGAATGCCAAGAGCGCCGAGAGGGCACACTTCAATCCTACTCCGCATTTTATGGGGGGGGGGGGGGGGGGGGGGGGGCTAAGCAAAGCCATGTGACCAACATCAGTGTATCAGAAAAAAATCCCCGTCACGTGCAATTACAACTTTTAAGCACCTGGACAGGGCAAGCAAAAAATTTCTATTACACGGTATGGATGCACCATAATAAATATACCAAGTTACATGCAGTATTACCGAGTACCGTTTTACTTGACATAACCATGATTTTCAACCATAATATTCAACCATCGACCTAAAAATCAACCATCGATAGCAAGAAAGTATAACAAACAAACCATCATATAAAAATTATCTAATTTATAATTAATAGCAAACAAACTTGAATGCAGACAGACTGCATTTAACATCACAAGCACATGATATAGCCTTTGTCTGATTGGAAATGCGCATTTTATGATGCAAATTGCGTGAATGCTTGGGTAGATATATAAGCCTATAAAAAGCATACTACCATTTTTACCACACTTGAACAAAACATAAGCTTGCCAATTGAGGACAATAGTTGATCCTTTGCAACCCATTTCTAATTTACACACTCCGATATCATTTCCTGGATCTCACACATTGGATCCTGTGATATTTTAACTGCCTGTTCACAGTGTTTATAATAATAATTAAGAATTCCTAGACACGTGTTAATTTGTATCTAAGTGGTTCTTACATTCAGCATCCGAGTCTCATATTACAAGATAATCATCGAAATAGTGTATTAAATTTGATGAAGGTCTTGAGCCTCATGGACGTGACACCCCCTTATCCTAGCCTCATCTAGATCTAACAGGACCAAAGGAATGTTTCTGTACAAGAATTTCAAAGGAAACTTTGCCATTATATTCTCACATGGGAGAATACGTCATGTAACTCGTGGATCCCTGCGTTTGTGCTGCTTTGTGGTGGTTTACTGCTGCTGGTCGCATTTCGTGTCATCCTGTCTAGTTTATAGAAGGGGGTTTTCCTTCACTTGCTGTCATGGTATGTTCCTGGTGCTTATCGTCTATTCTCTCCACTCTGTGCCTGGTTTCTACACATTCTTATTCAAAGGCCATGTCTGAGGCGTTCTTGTAATCTTGTGTGTTGACTATAGACTACCCGGTTGACTGATTCGTCTGGTATTTCCTGTGGCACCTATAAAAGATAATGTGCAATTTCAGATTTACATCAGGTATGGTTGAGTGACTTTGTACATTTACATGTACTTCTCTTGTAGTGGCCCTTGCATACACTGGCCCTTCCACATTTGAGAGCAACAGAAGCAGTTACATATCATAAATGTCCGCACGTGTGATACACATGATAGGCATTTTATTTTGTTCACCTATGAAGTCCTTGAACAGAATGGTTTGTAGATTGTAACGTGCAGAGTCCTACAGGTATCTTAACGTGCATTTAAATGTAGGGTTTCATGGTGTTGGCAGCATACGTAGGGTACATATTGGTTTAGGAGTAAGTCAAATTGTTCTTATCTAAACCTGTACTATACAAATTTAGTAATTATGGTTTGTTTGACAGGTATTCTTCTTTCATAATGAAGCTCTGCATTTATAAGCAAAACTCCACGCATTTAGCTATTCATCATTTGCCACGTTCATATTAAGTCTTTATTATGTGGATTGTCTTTGCTGAATATTTAGCTTAGACAAGGGGCTGCTACTCAGAGAGACATGTATGGGTAACAGGCTCCGAAACATGTTGAGTAAATACCTGCTGAAGACCCTTTAATTTATTTGGGCTGATACAGCCAGTGTCAAAATTTTATAGAGGAACGTGTGCAATATGGACAATAGTAATTCCATATGTATATAGGTTACACACAGATAGGTAAGCTTATGGACAGTAAAGAGTTCGGACTGCGGAATAGGGTATTGACTGCTAAGAAGTGGTTCTGGGCAAAAAGACACAATTACAATTATGCACATTTTGAAATTTGTAGCGTTGGTCTATTTGACCATCATGTGCATCACAATGCCTTTGGCAGGCAGAAAATCTGCTCGTGAAGTCTGTAAGACATGGCTTACAAAATTGGGTAACAAAATATCCACGATTCTTGTTGAAGGCAACCAAGTGGCTGAGATTCCTGAATTAGTAGGCGCTTTTAAAGCGGCTATTGCAGACTTTTCAAAAGAACATAAAAATGTCATATAGTTGGACGGAGATGGGGATCTACAACATGAAACGTATTACCATCATGTAGAATCCAATTACCTCAAAGTTCTTGTCTAGTGCAACGCATGTTAAACCTTCTGCCTCCGAATTTCAGTCTTACAATCTGTCGGCTTCAAACAGCACAGTTTTAGGATTGTCATTGTTGCCAAAATTAGAACTTGAAGTGTTTTCTGGAGAACTTATGAAATATCACAGTTTTATCAAAGCTTTTGAGTTACATGAGTCACCACACCATGTAACTCAAGATATAATTAGATCACTTCGATCTCCAAAGCCGGTAAAATCATGTAAAGATTTCAGAAATTTGCCATATCAGTTCTGTAACGCTCCTCAGATATTAGAAAGCATTGACTGCCTGCCAGAGGTGAACAAGTTATGTTTAAAATTCCTGTGTCCAAGCTTGAAATGAAGAGTAAAAAAGAGAAAGGTTTTTACTTGAAGTTCGATGGCCTTTTTACATTTGCTGAATCAATCTCTGAACAGTTGTCAGACCCAGTTATAGGTGAAAACGCTCATATGCTGAGGTATCACAGAAACAAACAAACTGCTACACATGATACCCAGGTGTGTCCAGTAGACGGTCTTCAGGACTCTTGTAGCTCTGCTGACCGATTTTACTTTGTTGAAGGCAGTATGAGTCCAGCCTCTGAAATATTTCCATTGGTTGGTGCTGTATATGCATCGACAATAGTTAAGCAGTCTGGCAGTCTGGTTTCAATGTCTCAAAAATAAGCCAGTCTCCTCCCTGCAAGTAATGCAACAGAGCCCACTTTATTACAAAGTGTGATAGACCACTTTCACAAAATGACTGTTCGTGATCTTTTTGCCATTGTAAAGTCCACATCCTTTGCTATAACTGCTTGCATGGGAATCCAAAGACTTCCGAGTGTCAGAACAGAAGCAGATGTTTTGTTTGCTAAGAGAAGCAGACTAGTTTCTTGCACATTGCTCGGGCATTGTTCTCTTGCTCTACTAAGGTTAGTGATTGCCTAATGGCAATCGTCAAAGTAAAGATAAAAATTCTTTCTGGGTTAATGCAGGACTAGATAACCTTAGTTCTTCAAGCTTTGTCACGAAAGATTTTGCTATTGCTAAAACTTTAAACGTGCAGACGTGCATTACATGTTAAAGACAATGCACAGAGTCGCTCCCACTGCGTATAAACAAGTTAAATGCACCCTTTTGCAGCCACCAGGTTGTGAAAGCATGAATATGTCAATTGTGAAAGTAGTTGACTATACTCCCATGGCTACATCTTCAATCAATCCTTGTAATCACTCGGACTTCCACCCAACATCTATGGATAAGATTACATTTTTATTGTTCATGACTACACAAAATGTCTTGTCCCAGTACAAGTACTTCCTGGTGAGTCTTATCAGCCAGTTGGTATTCAATACAAGCTTGGCTGGTGCTTACAAGGGAAAGCTACCTGTACAACGCTCAGTTACATGGTTGTATGCAACTTCGTGGTTACCAGTAGTGTTGAAAATCGTTCATCCACTTGTTTCTCAGACTTTCCTATAGTGAACAAACTAGCTGATATAAGTGATATAGATAATTGTATGCCTTTATGTGACAAAAGTTCGTTGCACCATGATTTTAAAGGCCTATCAAATACATATATTGAAAATAGCTCTCCGGTAACTTACCATGAAACACAGAACTCTGATCCAGCTGTTCCTGTTTCTGATATTTACAAACTGTGGGAACTTGAGAATGGACCAATCAGCGAGACATCTTTGTTGATGACAAAAGATTCCTCGAATTATGGGACAGCACATATGAATTCATGGATGGACATCATATGTCACCCATCCCGTGAAAGGACCCGAATGCATATGTATGGAATTTAGGGTGATCTGAAAGTAATTTAGAACCAAATTTAATCACTAAACATGATCTTGATGCCCTCCGTTTTCTTTGGTATAAAAACGGAAATCTAGTTCATATGCGCATGCCTGCCAATGTGTTTGGCGGAATTTGGTTTTTCCTCCTCATCTACATATGCATTGAGACGAATAATTCAAGACAATTCACGCATAGATCCTTAATGTAAGAAATCTGTTTTGCGGTCTCTGTATGTTTATGATCTTAATCAGTGAGCAGTATTACTGGAGTTTGAAGTAATGTCTTTGATCTTCCTGCTATTTGCAACTTAGAGGATTTGAAATTACCAAATTTGCAGTTAGTCAATAGCAAATTGTTGAACGAATTCCAGTCGCTGGTGGTGCTAAAGAGAAGCACAATTTTTCATCAGGTTTACAATGTAGAACATTGGGCGTATGGTGAGTGCTAAAGAAGGACACATTTTGGTTCAATATTCAATCTATTGATTTCTCAAATCTCACACGATGGATTATGCTCCATTTTTTGGCATCTATATTTGATCCTCCTGGACGTGTTTCCCCTTGTGTAGTTACAGGAAAATTGTTATTGCAAAAGACGACTTGTTTGCAAATAGGCCGGGATACCCCTGTACCAGAACTCATCCACCAGAGATGGAACTCATGGTACAACTTCAGATATGGTTTTTCCGCATTGTGTAATGTCATCAGACTTTTATATAGGCTATTATGAATACCATGAGTATGCTGACAGTATTGAGGTGGTCTACGGATCTTCAATTCATATCAGATACTTTAGCTGCTCAGGAAAGATCCCGGCTCATTTAATCGTGAGTAAAGCTCGCATTGTTCCGATAAAAAAACAGTTTTTCCATACCACTTTTGGAGTTGCAAGCTGCCAATTGTGCAGTTAATTTAGATTTGGTCTTAATCGAGAACTTTGTACAGATAATTAACCTGTAATTTTTCTGGACTGACTCCAAAATTGTACTGGGATATTTACAAAATGAAATCCGGCGTTTTCAAACATTTGTTGAAAATCGTGTCAGTTACATTAGTACTAATACTGATCCAGCATTATGGTTTCATATTGATTCGGTATCCAATCCTTCAGACCTATTTACACGCCCGTTTTCATTAGATCAGCCCCCGAAAATTTGGTGTCATGGAATGCTTGAGTGTATATACAAAAGTTTGGAGCAAAGGTGGGGAGTCTCACTATGTTTGTCAGAGTGATCCTGAAGTCAAAACGTTTAATACTCTGATCGATACAGATTTCAAACCAAATTCGTGGATTGAAAGGATTTGCAATTATCATTTTTCCTGGTTCAAATAATCAAGTCTGGGGCATAGCTGCATAGGTTTATCTTGTTTAGATCTAAACGTAGTTTTGAACATGGCTCACTTGCCAAAAGCGAGCTAGATAGTGCTTGTGACTTCAATATCAAGTATTGTGGACAGCAATTTCAGAAAGAAGATTGATAGTTTCAGAACAGACAAAACAATGGGAAAATCAAGCAGTGTATTTTTACTAAATTCGTTTTTGGACAATAATGACATTTTGCGTATAGGGGGTAAAACTGAGCTGTTGAGCCAAACAGATAGAAATGTTGAATTCTCTAGACACGAGATCGTTTTTGAATGCTCTTTCTAGATTTAATTCAGGTAGAGGTAATGTTCTTACAATCTGTCGTGATAATACGGGTAATTTCGTGAGAGGAAGCAATACCTAAAACATTTAACTTTCATGCTAAGAACACACTAAAACAATATGCTGTTTCGAAATCTATTTGACTTGTGTTTACTGTACCCTACGCTCCACATTGGGAAGGAAACTGGGAAAGGTCAACTGCAGTAGTGAAAAGAGTGCTCAGAGAAGTGCTTCCTCATTCATCACCCGTCATGGATGAATTTGCAAACTATTCTCTGTGAAGTGGAAGCTATTGTCAGCAGTCGTCCCCTGACAAGAATCAGTAGTGACCATAATGATTTAACTCCGTTGACTCTCAATGCCCTGGTTACACTTTGTAACTTTACCTATGCTTCACCAGGTGGCTCTTAAGTCACGGATTCGTACAGAAGTAGGTTTAGATTTTCTCAACATATTGCTGATATGTTTTGGGCAAAATGGCTGAAGCTTTACCTGCCGTTTTTAGATATTACAACAAAATGGCAGTTATCCAGTGTTCACTACTGACTAGATTCAGTGTCCATTTTGTACCTACATGGGCATCTTGGTGAAAGTGGTAAACAATACGTTCAGCTATACTAGATCTTCCCGATATTTGAAAAGGATATTCATCAGTTCTACCTCCTATACGCAAAATGCCATTATTGTCAAACCCCCCCCCCCAAAAAACCCCCCCCCAGATTTAATGAAAATACACTGCCTGATTTTCCCATTGTTTTGTCTGTTCTCAAACTATCAATCTCTGTTCTGAAAGATTGCTGTTGATAATACTTGATGATGAAGTCACAAGCAGTGTCTAGCTCGCTTTTGGTGAGTGAGCCCTGTTCAAAACAACGTTTAGGTCTAAACAAGACAAACCTACACAGCAATGCCCCGGACTTGATAATTTTGAACCAGGAAAAGTAATAATAACAAATCCTTTCAATCCATGAATTTGGTTTCTAATCAGTATTGATCTTAGTATCAAACGCTTCGACTTCAGGATCATTCTGAGAAATGGAGTCAGACTCTACACCTTTACTCCACAACTTTGTATATGCACTCGAGTATTGCTGACCATGACACCAGGTCCACAAGATCGGATACCAAATTGATATGAAACCATAATGCTGGACCGGTATTGGTACCAATGTAACTGACACGATTTTCAACAAATGTGTGAAAACTCCAGGTTTCCTTTCGTATATATCCCAGTATAATGTTGGAGTCAGTCCAGAAAATAACAGGTATATTATCTATACAAAGTTCCTGTTTAAAACCAAGTATAAATTGATTGCACACCTAGCAGCTTGCAACTCTAAACGTGGTATGGAAAGACTGTTTTTTATTGGAGCAATGCGAGCTTTCCACATGATTAAATGAGCCAAAATATTCCTGAGCAGCTAAAGCATCTGATGTAAATTGATGATCCATAGACCACCTGACTACTGTCAGCATATGGATGGTATTCATAATAGCCTATATAAAAATCTGATGACTTTACGCAATATGGAAAAGCCATATCTGGGAGAGTCAGGCGAAAAAAATTCTACCATGAGTTCCTTTTCTGATGGATGATTTCTGATACAAGGGTATCCCAGCATATTTGCAAACAAGTCGTCTGTTGCGATAACAATTTTCCTGTAACTACACCAGGGGAAACAAGTCCACGAGGATCAAATATAAATGCCAAAAAAAAAAAAAAAAAAAAAAACCCGGTGAGATTTGTGAAGTCAATAGATTGAATATTGAACCAAAATATGTCCTTCTTTAACATTCACCGTATGCCCAATGCTCGACATTGTGACCCTGATGAGACATCGTGCATCTCTTTAGCACCACCAGCAACTGGAATTTGTTCAACAATTTGCTCTTGATTAGCTGCAAATTTGGTAATTTCAAATCTTCCAAGTTGCAAATAGAAGGAGGATCAAAGACATTACTTCGAACTCCAGAAATACTACTCACTGATTAAGATCATAAACATACAGAGACTGCAAACTAGATACCTTAAATATAGGATCTGTGCGTGGATTGTCTAGAATGATTCATCGCAATGCATATGTAGATGTGGACAAACACCAAATTCCGTCAAACACGTTGGCAGGCATGCGCATATGAACTAGATTACTGTTTTTATACCAAAGAAAACGGAGGGCGTCAAGATCATGTTTAGAGATTAAAATTTGGTTGTAAATTTCTTTCAGATCACCCTGAATTCCAACATATGCATTCTGAATTGAAGCAACACAAATAACACCTTCTTTATTAAATCAGCACCCTGCAAACAACGCTCATTTAACGAATGCCCAGCACATTTTGCAGAGCAATCAAATAAAACACACAGTTTATCAGGGTTTTTGGGGGGTTGACTACTCCATGGTGATGCAAACAAGAGGGCTGTGTGAACAGCCCATGCTCAGCTGATCTTGACATTCATCACACTTGCAGCTCTATGAACTTGGGAAGGGATCAAGGTCACCCATGTCCTGAGTAAGTCTGACCTTTATAGAAGGACACTAACATGTGCAACATCAAGGTTCAAGTAGTTCTCAAGTTATAATGAAGAGTAAAATTCATGTATGTTGCACTGTGACCCCAAAATCGAGGTCAAGGTCATTCATGTACTGTCAAAGCATGACCTTCACCCAGAAACATGAACATCTGCAGCATCACAGTACTAACTCAAAACAGATCTCAAGTTATCAAGTAAACGGTAAAGTTCATGTCAGTTGTCCTGCGAATTAGCATTAGAATGCCCATTGACTTACATAGTAATCAATACAAAAGCTCAACTGGCCGATAAGTACCCGAATTGAAAAAAATTGTTAAACATCAGGGGCCATATGCATAAAACAGGTGCAACTGACAGAGGGTGTAAGTCATTGTGTAAAGGTGCCCATGTGTAAATTAACAAAGACTTGCAACATGGTTTAGCAAAAAATGGGATCAACCACGTTTATGCATACGGCCCCAGGGATCTGCAGCATTCCCACATAGTGAACAACATTGTGTGACCCTACCACAAGGAACATATCCACCACGTTGAAGGTTAATGTGAGGGATGGTTTTGGTGAAGAAGTTGACAATAGCTATAACACAAAAAATCATAAAAAAATTATTTGCAGGGCGACCTGGTGAACAAATTAAGAAAAGGAGTCCCTAAGTGTCTTCCTGTGTGATAACAAAGCAATTGGGTAAGCAGTTTTGGAGAAGATTTTTTAAGATTTGTCCACAAAAAGAACCCCCCCCCCCAAAAAAAAAATTATTAAAAATAAGAAAAAAATCACTGGAGTATGACCATTTGAACAAACCTGGTAAAAACCCACCCAAGGTATATTGCCACCAAGTTTGAAGGTAATCTGGATGACGGCTTGGAGAAGAAGTAAAAAATTTGAATTAACATTAGAATGCTCATTGAACTCCACGGTAATCTACAGAAAAGCTGCATTGACCGATTAGTACCCGATATGAAAAAAATCGTTTAAAATCAGAAATCCGCAGCATTCCCACATAGTGAACAATTTTGTTTGACCCTTCTACAAGGAACATATCCACCATGTTCCAGCTTAATCTGAGTAATAGTTCTGGAAAAGGAGTCAAAATGGCTATAACACACACAAATTTATAACAAATTAGAAAAAAAATTGCAGCGCCACCTGGTGAACAAGTTGAAAACTAAAATTTCCAGGGGGTGTTTCTGTGTGATGTCAAAGCAATTGGGTGAGCCGTTCCAGAGAAGATTTTTTTTTAGGATTTGCCCAAAAAAGAGCAAACAGAATCATTAAAAATCCAAAAAATTACTGGACCATGACCATTTAAACAAACAAACTTGGTAGAAAGGCACCCAAGGCACATCCCAAATGAGTTTCAAGTGGATCTGGCTGACGTTTTCGGAGAAGTCGAAAATGTGAATTGTCGACGGATGACAGACAGACAGATGATGGACAGAGGACCATAAGATAAGCTCAGCTGACTGACAAATCAGCTGATCTAATAAAAACTTCTATTAGTGTCATGTAAAGCATGATCAGGTATGATTTCTGCATATCTTGAATCAATCAATTTGGTAATCTCTTGATTGTGTCTGGACAATAAGTCAGTCTTCTTCAGAAGTTTAACAAGATTTTCTAACCATTTGAGTGCCACAGAGAAATGGTTGAAAAGCGGCTCATCAGAGTCCTTCCACGGGATGGGTAACATATGATGTCCATCCAGGAATTCATATCTGCTGTCCCATAATTTGAGTACTCTTTTGTCATCAAAAGACAAAGAAATGTTGAGAGGCCTCCAAAATGGTGTAACAAACTTTTGTCACATGAAGACATGCAGTTGTCTACATCACTTATATCAGCTGGTTTGTTCAATATAGGAAAGTCTGAGAAACACGTGGATGAGCGATTTTCAACATTACTGGTAACCACGAAGTTGCATACAACCATGTGACTGACTTCTGTACAGGGAGCTTCCCCTTGTAAGCACCAGCCCAGCTTGTATTGAATATTAAACTGCTGATAACGCTCACCACGATGCACTTGTACTGGAACAAGACATTCTGTAAAGTCATCAGCAATAGAAATTTCTAAATCTTGTCCATATATGTTAGGTGCAATGCCGAGATCACACAAGCGAGAGTAATTACTGGGATTGATTGAAGCTGTAGCCATGACAGTTTTGTCGACTTGTCGCAATTGGCGTACTCACGGTTTCACAACTGGACGGCTCAAAAAGGGTGCATTAGCAAAATCTTTAGTGACAAAGCTTGAAGAACTAATGTTATCTAGTCCTGCGTTAACCCACAAAGAATGATTGATCTTTACTTTGAAAATTGGCATTAGGCAATTGCTAACCTGAGTATAACAAGGGGATGATGCTCGATCAATGTGCAAGTAACTAGTATGCTTCTCTTAGCAAACAAAATATCTTTTTCTGTTTTGACAATCGGAAGTCCTGTGACTGCCATGCGAGCAGTTATGGCAAAGGTCGTGAACTTTACAAAGGAAAAAAGATCACGAAAGGTCGTGTTGTGAAAGTCGTCCATCTCACTTCGTAATAAAGTGGGCTCTGTTGCACAACTTGCAGGGAGGAAACTGACATGTTTTTGAGACCTTAAAACCACACTGCCAGACTGTTTAACTATTGTTGATGTACATACAGTACCAACCAATGGAAATATTTCGGAAGCTGGACTCACACTGCCTTCAACCGAGTAAAAACCATCAGCACAGCTACAGGAGTCCCGAAAACCGTCTACTGGACACATCTGGGTATCATGTGTAGCAATTTGTTTGTTTCTGCGATACCTGAGCATATGAGCGTTTTCAGCTATAACTGGATCTGAAAACTCTTCAGAGATTGATTCAGTAAAGGAAAAAAGTTCATTGAACTTCAAGTAATAACCTGTCTCTTTATTACTCTTCATTTCAAGCTTTAACCGGCGATTTTAAACATAACTTGTTCACTTGTGGCAGGCATTCAATGCTCTCTAATATCTGAAAATCATTACGGAGCTCATGAGAACAAATTTCTGAAATCTTTACATGATTTTACCAGCTTCGGAGATCGAAGTGATCCAATTATATCTTGAGTTACACGGTGTGGGGACTCATGTAATTTTTCAAGTGTTTGCAACGCCGAATTATACCCAGAGACTCCACCGACAATCAAGCATGACCTAAGACTATTACTGTCGCTCGCCACTCAAGTATTGAAGACAGTCTTGACAAGTGAACATCAGGGTAATCACTACACCTTTCAAAGTTAGCTTTAAAAGCTTTGATAAAACTGTGATATTTCATAGGCTCTCCAGAAAACACTTTAAGTTCTAATTTTGGCAAGGATTACAATCCTACTACCTTGCTGTTTGAAGCCGACAGATGGGACTTAACTTCGGGGGCAGAAGATTCAACATGCGTTGCTCTTGCCAAACCTTCAAGGTAAATGGATTCTACATGATAGGAATATGTTTCATGTTGTAGATCCCTATATTCGTCCAACTATATGACCTCTTTATGATCTCTTGAAAAGAATGCAAAAGCTGCTAGAAAAGTGCCTATTATTTCAGGAATTTCAGCCACTTGGTCGCCTTCAACTAGAACCATCAATATTTTGTTACCAAATTTTGTAAGGTATGTGTTACAGACTTTATGAGCTGATTTTCTGTCATTTTGACATTTTGATGCACATGACGGTCAAATAAATTAACGCTACAAATTTCAAAATATGCAAAAATATACCGCCAACGCTATGAAAGCCTGCATTCAAGTGCCCGTAACGATACCTATGGGAATCTGCATGTAACAATCTACAGAGTGTAGATTGAAGGACTTTGGAAAATGTATGTTGAAGGACTTTGTACGCCAAGAAACTTAAATGCCTATGATGTGTATCACATGTACTGACATTTATGTTATGTAACTGCTTCTGTAGCTGCTCTCAAATGTGGAGGGGCCAGTGTATGCAAGGGTCACTACAGGAGAAGTACATGCAAATGTACAAAGTCACTCAACCATACCTGATGTAAATCTGAAATTGTATATCATCCTTTTAGGTGCCACAGCAAATACCAGGCAGGTCTGTCAACGGGATAGGCTATAGCACTGCATTCAAAATGATTTTTGGATAATTCATCCAATAAAATTTTAAGTTGGTGAAATTAACAGTTTAAACATTGAATATTTAGGCCTAAAACAGAAAAATATTTGAGGAAATGGTGTAATGAAATTTATTAGGTTACTGGTGTCAACATAGGGGGCGTTGGATGCAATAGATAATGCATTGTCCAAATCATCAACATTATGTTATAATTCATTGAGGTTATTTCTAGAGTTGCCACCAAAATGTCTCAGTACATTGTGGGCCAAGACCTCGCAACCCATAGGATTTAAATATTGACAAGATTCCCAAGAAGCACCATATATAGCAAAGTCGGAAGTCTGACGATGGAACCAATTCACTGAGCTGATGTTTTTTAGAACCTGAAATTTGCACTTGAAAAGAAAACAGTGCAACAGGAAATAAAGTTATGCCACAGAGAATGTGTAGACTTAAACACATCCGTGCCACCATACAAAAATGGAAACAAAAGAAAAAGTACATGTAATATGTGGTAACAGCGGGTTACCCCAATAGGAAAGGATGGTAATCAAGGCATACTAGATTAGTAATGTAGCTCTGATTAAAAACAAAAGTAAAAAAAGAAAGAAAGAAAAAAAAAAAACACCATGCCTCATCCATAACAAAACCACTCGCAGCACTCCACGCCCATTGATGTAGAAAACTGCGACCAGCCACCATCATTAAACAAAACATAGTGTCAGCTATAAGGAGACCTGGGGCCTGCCTCTCCGACGCGCCCCTGTCGCCCGCGACCAACACATCCACCATTGAAAAACAATAATAAGTGTATCGGCCGCAGCCTGCAGCCTGCAGCGAAGCCCCCGTGAAATAGGCCCCATCATTTTCACGGCATTAGATAAGAATCCTCAGAACTACATAATATAATAACTAATATACTCAGTGAGTCTATGAAGTTATCACAGATAACAATAATCATGCAGCGGTATATGACTAGTCTATGATAGAGCATACATTACTTGCAACATAAAGAAAGCCAACCGTATTTATGACCTCAATTTTATAGCAGTACCGGACATATTTCAATCATGGACAGATGATGATGTATACAAAATCTTTGATTGTTCAAATATCCTACAAGGGGATTCATGTACTGCTGTCAACTAGTGCAGAATTTGCTGGGTTCTATATGAGCCATGTAACATATAAACCCACCTGTGTCTAAGATTATGCCCGACAAGTAACAATGTAAAAGTAATTAAAGTATGAAAGATACTTCTCCTTATTTTGTTGATACTGTCCCATGGTAAAGAAAACAATGTGATAATGAGTAAGGGAAGAGAGAACGCATAAACCCATACACATCAGTGCTACCATAGAAAAAAACAAACAGAAAAAAAACAAAGGTATGTATATAATATTGGGTGCATGCCGCAGCGACGCCTCCGAGAAAAACATGCCCTAGCATTTTCTTGGCACTCGGTTATAATCTTGAGAATCCTCAGTAAAGCATGGTGAGTAAAATAGTCAGCAAGTTATGAGATTATCACTGATGAATTCAATGATAGTGCAGCGGTTCATGACTTATCCATGATAGGGTATGTATTACTTGCAACATTTTGAAGCGGATGCTTGTTTAGTTATCATATTGTCGAACAGATGGTAAGTGAAAGTCAGTCAAAACTATTTTAAGATTGCAAGATTTGCCCCATGATTTAATATACCAAAATACACAGACCATTCTGTTTCAGCCAAAACTGATTTTGTGAAACTTTCAACTTCCATTACCATTACCATACGGCCTTTATATTCCATTCTGTAATGCTGTAAAATAAATTTTCAGTTGCAAAAAGTCTCAGTGTCAAATCAAGACACAGTAAAGTAATATGTTTATTTTTTGTAGCCTCTGTAGCATAATGGTGGATTTCACAAGAGTGGACTTCCAGACATGGTTTGACTGCTTTAGTTTATCTGCACACTAATATTGCTACACACTTTTGAAAACTCTACGTAGCAGCGGGAAGATAGGCGAGTTAACAATCTTCTTCTTTTTAATCAAATAAAACCTATTTCAGCAGTACAACATGATCTCTATAGATGCAGAGTTATTCTACTTTGCTTATGTCGTCTTGTGGGAATTGACGCTTTGACATGTTGTTAGAACTATCAAAGTACTCACATTGGCACGTGCATTTTTATGACAGAAAGATAATTACTTTTAACCATTGATTACATATACTTATTTTTTATCTGTCAAATTTTAACTACTGTAAATGGACATATTCTAATGCATCACAAATATGGCTGTACTTCCAGCTTTGCCTTTTTGGCCGACTCTTGGTGCATTTTTGTATCTGGCCAGAAGGTCAAAGTCAAATAACAACAAAAAACCCCGATGTTTGCTAAATAGGCAAACTACTAAGGTTGCCTCTCTCATTTTTTAACATCTTCTTGCACAATTATGTTACCAATTTATCAAATTCAGTCCCAAGGGACTTTTCAAGGGAAATAGAAGGGAATTTCCTTAATGGGAGCCATGGTGCCCCCGTGCCATGCCGCAACCCTCCTTTAATGTATGAGGGGCATTAAAAAAGGAGGGGATCTATGATATCAACACAACTTTTCCCATATGAATGCATAATCTAGAATGTTGCATACATGCCTGACTCTGCTGGGTGAAGTAATGTCAATGAACGTTATCATTTCATTTCTCTGCAGGGCTTCATTTCATATTACATTTAATGCTGTATATTGTCAATGCATTTTGCTAAGTAAAAACTTTGTTTACACATCTGTCTCTGCCAATTAAATAGACGTTTATCAATGTTGCTAATTTTTTGAAGGGCATCATTTCTTAGCACACCCAACGTTACATATTTTCAATGCATTTTGCTGAGTGAAAATTTTGTATCCATATCTGAGTCTGCTTATATGATGGAACACTGATGGGAAGAGTGATGTCAAACAATGTGATCTATAGAGACCCACACAGAGTTAGCTTTGCTGTAAGTATATACATATATGTAAACACACACACACACACACACATATATATATATATATATATATATATACATATACATGAAAGACATGTAAGATACTGAAATCATAAGGATCCAGATCTGCGTGTGATGCTAGGATCCCCATGCAACTGTTATCTGTCCATTATATTGATATAGGTATGCAAATTTCTTTTTCTCAAGCCACGCGTGTTTTCAAGGCAATATTTCCTTGAAAAGTGAAAACACACAGGATGCAAAATGACCTGTATGTGGAAATTATATTGCAGCACTGACTCATACATTTAGTGGCTGTGCTTAAAAGAATTTGTGAATGAAGCACTTATGCACGAAATTTGATGGTGGTGAATACTTTTTTCTAATTTTCTCAGTGACAGAACATATGCAGATGGACTTATCAGCTGTAAACGTGGCGAGTAAATGAGTATCATTCATTCTTTTGATGACGCAATTGTACAAAATGTTGCCATAAGTCACAGAATAATCTCACTGCGAAATAAAAGGGGTTGCAGAAGAGAATGTGCAAGTGCAAAAAGCACCACTGATTCTGACTGCACAAGGTGCCAACGGATGGCCAGGTGTGATATTTAGTTTGCCATCAACCATCCATGGATAAATGTACAAAATGGTCAAAGAAAACTTTGTGCAGAACCAAATAGACGTGGTTACCTGAAAATAATATAAATGAACCCGAGCATTTATTGATTCAACCACCTGATGTCTGAAGTAGACAGGAAACTGTCCGTTCAGAGTTTTTGCCTTTAAGACAGCCTGCCCTGGGCATTGTTTGCATTTTAATGCCTCGAAAAGAGGAGTTAATGCCTTGTGAATGTGTATACTGATTGGTGTTATAAAGGGAAATACAGTTTGTTAAACTTTGACTTCAATGGTTCAGTAATATGGTTTATGGGAGATTGCTTCCACTCTTTTTTTGCATGCGCATAAAATGTGTTTGCCTCCAGAGCAAGCTCTGTGTAATGGTTCCTTTCCTATAGTAGAGACACGCTGAACTTTGTCTGCCTTGACGGCAAAGATGCATAACAACCTGTAGTTTCGCCAACATCCAATTGACAACTATCATCGCTAAGACATGTTTCAATTCTCGGCAAGGGGTTTGTATTCTTCATATGGGAGAAATGATTTAGCTATTTCTATAAATACTTTGCATGTGCAGATTAAGGACAGGTAAGACACCAGAAAGCTTTGCATGGCTGATTTTGAGATTTTAACGGTTTTTATAAAATGGATGTCCTTTTAATTAGTTGTCAAAATTTCAAGCTTTTGGCTAAAATAGAATTATGAAAAAAAGCAAAAAAACATACAGGCATGTGGACATCTGAACATCCATATGTCATTCTTTTGGTTTTCAACCACCAAACGGAACAATGCCACCCGTCAATCATACTTAACAGCCTGTCACGTAGCTACAGGTAGCAATAGCCCATGGCAACAGAAAAGTGGTATCAGGGCAGCAATGCTATTTAAGGCGGCATGAAGAAAGCATGTTTGTTGGCATGAAAAAGATGCAAAAATGCTGACATATCACAGCCTTAATGGTTTATTTTATAGTTTTATACTTTATCCTTTTTATCACAAATAATTAGTGACTTATGTCAACATTTATGGGATAGAAGGTTTGCGGTAAGCTTTTTATTTATTATTCCACAATTAACATCAGAGACACCCAAACCCAGGATATATAAGGTCTTTGGAGCATAATGGTAACACACATATAGGATTTGTTAGCCTAACGAAAGTGCATTTTGATCTATGATATAATCGATTAAAGTGGGATTTTTCGGTTGTCTAAGCTGTCCTGAAGAAAATCATCCTTTTATGTGTTCATATCAATCACTATGTTTAAAAGGTTTATGAACAGATATGACTTTTAAAATATACTATAATATATTGTCAAAATAAATTATTTTATAAACTTGCTGATATCTTGTTTTAATTGGTTCAAAACTGATAGTGGTACAGGGTAAAGTACAGACCATTTGGATCATTATGCTTTTAGTGGAAAACTGTGTTGTTCCATTTAACCACTGCAAACGGGCATATCCTAATGCATTAGATATATGGGTGTACTTCCAGGTTGGCTTTTTGGCCAACTCTTGTAGCATTTTTGTCTCGGGCCAGATGGTCTAAGGCCAACAAGCAAAAGCGCGATATTTGTTATATATAGGCAAACTACTAAGGTTGCTTCTCTTATTTTTCACTTTTGCTTGCACTATTAAGTTACCACGATGTCAACATCAGTCCTATAGCAAAGGGACTTGTAACAAGGAAGTAAAAGGGAATTGCTATTGTAGGAGCCAGGTGCCCTCATGTCATGTCACAACCCTCCTTAAAAATAAAGTAAGGAGGATGTTATTAGAAAGAAGTGTGAGAAGACATGCAAAATATAGGAATCATAATGATCAAGATCTGTATGTGATGCTATGATTGCCATGCCATTGTTATATGCCCATTACATTGACATAGTTATACAAACTGTGTTTTCCCCAGCCAGCCACGCATGTTTTTCAAAGCAGTATTGATCACAAAGTGAAAACGAACAGGGTGCAAAATAACTTACATGCAGAAATTGTGTTGCAACAATGACTCAAACAATAAGTAGTATACTTAAAATATTTTGTCAATGAAGCCCACATGCACGAAATTTGATGGAGAGGAGTGATTTCTCTTTTCAATTTTCTGAGTGACAGAACATATACAGATGAAGGCTACTTTTTACTTGTTAGCTGTGAACGTGGCAGGCAAATGATCTTCACATCATTATTTTAATTACATGATAATACGAATTGTTGCCATTAAGTCACAAAATAGTCTCACTGCTAAAAGGGGTCACTGGAAGGAAGATGTGAGTGCACAAGGCATCACTGGTTGGGACTGCCTGAGGCTGGGTGTGATATTGAGTTTGCGGTCAACCATCCACAGATAAATCTACAATATGGTCAGGGAACCCTTTTTGGAGAATCAAATAGACATTGTTACCTAAAAAATTAATAATAATGCTCGGATCATTAAGCAATTTACTGATGGGACAACCTGGGGTGTGAAGTGGCCAATGAACTGTGTGTTCAGATTCCTGGCATTTAAAACAGCCTACACTGGGCGTTGCTTGCATTTTAGTGCCTTGAAAATGTGCAGTCAATAATTTGTGGATGTTCATACTGATTGGCATTATAGTGGACAATACAATTTGTTAAAATGCAACTTGAATGGTTCAACAATAAAGGTTATCGGAGATCATTTTCATGAAATTTTGCACATGCGCAGAAAATGCATTTGCTTTCAAAGCAGATGTAAGCTCTGTGTTATGTTTACTCTCCTGTAGTAGAGAACACGCAGAACTTTGTGTACATTGAGGGAAAAAATGCGTAACCGCCTGCAGTCTCGCTAACATCCAAGTCACAACGTTCTGCACCAAGACATGATTCAATTCTCAGAGGGGGGGGGTTATTCTTCGCATGCAATTAAGCTACGTTTAGAAAAAATCTTGAGACAGTGCCATGAACACATACCATTCTGCTTTCATGTGGAGTGAATGTGATGCAACAGGGCAAATCTGCTGTATTGAGTTCCTGAATCACTTAAGCACACCCCTACAGTTTGTGAAAGTGACCACTGGTATTCACGTCCTGAATTGTATGCGAGGTTGTGGAGGTCTTGTCCGCTGGTGTCTTGAGTTGAGCACTTTAAGAGTATACCTGGGGCCTTTCAAGAGCAGTTTTGTCCATGTTTTGGTAAGCAAAACCATGTATTTAGGATGCCTGGTTGCCCATCGTAAATGTAAATATCACCAAAACTAGATCCTGGTTAATTCTATCACAAGAATATAAAGTTAACTGCTTTAAAATCTTGATAACTGTGACAAAAATGTACCACTTCGTGTCGCAAAGTGATGTATCTCAAGTACTGGTCAATGACTTGAATAGTAAAACAAGATGGCAAAAGTAGGATATGCAAATATTTCCTGATTAAGAATTTTCTTTGTGCAATTCCTTTCAAATGTAGCATGCTTGTGGTAAACAAAGTTTAGCATGGGCGAGGGAAAGAGAGGCAGTTGCAGTCAATATTCATAGCACTTTTTGCGCGGTTACTAATTTTCAATTTAGCGAGCAAGCTCAACCAAAATGTCCAACAATTTGCTCCACAGTCTTTATTTGCAACTGCCACCCACTACTGAATTCTCTTTCTGTGCATCATAAGGAATGTGGCTGAAATGGTAAAGCTTAAATAAATCCTTAAAATGCATTTTCATAGGACTCCCCCATCAAGACGAAAGCGTGACCTGATCTTCTAATAAATTAGCTCATCATTACAGAAATATTCTAATTCAAACTGCTATTTCTCTGAAAATCCCCACCACTGTTGCAGCAATTTCTGAAGTGTGGGTATAACATTTGGGCAGATAGAACGTGATAATGTTTTTTTGCAAGTAGGAATTAAAAAAAAACTAGACTAATTGTATAACGCTACCAATAAAAGGGTAACAAATTCACAAACCTAGCAACTAGTTGCGATGGATATTGATCACCTGAAGCCTTTAACAGTATAAACATTTCAAAAGTTGTCCATCTACGGGCACTCTGAACCGTGTGATATCACATCAGCAAAACCAAAATGAATACATTACCAACCACTGTACATTTTGTATTTTGTAGAACATTATTAAAAGTTGATCAAACACATACGTGAGGACCATACACATGTCGTCAAGGTGGTCCACAAGAGGGAATTGTTGAATACATAAAGTCTGCTGCTATGAAGGGTGTAGGTTGAGCAATCAAGTCTCGCTCCTAATTTGTGCGATGATTGTGCTCGGCTTACGTCATTTTGTTTCTTTTTATGGCTGAGTATCTATATACACCACCATTTTGGCATTGTTACGGCAATCAATCTGGAGACCTATGATGCCATATCAGTCCTTTTCCCTCAGTTTGCTACAACAGTGTGCAACGTTAACCCGGTATCAAGTAATATAACCACAGAACAGAAAGCGTCTATTAAACATTATGTCAAATCAATCCATCTATCAATGATATGGACCATGGTGAAGGAATTTTTCAGCAGGGTATCACATTACGATATACACGTACAACTGGTATCTACCCCAGGATACCTTCAACAAATTACAAGGGACAACTTTTTGCATACAAGTCACCAAATACCACACTGATTCAAGAATGCTTTCTTTCGACTATGGAGGACTGGTCAAAAATAAAGGAAGTGCCTTGCAACACATACGGTTGTATTATGAGATATATAAGCCCTGACATATACACACAACAAGACTGACGAGTGGCTTGTCAAAATCAAAAATGTTTGTGGGAGTATCTTTTGACCTTCACTTGGATAGTTTCAAAGAACCACGGAAAGTTTCGTGGACCTCCGCGAGAGTGGGCAAAGATCCTCATACATGAAAACAACAAGGTTTCAGACAATAATTATGCGATTGCGGTGCCACATGGAATGTCTAGCCATATTGAAAAAAATCCAACAAAGGCTGTGCTTCAGCCTTATCCATATGGCAGCTGCTCAAAATTGAACGCTGATATAGACGCTGGAGAAGAGAAAAACTGTTGTGCTCAACATAGAGCAGCTTCTATTAAGGGCCTCATATGGTAATATTGTGACTGCTCTAATGCAAACCACCAATATCGTTCCAGCAAAAACATAGAACCACCATGTTGTCTCAGATTGGACAATGGTCCTAAACAACCATTGGAATCCTTGCCTTGTTCAATGAGATTGTCAGTAAATGAGCGAGACTATTGCCTACAACATTGTGCTGGTCCATTTGTATTGACACATTTTGACACCCAGCTGTTGTACTCAAAATGGCAATTGAAAAATTGCTGTTCCAGACATTGGGAGATGGAGTGTAACTATCATTAACCTGAGTAGTGCTAAGTTGTCGAAAGCAATGACTGTTTTGCGTCAGAATTCACTCAAAGACGACAATGTCGCTTCCATTTTGATTACTTATAACAGGCCTGACATGAAGACATTTTCACAAATGCCATAATTAAACTTTACACATGCAATGCCACAGATCAGCTCTGTTCTAAATCTATGGGTGGGCATCATGGTTGTGGTTCTCCCTGAGGTCGTGGTAATGTTCTCCTATACACTAAAAAATAACACACAATCCGGCAAAACTCAAGCCATTCCTGAAAGTACAAGTAAAACCAACACATAGCTAATACCCTTGGTGCACCCAGTCTAGTCACAAAAACTGGACTGGAAAGATTCGTTTTAATTCAAATACTGTAAATTCATTTAAATTTGTACTACGTTTTCTTTGGTAATTTTGCTAGTGACACAAATTGGTCAAAATGTAATACTCTAAGATAAATTAGATGGAAACTCTGTCCCAAACATTGAAATTAAAGCATCAGCAGAATGCCTGAAATGCAAAATCTGAACAAATCTCAATACAATGCAATAAGTACATCTTCGGTATTATGGCGCGGCGAACTTCGTATGGTACCCAGGCTTTTCGGCCCCATATATACTTTTAACCACCAGGATTTACAAATATTAAGTCTGGGGGTTCTACTTCCCGATCCAGAATCAACTTAATTGGTGTCAATTGCAGGCCACCGTAGTATTATAGGCCCTCATGTTTTGGCACACACTAAGTAAATCCCTCGTCATTATTGTTCTGGCAGACACTGCATCCTTTGCCGGAAAGAAAATTCCGTCCACCTTTTTCTTTTTCCCTAGCCACTTTGCGGACATCTCTGCAAACCAGGTTACGGTATTACTTTCCCGTCAATTTGAGTAACCCCCAGCAGACACTGCATCTTTTGCCAGGAAAGAAAATTCTGTCCACAATATTCTTTTCCCCCCTGGACCCTAGGTTCTTTGCGGACATTCATGCAAACGAGCTTACGGTATTACCTTCTCATCAATTTGAGCTCCTCCAGGTAGCTAAAATACTATATATATATATATATATATATATATATATATATATATATATATATATATATATATATATATATATATACATATATGTATATATATGTGTATATATGTATATATATATATGAATATATGTATGTATATCTATATATATGTGTATATGTATATATATATATACATATATATACGTGTGTCTGTGTGTATAGACATCTTTATTACATATACATAGTTATCTTTATTTTTTGTTGCTCGGCGCCTTGTGTTCTGGCTCACCTTGTCTCTGCTTGGTACTAAGCTCCCTAAGGCAGATACTTCTCCTCAATTTGATCAGCTGCAGCTGCCCCCAAATAATTATCTTGCTCTTGTGACAGTGTTCAGTCACTAGGTATCCATTGAAAACAAAAATCATGTTCATTTTCTATGCCCTGTGGTAAGTCCATATGATATCGCATGTATCCGAATTGAGGTTTGCATTTTCAACTCTGGGAGAGCAAACTTTCTGCAGCGTATTTTGATAATATCCTAGTCCTGAATCAGCAGATTTACGATTATATTACTCTAAAAATCTATTCTTTCAAATTTGCTGTCAACTATTTGCGCTGCACTTAGTGTAAATGTAAGTAAAAACAGAGCGATCGGCATGGTAGGGTAAAGCTTTCTGATACGAGTTTCCAGTGCTCTACATGACCTGTTCCACTGAACTGACATACTGATTATCTCACCAGCCAGAATTGTCACATGGTGCATCTTGAAGGTATAATATTGCCTTTTCTCCCGTCAGTTTTCAAAATAAAATTTTATGATTAAAGTCCTAAAAGGAAATGGATCCTTCTTAAATTAGTTTTTAAACGAAAATCTCTTGAATATACTTTTTAGTGCTTGCATTGACTTTAATAGCATTTTTTTTTTATTTCACGTGGGGGGAGGGGGGATTTTTACATGGTGTTCCTAGAATTTATTTTGCCAGGAAACGGACCCATGAGCTATTCATTATGGTACACAAACATATATGTACAGTGGTCATATTTAAACATACCATCCCAAACGCTGTGCATGCACTTCCAAGTGGCTTCCCTTATGTGCAAATTAATCTTTACAAATACAAAAAGCACTGTCGGATGGACACGACCGAGAAACCGATATTGCAATGCATACGTCCCGTGGACGAGCGCGAGTATACGAGCTACGTGACATCGGACTAACGTAATAAAAACAACAATAATAATACTAATGATCACCCAAAAAACTGCGATTATCAGACAGATTAAAACATGACATAATACTAAACCGAACTACAATGAATACATTCTATATGATTTTCTCAAAAGAATAGTGAAGATCCTCTTGATACTTTTTAAGGGTGTCCACCATTTCATCTGTATCAACTGCTTACGTTATAGGCAAGCGGCCAATTCCCAAAAAGAGCTATATTTTAGGAGTTTTATTACCCCGCCATGCAGAAATATACATGTCCTGAATTTATCTTTAGCTTCTACAGATAACATTCCGGCATGTTGTCGTTACTTCTGGTTGTTTAAAAGGGAAGAAAACAAAGCATGCATACACTTATATATTTACTCTCACGATTTCACATTTTCTGTATATTGTAGTGTATTAAAGACATGAAACTCAATTTTACAGCTTTATTGATAATAATAAAGTGATTTTATATTACAGTCACCACTATTGTGACAATTTTAAGAAAGTTGCAATTCTTTCATCTTATTTGTTTTATATTACAATGAGAGTATTTATGGAAAAGACTTCCGCATGCTGCTGACAGCATTTTGGTATTTCAGGGTTGTCCATATATTATAAATCTTATTCTAATTTGCATTCTCATAATTTGAAGCAAAATCAGATTGTTTTTTAAACCATTGTATGCACACAGGCTTTCAAAATAAAAAAAAACGTGTATGTGGCATAATGGCTAGGACGGTGTGCGTTAGAAGTATGGGAAGCGTGTTCGAATCATTATGCGTTAGAATGCACAAGGATTGTTTTCTTTTTTTTTTTTTAATTTCAATCTTTATTTATTTGTTTATTTATTAATTTTTTATTTATTTATTAATTTATTCATTTATTTACTTACTTATTTATTGAAATATTATTGTATTTGTGTCTTTTTGCCCAGAACCACTTCCTAGCAGTCAATATCCTATTCCGCAGTTCGAACTCTTTACTCTCCATAAGCTAACCTGTCCCTGTCTAACCTGTATACATATGGAATTACTATTGTCTATTTTGCACACGTTGTGCCTCTGTAAAATTTTGACATAGGCTGTATCAGCCCAAATAAATTAAAGGGTCTTGAGCGGGTAACTACTCAACATGTTTCGGAGCCTTTTTCCCGTACATGTCTCTCTGAGTAGCGGCTCCTTGTCTAAGCTAAATATTCAGCAAAGACAACCCAGATAATAAAGAATAAATAAGAACGTGGCAAATGATGAATTAGCTAAATACGTGAAGTTTTGCTTATAAATACAGAGCTTCGTTATGAAAGAAGAACCCCTGTCAAACAAACCATAATTACTAAATTTGTATAGCACAGGCTCAGATAAGAACATTTTGACTTACCCCTGAACCAACATGTACCCTTTCTGGCTGGACAGTATATCCTAGTTAAACCACCCGCCAGTGTATAACTGAAGTGGAAACAAGCTGGGGCCTTATATTCAGTCCCAGTGATAGTAAAATAAACAGTTGCAACTAGACCACCTGTACAAACCAAGGGAAATCCCAACAAGGACTGCAACAATGGACATCCTGCACCAGAAATGTAAAACAAACTCTGTGATGACACCTACCCCCCAAACAATTAAGCTCTATTTAACTGCCAACTCTGAGTCAATGTATCAACTTAATGTGTCAGGTTTGTGACATTTGAGAAAATACTGTCAATTTTGAGTAAATGTGCATTTAGCCATGTCAGAAAAGAATGAAAGTCATTAGCATTTATGTCAAAAAACATGTTATCAAAACAATTTTTCTAACAGGATTTTGAGTACAATTAGGCAAGCTTGTAACTGTCGTCAGTAGCTGCTTGCTACCTATAGCCCCTGGGGGTTTGACCTAACAGAAAACAAGCTAGCCTAAAATGTCTGAAAGGTGAAAATTAAAACAGAATGATACCAAAGATAAAGTTATTAATTTACTAATTTATTTACTACCATCACACAAGCAATCTATTTTTATACTGTGGAGAACGTACCTTCAACAAAATGACAGTCACCATTGTTATATTTTTTCAGATGTATTTGCTCTATTTTCTCTTTTCCCAAAATAATGGGTGTGCAATAAGTTATTATCATCATACATTCATCATCATCAACATTATTGTTATTATTATTATTATTATTATTATTATTATTATTATTATTATTATTATTATTATTATTATTATTATTATTATTATTATTATTATTTGTATAAGTATTAGTATTATTATTATCATTGTTATTGCCGTATGCTGGGTGGTGATGGACTCTCAAGTTGGAGTCAACTTGCCAAAAAAAAATGGTGCATTGAAAGGGGGTGTTTCAAAATGCCGTATGTTAGACCATCGACTCCTGTGGCTGATGTTAAATTTCAATTTGTTTAAAATAGTTTTTATTTGGGTTTCACAGGAGAAAGATTAAAGCTTACATGTGAAGGTGGAACGTTGAGGTAAGGAAACAAGTTTAAAGATGCCGCGTCAAATCGTGGAACACACAATTATGTTGAATGGTACTAATTATCAGTTTTTGTTTTATCTAAGATGGGAAGTTTGGTAGGATTGCTGAGCTTAACTTGATCTCTATGAAAATTGTCAGAAAATGTGTCTAAATATTTCTTCTTGCTGGATACGTCTGTTTTGTTTTTTGTTTTTTTTTCGTTTTTTTTTTTTTTGTTTGTTTTTTGTTTTTTTTTTTGTTTGTTTATTTGGGTTTTTTTTGTTTTTGTTTTTGTTTTTTTGTTCGTTTGTTTTCATTGTTGGCAGAGTAAGTGGTTATAGTATTGTACAACATACCCCAAAACATTCTCCAGTCTACTGCAGTTGCGTTGTTTCCCTGCATTTTGTTCCGAAGGTGGTATGTAATTTCTTTTCCTTTCACAAATTCTAACTTTCCCATGAATTCATTGACAGACGTAAGTTCTATTTTCAGAAAGTCGTACATTTTATCAGAAATTTGGTTTCCTGCTTCTTGGGGGCGGTATCAAGTTATTAGCCAGGCCAAAATGCGATTGGGTCAGCTTGTCATTTAGCACTGGCTCTATTGGCTGCCACTGAAATCTGTCGTACTGTGGCAGAGTTGTAACGAAGTTCATAAAGGGTTTTTTGCCCGCATTATGTCTAGACTGTTCAGTATGCTGAGCACATAAAGGGCCAAAGTAAATGCTATAATCCACTTGTCTTCTGAGAAAGACTTGTTTTTCATTGTCGATGAACTAAATTGGCATAATTTGGCTGTGCAGCTCTCGTCTGCATGGTACTGGGTGATTATTCCATTAACCCAAAAAGGTTGAGAAACAGTTTGTTGAATTTCGCAGATTTTTCATTTTTTGTACCTAATTTAAAGTACACTTGTGATCACTGAATGTTCACCCTTCAGATGGTACAAAATTGGTGACCCAATGGCTAGACTCTTTCCATCTATGCTATGTTCTCAGTTGGGTTCTCTCCTCCCGACATAAGGTTTCACATTACAGATGTTGTTTATATATATATATATATATATTAAGCTTAGGCATGTCAAAACATTTTGTCCCGAAAAATGGAGATTTGCAGTTTTATTTCACTCTAACTTATATACCATAGTTTAACAACAGTCAAAGCATGTTACAGTGTACCACTATACCAGTGCCTTTTTGTACTTTTCTGCTATACGCAGTTTGACTGGATAGTGTAATAAGCTTATTTTAGATCTGAACCAATAGTCTGTGTCTGCTGCTTATTTTTCTAGAAATTATTTGATGTCTGTTGGGGTACCACTTGCGCCTGTGCACTTTGCATTTTTTCGCAGAGTCTATGGCAATGAATGTTTTTCTTGTAATGATAAAAATAATTTTGTACTGGAGCACAATGTTTTGTACAAAATTAATATTCTTATTTGTATGGCAAGCCATTTTGACACTTAGTCCTATTGGCAATATCGCTAAATCATTCAGCGATAGTGCTAAATCACTTGGCAATGCCCCTACATCATTTGATGATGTCTATAATTCATTTGGCGATATCATTCATCTCCCCTGTCGGCAGTCGCTGTGGAGATGTTTGCTTACACTTGGCTAGGCACCAAGTGAAGTGTGTCATGCACCATGTTTGCAACTTCTGAAAAATTCCCTATATAAAGATTAAGATTGAAAATCAATGTCCTCGATGTATGATTATTATATATTTTAAATTTTAATTAGATTGGACCCACTGTTTCAGAGATATTCGTCACACCGTTTTTTCCCTGACTCACCCACTTCAGTAGATACTTTCTGCAGTATAACCATTTAAATGTGCAACAAATATACACTGCGCACAATGTAAGGCTTTATCCTAGGTACCTTCTACCCCAAATCTTGCCAGATCATCTGCCACAGAAAAAGAAAAAAAAAACGGTTCAAAATGCGATCCACTCCAATTTAATGTCTGAGCCCAGGGATAAAGTAATATCTGATTGGGTATGTCAAAAGGGCTCACTGAGTCACTCAGCTAATCTCATATTTGTCGAAGTGACGGTGACGACCCTTACCCGTATATTTAGCCTGAAACATGCCCGGTAGGAAAACACCAAATAATGGATCCTAATATTATAAACTAATTGATCCTCATGGGCATTATAATGTATTTCATAAATTGTACTCAACTTATTAACGTTGCACTTTCACGTTTTGTTTTTCTTGGTACAGTGCTTTTCTGTTACGCGCTACCATTCAAATTATATTTACATCGCAACAGAACATGCGTGACTTTTAGAAGATTTTGCACATGATATAATTTTTGAAGGGCTACATTCCAATTGCATTGGGTGATCTGTACCTCTTTCTCAAGGTCATCGGGAAAATGCACTTCAACTACCCAGCCTGGATATTTCCCACAATGGTTTTTCAATCTTAACATCCTGTCAATGTCATTCATCGAGGGACGAACTTGTACAAGATTTTCGTTTACAGTGTGAGTAACCTGTCTAGTAGGTGTGCGCTAGCAGGCCTGAGAACCAGAATGATGGCGGAATATCATAGTCCACATGTCAAGAACCGTATCTGTCAACAATGCACATATTTTTCAATTTTTTCAGTACTTTAGTTGTTAGTAAGCTATGAATAACAGGGTTTAGTGTGCAGTTCAACAGTAAGAGAAATATAATCATGTATATTGCAAAAACATTATGTGAACATATATCCCTATCACTGATTAAAACGTTGGTAATAACGACGGGCAGAACGTAAATGAAAGAACCCAGCATAGCAACACCAAATCTATTATATACCGCCACATTTCTTTGCTTTCGACGAGAATTTTTTTGGCTTTTTATAACCGACAACAGGCATGCTAATTGGCCAATAAATATAATAAAGGCCTCCAGACATGCAAATGTGATGAAAAGCACATTGCACACAGAATGTATGTCAAATGTATTAAGCACAAAGTATAAAATACCTAGTTCCAAGAGGTGCATGTCACAAGGTCTTGCTCTTTGTTGATAATAAGTGTTGACGATACAAATAGTAGCAGAAAGACTGAAACCCAGCACAATACTTGGGACAGCCATAGCAGTTGTCATTCTCTGCACTTTCAACACAAACACGATGGAAACTAATCTATCTATAGTCGCCAACCATATTATAAATATTGATGTCATAAAAGATAACATATTTAAAAAAGACACAGAAAAACATACACTGCCTTGAAGCCATTTTTCTCTATACAGAAAAAAGAATTCCCCAAATAGATGATCATTAAGGATCAGTAGCATTATGTTAGCAACCATTGTGCTATCAGAGAAAAACAACGCAACATTGAGTAACTTATGGACATGCAACCACATACCTTTAATATTTTGTTGCAATGAAACAATATTTGAAATGACACATAACAAAACGAGGAGTAAGATATATGGCTGCATTTCAGGTAGAATGAGCTGCTCACACCTGGAGTGAATGTTTTTGGTTACCTTACAATCAACTGTATATTTACTGAGACAACACAACTGATAATGATCTGAAACCAGAACTTTAAGCCGACACAGAGGCCTTAAAGATGAAACGCAGATATGTATAAACGTATTACGAGTTAAATTGAGAAATCGTAGCTGTCCTAAGCCAACAAATATGAAACCTTTTAATTCAGTCAGCTTGTTCTTTGACAAATCAAAGTATGTAAGGCTTTTGAGACTACGAAATGTCTCTGCTAGAATCAATTTCAGCTTCATGTTGCTCATGTACAAGCATTTCAAGAAATATAGTTTATGAAACACCCCTGCTGAAAGAAGAGATAATTGGTTTCCAGAAACGTTTAACTTTTGTAAATATCTCAACCCATAGAAAGCGCTTTCCTGAATAGTAGTTATCAAATTATAGCCAATATTTATTTTTTGCAGCGAAGGAAAATTGTAAAATGCGTTGCTCTGAATTTTGTGCATTTGGTTTTCACTTATGTCTAAAAAGAAAAGGTATATATATTTTCTGATACCCATTACTGGCAATGTCTGCAACATATTCATACGAAATACAAGAACCCGTTGTGCTGGAGATATTTCAGGCAGTGATGTTGAGTTTGCATGAAGGCAAATGGCTGCATGGCCTCGATGCAGACAGCCTTTGTGATATGACATCATGTAACAAATTACCTCATCATCCTCAGAAATCCTACAGTGAATATGATCATCACAGACATCAGACGCATGCACACATTTTTGCTCATTTCTACAGCGGATATAAAAAGGACAACTAAAATATTTGCACTGTTTTTCGTCATTACCGTATGGACAATCCCACAATTGATTGCATATAAAGCGTAAAGGAACACAATATGCAAGCAGGCATTTAAACATTCCTGAACATGGATACATTTCGCATTTCTCTAAATGGTAGCCATTATCACAATATAAGAGTTCGTTTCTCTCGTCTACATCGTAAATGCACGTGTTGCCTCGAAAAAAACAAGCAGACATTTGCTTATCCGAGCATGGGAGCCAGTTGAGATCTGTACATAAAGACGGCTGGAGTCTACCATAATGGAATTTGAACTGAAGGACTGAATTGATTATGCGAGTGCCCAGTAACTGGGCGTGACGTTGAACATCATGTTCTGTGCTAAGTGCGTCGGTACAATTCATCTCATCACTGTGATCCCTGCAATCGATAATGTCATTGCAAACTGCAGATGTTGGTATGCATCCACCAATAATACACTGAAAATATAATACATCGCAGGTGCACAATCTTTCATGGCATTCATAATAGCAATATGATAGGCTAGGTGTGATGCCGCCCTTCACAGAGCAAACGCTTGTGCAATTAGTCTCGTCGGAAATTGTACTGGATTTTTCATAACAATCGTTTTTACCATCACAGATATAGTGCTCAGGGACACATTCACTATTCGAACATGTGTAATATCCAGATCTACATGATTTCATAAGC
>OZ026621.1:23826096-24311096 GCA_964020975.1 Hermodice carunculata | reverse complement strand
TTTTGTCATGCCACAGCTATATGCCTCTACTGGCATGTCCTGTCTTAAAGAGGTTGTTGCAAGTCTATATCATGAGTCTACAGGGAAGTAAATAAGCAAGTCAAGTCATAAAACAGAGCCAGTTTCAGTGACAATCTATGTCAAGCACATGCCAGATACACTATTTTTTCGATCATGATCAAGGCCACTTGATGCATGCTATGCAATCTGCCTCTGTAGTTGAAGTTTCCATTTTTTATGATCTCTACTCTGTATTCAAGCAACCGAATGTATTCTCTCACACAAAAAAGTTTATCTATTCCTCACAGCGTTCTGTTTTTCTCCCAAATTCTCCCTTTAATTTGATGTGGGGGGATTGGATACCATAGTGTGCTATACATAAAGTCTTGTATTTCTTGACTTTATACTGGCCATACTACAGACAAAAGAACCTTGTATTTCAGTCAAATTAAAAGAAGAGATGGATATGGCCATCTGGTAGTCATTATACTTTTTCGCACAATGCTTAACACACCCATGTACATGATATCTAGAAATTAAGGGTTTTTGCTGCACATAAAAGCTCTGTAGAAACTGTAACTTTACTCTTTGAGAGCGCCCTTTTCTATCCTTTCTGTCACATTACCACCCTAATACAATGGTATCCAATGCTTCTCTATCTCACTTTGAAAAAGAGAAGACATACAAGGTTGTGCAAAGGGTTACTTGTCTCATCCCTGTTGTTGGAATATGCCTTGCGTAGTCTTTGAAGATCATCATTTGTAAGCAATTGGATATATATATATATATATATATATATATATATATATATATATATATATATATATATATATATATATATATATATATATGATGTAACTGAGAAGAATAGCCATGAATACACATCAAACTCTCTGACACGTGTTTCCAGGTACCAAAGAAAAACTTAATATGTGTTACTATTTTCTAACTAGATGTTGTAGATATCAACCTAAATGTCATGACACAAATATATCCTCAAATGGTGGCATTTTTGCTTCACAACTGCACACATTAGACCGAAGAGACAAATAAGCCCTATGATAAAAATATCTACATGATCGCTGTTTACGAAATCCATTTTGCTCATCATTAATGATATTCATGTCATCCGAAAAATTTGTAATTATTGCATTCATAACTCCAGTGAAAACTTTATAAATACACGACAGCAGACTAATGCATCTATATGAGAGGGGTGAGTACGGGTTCTTATCTGCTCCTTTAGGTACCGGCGATATAATAGCTTTGTTCCAAATATTTGGGATAACCCCAAGATCAAAACAAGCATTTATAGATAGATGAAGAGTTCGTATCACATCCTTATGTTTCAGTGCTTCATTTGGTATGATATCAACACCAAAAGCCTTCTTTAGTTTTAATTTTTGGACCACCTTTGTTACTTCTTCTATCAATATCAATATCATTCATACACTTTTCAATTTGCTCATTTGATCCTTCTAACAACAGTTTTTGCTTGGTTTCTGTAATACGCACAAGTGTACCATTATAAAGTTCACTATCAAAATTGGCATCATCAAAATCACTGGTCTTATTTTACAGAGATTCAAAATCCTGTTTCCATTTGCCAAGAACCACATTGATCTCAGTACGGATTTCCCCCTCTATCTATACTTTTAACGGGATATCTTGTTTACCCCTCGGTCCCAGTTCCTTAATGTGGTCCCAAATTCCAATGGGGTATTGGTGTTAACCTCCTCAATCTGTAGCACTATTTCCCTTCTGTATGCCCTGACTTTCTCTGTTAAAAATTTATCAAATCTGCGCAGTATTGTCTTATATACTTGCAACTTATCACTTCGTTGACGTTTAATACCATCACATCTAGTAAAATCCTTCTCTGCTTCATGCTTTCCTCTCCACATTACACTTAGAGTATCATCCCAATAGGGTTTACTATTCTTGAACTGCTTCTTCACTTTCTGATTTGCGTCTTTATACTTTAAATGCGTATCCATTTCCTTCAGTATATGTTTGCATAACTTGTCACACAACAAATCAATCTCCATTTGGCTATCAATATTATTTAACAAAATATCAATTATTTCATTAATACCTTGCTGTCATATGTCATTTTCCATGAAATTCACCCCGCCTCATCAAATTAATAACGACGGCTACAAGCCTGTTCAACGTACACTTCTTTTGTAACCTTCGTCATATAAGAATCTGTAAACTAAAAAGATAGTACAGAGTGATCTGGTGGTCTAGAACGCTCACCGACCAATTGCATTAGATTATACTTAGCAAGAAGAGAATTAACACTATCCGCTCTGAAATCACTGCAATATTGGAAACAGTCATGCTACCGACTTCCCTCTACTTGAAACACATGTAACATCATTATAGTTGTTATCAAATCTAAATCGTCCATTCAGCATACACAACTTTGTATCTCTCAAAAACTCAATCATTGATTCTCCTTGTAAATTTTGTTTATTGGTATCAATCACGTACCTTTCAGGCATTATATCTATTTGATCAATCACATCGGACAGTGTTCCCGTTCTGGCATTCAGATCTCCGCATACAAACGTCAAATCTGCATAACTACAAATATATAACTGTGAAATTAGATGGGCAAAAAGTCTGTATCGTTCCCGCAAGGGGAATTATCAGGCAGTAAATAGCAAACAAAAACCACATATATAAAGTCAGTATGTTTACTTCTAAATTCAATGACTAATTGACCATCTATCTTTGTCTGTAATATTAGCGCTATATTCTTCCAGCAAAGTTTCCTTGATAAGAATGCCTATGTATCCAGATCCTTTCGGCGCATTAACATGTATCTTGGGTCTATTAAATGCAAAGCAAGTGCATGAAGGAAGTTCAATGTTAACTTGTCCAACTAAATGAGTTTCGTTCAAACAAACAATATCAGAGTTCAGTTTTTGTATTAGCTCACTGCGTAATGCTTTATTATTTCCAGTCCATCCGTTGATATCCCAAGTGGAAAGTGTTAAGGGGCTGGTATCTTTCCTACAGGAGACCAGCGTCCGCATGTATGTTCCTGGGTGAGGTATCATGTGCGCCTGCTGTAGCCTCATCTTGCGTGACACCCGACCACTACCTGTCATAAGGCATTTCTTGCCATTAAGGACCTCCCCAACTATAGTTTTAGAGTTAAGCTCAATGAGCCCCTCCACATGCGATTTTCACACTTTTAACGAACACAATTCTAAATACAGCTTTATCTTTGAAACATTTCTTTCCCTTTCAGAACTTTAACTTTACTGTCAACGATTTCCAGCTCAATCTTCAGGATATCCGTTCTATTCTGTCATTCTGTTGTGCACACCGCGTTGACAACTTCCACTTGTTGTTGACCTAAGCCCACGCATATAATATGCTCCGCCTTTTCCACATGCATTGATGTGCAAAATATTGGGCATGAGCCAGAGAGCTCTCTTTCAATAAGGCATATGGCCACCACCACCACCTACACATGTTTGGTATTTTTGACACAAGCTTCGGATTAGTTGCTGAATTCTGTATTAAAAGATGTGGTCTCACTCTTTTTTTAAGGCCTGGATAATTTGTCTTCAGGTGGACAGGTAGGACATCCTTCTGGAAAGTTGCTGGGCAAGTTGATCCCACAAATGGTCGATGGGATTCATGTCCAGCGAAAATGCTGGCCATGGTAAAACATCAATTTTGTTGGCCTGCAAAAAGGCCATTGTAGCACATGAGTGTAGATGTGCGTTGTCTTGCTGGAACAGCACAACATCATGGTGTAGCTGAAGAAAGGGCTCCATCTGTTGCCTTGGTAAATGCAACAGCCAGCATTCCTCTGCCCCCGTCCACACCATACACATTGGAGGCTATCATCCATTTCCGAACAAAAGCGAGATTTGTTGTAACATAAAACCCCTCTCCACTGTACTTGGTTGCGTCGAGCAAGTTGGCAGTTCCACACCAGATGATTTTTATGGCAAGCAGGGGCTATTTAATTTCCCTTAATTTAAACATATTTTATTCAAATGAAAACAATTTGGGAACAAGGAAACCCTATATTAACCTCTCTCTTCCTTTCCCTTACAATGTTTTCTGTTAATCAGGTGATTCTCCCACAGATACTACATCACTGTGGACTGCTAGGTCTAAGGTTCCATCTCCCAGGTATTTAGCTGTACGGCTCGCAGTTTGAAATCCATAGCGGAGATGGAGGAGCTGTATATGCAAACTTGTGCTTTTGTGTCTACTCTTTCTTGCCCAGGACGCGATATGCCATCTATTGACCCAATTTGCTGATAACAAGCTACCAGTCAGCTAATTGTGATGTTATGGGGACAGCCCATTTGACGTTCCACCTCTGTGTAGGAACTAACTGCCTGTATCATGCCCAAGGCATGGTAGCAGTAACTGATTGCCAAACACAGCACCGTGAGGTATGGAGGGGTAATTTTTTCATTTTCCTGCAAACCTTACAAAGGTTAAATTAATGCAATATTTGGAGATAAATGTCACTGAAACGAGTCTTGCGCTGGTTCCCTGCTTACGACATGATTTTCATAGAGTGGCTGATAAAGCCTAAATATATTCCAATTTGATTAGTATTTATTCCTTAGATAAAACAAAGATGTTCATATGTGCAATGATTTAGAAACACAATCTTTTGGTTAGTGCAAGAGGAGAGGACTTTGCATTTAAATCATTGGACTAATTTTCGTGTTTGAATGGTACTTGCAGATTTCGATTTGAGTTTCCCTGTGTATCAAATATTAAACATTAATAAAGAAATATACACGTGTTATATATTATTGAGCCAAACCACTTGGTCGTTACAACCGCGGGTGATGTCCTGATAAGTAAATCAGGTTGGTATGATAGCCCTGTCAAATTGTAACTGCTTATTGTTACTGCTGCTTTCCTTTAAAAAAAAAAAAAAACCGCATAGATTATGAGGCCGCCTACCCAGGTCTTGCATAACATGGTTATGTCATGCAAGTTGGCATCCTTACCCAGACATTCTGTGGTGTTGTCTACCACTGAGGCATTTTGTTGGCTTTTGGTCAATTTTCCTATCTGTCCATTACCATTTTTGCACTGAAATTTGCCGAGTAATGTAGCCCTTATTTTTAGGTTGGTCAGGCCAAATTCAAAAATTTCCAAATTTAAGCAAATTTTCTGCAGGTAAATGCAGTTTTGGTTATATGTATCAAACTATGAGCTAAATGTTGTTCTGAGAAATCATTTCAATCAGACCCCCATGTTACAGCCCTGTAAACAGTCGCTAGTGTTGGGCTCTAATTGCAAGCTCTATGGAACTTTAAAGGAATCTTCCTTGATGACAGGGATAAGAGAGTCTTATCAAAGACATGGAATACAATCTCTGGCTACACGTGTTCTTCTCAGAGAGATTTTTAACAGGGTGGTGACCATGAACATGTTTACAATGTGGTACCGTAAAAATGTATATTCCTTGAATTTTCTGTAGACACTAAATATAAAACATACAATAAAATTCAAAGGAAAATGTTAGCAAAAATAACAAGAGGGTATAACTCTGATGATTATCTTGTAAGTTAGTAAGTTCTTTATGTTCATTCTTAAGCTATCATTTAAAAAAAATTCTCATTCACATTTATTTAAAATTGATTCAAAGTATTTTAGTTGAAAATTCAAGGTTGTTGCTATACATGTATTTATCACAGACATAGTCAACAGTAGCCCCTGAACGTAGGTAGTCAACATATTCCAAAGTAGATCAAATGATTTGTCAGATGTTTGATGCTGGAAATAACTGGTTTACTCCTCTTTGTTCCATTTGTAATATGTTGCCCTTTAAGGACATGCAGGCATTCTGTCATGAGGGACATTAACACTTTTGCCGTTTGTATTTATTGTGGCAGCAACATTAAGGGTAGCGACCACAGTCAGATGGGTGTTAGCTAACTTTTAAGTGGGAGATTAAGCTGAGTTTGTCTGCAGGGACTAATAAGCTATCAACTACACGTTTGCTGCACACAGAGCAAAATGTATGTTTGCCTTCTCCAGCATCACTGTCAAGACCACCATTACAAAAATTAAGTTTGCTGGACCTCCATAAATTTAGAAGCATCCTACCATAAACATTTGGTCTACAAGTATGGGCAGAGACGTGGGCATCTAAATGAGAGGTGCATTTTTCCCAGTGATACTATCCAAGAACCCGTCTGTACCAGGTGGGTTCAGGGGGAGACCATTAACAGAGGCTGCACGGCATTAATATCCCCACAGAGGGCGGGGTGAGCACTCTGCAAGTACCAAATCATTTTATAAAATATTGAAACAGCTATCACTTGGGTTATCTGAAGAATTTTCATGTGGCATATAAACTAAATCATTGCTAATATTCTTATGACTGTTGAACTTAAAGAAGTCATATAGTGGCTCAATCCACGCAATAATTTCATTTGTTGAAGATATTGTTACACCTGGTAAAATTCAGTTCCTGATAATGATACCGATACCCCCTGATGACTCGTATGCATTTACATTTTGACGAAGGTGAGCAAACTAGAAAAGAGCAAGTTTATTGGTTTCAATGTCAAATGGATCGTTCTTCATAGTTTCAAATAAGATTATAATATCATGTTGAAATAAGTTATTTTATTGGTCAACCTGACCCAGTTTGCCATCCTAACCACATATTCCATGAAATACACATAACTAACCCAGGTGCAGGAACGCTATACTTTACAGACTTTGTGGCCTAGCCCTCCCATCATCAGTAGAACTGAAGTCAAGGCCTGTTGTGAATTAAATATATATATATATATATATATATACACATACATGACACGTGGGTGCAGATTATGTCTTTAGTCTTCCGGCTATGTGTATATTGTCCTGTGTTATATGTAACACTGCATCAAGGAGCACATGGCAATTTTGGTGGCACTTAATTTAGCGAGGTATTTCAATTTGCATTTTTAACATATTGGTAAATCTTTAAAATGTAATAAAATGCAAAATTAAATACATTTACGGTAAATAATTTTTGCCATTAAACATCATAAAAAAAGCAAATCAAGACCTGTAGAACCTTTCTTTCAGAATTGCAGTCCCTAAAACACTTACAAAATGGCCTGTTTAGCGTAAGATTGCATACTAACACATAATATACTAAAGTATCTGGTCACTGTACGTTATCATTAGTTAGTCATGAAATGGTAAATGATCACGTGAGCTCATCGACTAACTTCAAGGTGAGGGGAGAGGAAGAGGGAAAAATCATTTTGTCTCTGTGAAACAAACGCATCCAGTTAAAAATCAATATGCATGGGGTTCCACAAAGGTTTGATTTTGCTTTGTACATGAGTTCTACGTTTTGTGCAACCAACTTCTTGACTTGTTTAGTGGAAATTATGTTATTCAACAATACGACTTAATTTATATGCACACCTAACTCCTCCACAATCTTAATCCCAGATGGTTGCCTGCTTGTGACATACCGGCGCCTTTTCGGCCTGTAATGACGCAAACATTGGCCCAGATAAAGCTGAAAGCGTCCAGGCAGGCATGTGCATTTGGTCTTTCCCCTACACTCTGTATGTGTAGTTTACTATTATTTCCCTCCTGGGGTACTTATCGCGATCAGCACATTATTAGAAACCCTCCAAGGAAATCGCAGACGCTATTCCAAGTATATCTGGCAACTTGTGTACAACCTGTAATACACATTGTTTCATCCACATATCATGACATATTTAAACATAAGCTGAATTACTGTAGTCGTTTCTGTGTTTCTTCTACTCACCAGGGATGTGGATTACATAATTCCCCTGCTCCCACCGTTAGCTAATCATTTAACTCAACTTGATTGTATTGTCATGAGTAAATTGTTTGTGCAGTGTAAAATGTAGCAGCTTGCAGATGGAGTTAAACAATGAATAAAAATGGAAGAAATTAATTCAAATTACATGATGTTTTGATTCATTGTGCATGCCGTGTTGCCTCCAAAGCAGGCTAAGCTCAGCTTTGTGTATACTACACTTGCAAAGTAGACATAACACCGACAATGGGCCTGATCCAGAGGCAAAGTGCCGCAAAGAAAGTTTATTATGTTCAAATTAATAATGGCAGTTTTGTTATTGCATTATACTATATAAGACCAGGGTTATGCAATATAGTTACATAAGCAGCCAGCGCTCTTGGGACCGCAAAAGGAACCCAGTATGGACAGGTCCCTAAAAAGGAAAGTATATCAACATACATACAAAAAGAAGTTCTATATGGTCGTGGATCACTATACAGCTTTCACTGTGTGTAGGTACCATCTACAGCAGGTTTTTCTTTTTTGTATAGAGCCTAACATATATATATATATATATATATATATATATATATATATATATATATATGTTTGTATACATATATATACATATATAAATATATGTGTGTGTGTGTGTATGTATATGTGTACATAGAGAGACAGATAAACAGATGGATAAAGATATAGGTAGGGTAGGGCAGATGGATGGATTGATGGATAGATAGATAGATAGATAGATAGATAGATAGATAGATAGATAGATAGATAGATAGATAGATAGATAGATAGATAGATACATAGGGAGAGAGAGAGAGAGAGAGAGAGAGAGAGAGAGAGAGAGAGAGAGAGAGAGAGAGAGATTCAGTGTTTATTTCAAATATGCTCAGACTGTATGAATAGTGCTGGTCCGTTGGCTAGTCAGAATATGCTCAGTTAAACGTAACTCAGCAGCCTACTGGTGTTCTCTAAACGGTGTGAGTGACATACAAGAAAGAGAACTTTTATATGGATGTTCATAGGCCAAAACGCACACAGACCAACATAGATTTTACATTATCAGATAGGTATCTTTCATATGAGGCAGGCTCACATGATGAGAATTATTAAAGCACTGTTAAAGCAGCCTTAAAAGTAATGATACCAAAATAAGCAGAGTTCATTTTTATAACTTTCACCAAATGAACTTCCATGTTCGAACCTAATGCTGGTATCAATCCAACCATGGCTTAATACATTCTTATGGCACATCTGACCAGTTTTCAGGTTTGACGCAATTAATAACGTGACTCTTTTATGTAACATCGTTACATTTGCGTATCACTTGAAGTTTAAGAACTGGTTTAATCTATTTGATCTGATTATCCCGTCAGGTAGGCCTAGTCGGGTCTGGTGTAGGACCAAGCGTTGTAGGTAAGTGTGGGGTTTATAATCGCATTATTCAATTTGGGTAGGCTTAATCATGTATCCTAGGTGTAGTTTCATTATGTTTATGTCATGTGGGCTACGTTTTTACGTAGGCCTATTAACAAAGGAACACCATATTCACTTTATTCCGTCGTACATCAGCTCGGGATGTTTGTATTGGAAAAGCAAACGTGGTGCCGACAGTTAGCAAAATGACTTGTCGGTGGATTAATGGCACTGAAACAAGTCTTGCGCTGGTTCCCCGCTGATGACCCGATTTTATAAAGGCTAATAGTGCCTAATACCTTCTTCTAAATTTCAAATTTTATGAATGTGATTTGTTCCTTTCACAAATTAATTTGTATTTTGATTTAGAACTATGCAGTTTTTTAGTGAATGGTACAGAATAGGACTTTGCCCTTAGAGTATCGGACTTGATAGTGTTCAAACGGTACATGGGTTTACCAAATTAGGTTTGTTAAGTTTCTCTTTGTATTAAACAAGAGGGCACATTTATGGCAGCTTTACAATTATGATAGCCATGCTGTGAGCCCAGCCTTTAAGGTCTGTCTACCTGTTCTTGCATGTTCCAGAATTGCAGAGACAAAATAAAGTGTCACATGCACACAACATGAGACACGTGGCTCGTGATATAGTCGGTCCTGTCTGCATGTGAAATAATATTTTTGTCTGTGTCAGATTTCAGATCTGCGATTTTGAAAACCAGTTTCATTTATTTTTTTTTATGCGGCCGCGTGTTTTATGCTCAGCTGACGTAAAAGGACAGGTATAGAAACCATTTACACGTCTGTCCATGTTACCTGCATACTTTTTACTCAATTTTACCTACTCCTGAACAAGTATGTAAGCTATATAGTTGAACAGCTTACCTAAGTTGAAACAGCAGCCAGTGTATAACTGAAGTAGAAATCAACTGGGGCATTATATTCAGTCCCTGTGATTGTAAAATAAACGTTTGCAGCTGAAACACCTGTACAAACTCAGGGAACTCCTAACAATAACCACATCAATGGACATCCCGCACCATGAATGTAAAATGAGCCGCATGATGACACTTATCCATCACTTTGAAAACGGCAAAACAATAAGGTTGTATTTCGCTGCTAACCCTGAGTTAATGTTTCAACATGATGTTTCAAGTGTTTGACATTTGTGTAAATACTATAAAACTGCAATAATTGTGTGACATTACATGAATGTGTCATTAGTAATTCAAAAACATGTTATCAACACATAATTTTTCTTAACCAGATTTTAAGTACAATAAGGCAAACTTATAACTGTCGTCAGCCACAGCTTCTTACCAATTGCCCCTGGCAGTTTAACCCGAGAGAAAACATGTAAGCCTAAAATGTATACAATGTGAATACTAAAAAGAGTGATGCCAAATCAAAAATAAAAATGGTAGAACAGGAAAGTCTAAAACTTTAAAATTATTGCAACCAAAGATTGTAACAATATTTGGATATTATCAGCAAAATTTGCAGTGCATTGTTTAATCAAGAAAACGTAAAAAAAAAAGAAAAAAAAAACTTAAAGCGTATATCAAGTACAATTACAACAGCGCATATCAATAGTTTGTATCTAATTAGATAGGGTGACTCCTTGCTGTACATATATGAATAGTTTGTATCTAATTAGATAGGGTGACTCCTTGCTGTACATAGATCAATAGTTTGCATCTAATTAGATGGGGTGACTCCTTGCTGTACACATATCAATAGTTTGTATCTAATTAGATAGGGTGACTCCTTGCTGTACATATATCAACAGTTTGTATCTATTTAGATAGGTGACTCCTTGCTGTACATATATCAATAGTTTGTGTCTAATAAGATAGGGTGAGTCCTTGCTGTACACATATCAACAGTTTGTATCTAATTAGATAGGTGATTCCTTGCTGTACATATATCAATAGTTTGTGTCTAATTAGATAGGGTGACTCTTTGCTGTACATATACACCGCTAGTAGAGTAATACCCTTTTGGGTAAATTCTTTCATACATTCTTTTTATATTTTTCACGATTCAAGGAAATATAAACCTAATTAGATTTCATTTTGTCAAAAGGCATTATCATCATTCATTTTGTAATTACCTTCAGTCTTGTTAAACCTATAAACACCAATGATGCCTTCAAAAATGGAAGCATCCGTGGATTTTGAAGATACACCCACTGTAACTTATTAGGCTTTTCCCAACTACGGGTATACCATGGCTGGAGTCCTTCTGCACTGTCATCATTTTGTAACAGTATTAATTCCATTTCTTGATTCAGCGTTACGAGATGTGCAAAAGATCTTAGACATGCTAAATGTGACTCTGACCATGAAATACCACGCATGATTGGTTCATAGTTTAAATGGGAGATGCTTCCGATCACGTAGTTACTAATTTTGATTACAACTTGACTTGATTCTGGTAACGTAGAAGTAGAAAGTGGACCACTTTTCATTTCAATAAGTGGAAATCCGCGTAGACAATAAAAAAAAGGTTCTTGAATGCTGCTTACTTGACGATTATAACATGAATCACCAATTCTTTTGATCAAAATATCAAGTAATCCCATTTTCTTTCCATTACCACATGGTTTTATGAAAACCGTAGGCCCCTGTGATTTACCCCAACGCCTGTTAAGTTCAAACGTAAAACTAAATGATACTTTTCTTTTCCAAATCATTAACCACTGTATGTGAAAAACTGTCTTTGATTGCATTATCTGAAAGTCAAAAAATTGAACCTGATAACAAAATGACACATATATCTCTTTAAGTTCTAAGAGCATGATAAGAGGGATCCACTCATAATAAGGGTAATTCGGGAACACAAACCGTAAGTTTTCAGTGTAAAAAAGCATGTCATATTTCGAGCAAAACACAGACATCGGGTCTAAATGTATGACGTTTTTTGCACTAGAATATGACACCGTGTTGCACACAGACATACCAAATGTTTTAATTTCTACTGCTAGTAAATAAGTGGGAAATTCACAGTGATCTTTGATATAACAATACTGGGCTAAGTAAACGGTATAAGCGTAATGACTATATGGAGTTTTGTATATTTTTGTCTTGCTGTGCTCAATGGTCATTTGGTGATGCAAGCTACAGGTGCATCCAAGAATATGAATGTGACTACCATTTTTCCAGTTTGTAAACAGATCAACCTTGAGGCGGGCATGCACATTTACAGAAGGATATACAATCAGCTGCCAACCTATATACCTGCCATGATGTTTTATATAAACCAGACATTCATTTTTATCAATATAAGTTTCAACGTAATGAAGGTATTTTGTTGGAATAGTCTTGTGCATTTCATACATTCCTCTACATCTTGTTAATTGAACAGATGCTTGAAATGACAGGTTTGCAAGGGGGTATGTGTTATATGCTATGATAAGTAGGTGGTCATGTGCAGAATGTATTGCGAAAGGCTGTTGCGTTTGCACATTGAAGTATTTACGCGCTTCACAAAAAAATGCAATGGTGTCTGTAAGTTTATCAGGATTCACTAGATTTTTGGTGTCATTGTATAATACGATACCACCATACCTACAGTCTCCTGTGTTAGGCCCTGTCCATGATATGTTTTGCAGAACAACTTTAGTATGGTATCCAGATATTCCAATGAAGTAAACCAACAGACGTATATACTCACCACCAAAGTCAGGCACTGACAATTTTGTGTACGTATGAACCGTTTTGTTTTTGTGGGCCTTTACTGATACATACTGACCTGGAGGTGTATACAAGAGAACAGTTGTAAAGCACAAGTCTATCTTTCCATTTTCGAATGGAAAAGTGTGAACTATATTCAAGGATACAAAATATGTCTTGGACAGCAAATTTCTATTGAAAAAAATCAAAGTATTTTCAGTCATTTTCTTTTCAAAAAGTATCTGTTTGAATTGGAAGGGACCATTCCGTATATCCACTGTAAAGAGAAATGGGCAGAGTACCACACCACGAATATACATGTTGTATAGGGCACCCCTACTTGTTATCAAATTCCAAATATATCTGGCAGTGATGTTGTTTATTGCTTTTAATTCTGATGAATTGTAATAAGGGAGACGTATATTTCCTGAATATGTATCCAAAGTATGCTTTGTTTCTGAAATATGGTACTGCATATGGATAAATTGCCATACAAGGGATAAAATAAAATGCAAGTAGAAAATGTTAAGATTGCTTACAAGCTTGATCAGCATTATATTAGAAAAAGATACTCTATTTTCGTGGGGATGTTTACCACAAAATCGCCAAACTTTATAGACGTTCAAACCAATATCAGTGAATTCTACATACATACCCTGACATTTCCTTCCAGTATAAGCCAGGTCTAACAACGTAACTATCACCTGTATCTGCATGGTCTTTCTAGTTGTAATTTTCCACATAATCAATGGTGCGTCCATGCAAATAGAACTGTTCTCAAATACAAGGGATATTTTTCCACAGAATTGATGTATTAAGTGTTCATTGTGACAAAAATGATGTCTGTTGATGGCAAGCGAGCTCTGACAAAAGTCATTACTGGTTGAACAGATGACCCGAAACTGCTCAATGCGTGTAAGCACGCATACCAATGAATGTAATAAGGGAAATAAATTATCAATGGTACATTTGAAAACACACTTTTTGAGCGCGTTAAGCACAATAGTGCTTTCTGTTTGTATAGACTGGAATGTAGGTACTGTGATGGATTTGCAGATGATGGTGACATTGATATTGTGACCGCAAAAGGTGCGAATTGCTGCTGGTATAAATCGCATATGTATGCATACTTCATTTTTATTGGACGTCAAGCTAAACCTAAATTTGTGCAAAAAACAGTTATCGAGAAGCAAATGATTTCGAGTGCATCCATCAAGGACCTTGATAGACAGGCACCCTTGCATTGCGTCTTCTTCAAGACAATCACTTTTGCTTGGCACAAAGATGCTTGCTTCAAAGGTCAATCGTATGTATCTTTCTTTGCTTGTGATGACATGGAACATTATTGGCTTATCTCGACCTTTGGTATCAACGGCTTGAAAGTAAAGTTTAAATACAGCCTTCCCGATTGAGATATTATGTTTTGTGCCAGATTTATAACTATTTGTCCACTTTTTTACCAAATAAAGGTACCGTTGTATATATGATTCTTGTGTAAGATTTTTCAAGAGGAAATTAGTGGATGAGCATGCACATCCCGTAATGCATAGCAATGTAATATAGAAATTGAAAATTTTCATTTTTATTTGATCATTCAGTGCAAAATTACCTGGAATATATACCTGTTAGCTCAGCTGACGTGTGAGTCAGCTTAGTTTATGCTCCTTTATCCATCATCCGGCATCCGTCCAGCCACAATTCACATTTTTCACTTCTTCTCCAACACCATTAGCCAAGTTTTCTTCCAACTTGGTGGGGATGTACGTTGTACCTTGGATGGGTCTCTGCCAGGGTTCATCAAATGGTCCGGCTGCAGTAGTGTTTGACTTTGTATGATTTTTTTGCGCTCGTTTTGTTGAATCTTTTGAAAAAAATCTTCTCCAAAATTGCTTTGATAACATGACGAAACACTTCTACAGACCCCCTAGTTCTTAATTTGTTCACCAGTTGACGCTGCATTTCTCTTTTCCTTATTTCTAATGAGTTTTTGTCCGTTTTTCTTCTTTCTCACTCTGTCTACAGAACTGTCACTCACAGTAAGCTGCAAATTGAAGGATATGTTCCTTGTGGAAGGGTAAACAAAACTTTTGCTCTAGGTGGCACTGCTATACATTCCTGATATTTAAAGACTTTTTCAATTCGGGTACTTATCAGTAAATGCACATTGTCTATTGATTACAATGTAACTTTATAGTAAGGGAATGGGCATTCTGATGCTAATTCGCATTTTGACTCCTCCTCAGAAAACTTCAACTATATTGGCTTCAAACTTGGTGGCAATATACCTTGGGTGGGTATCTGCCAAGTTTGTTCAAATGCTTAGGCTCAAGTGATTTTTTTCTTTTTCTTTTTTTTTTCGTGGTTGTTTTTTTTTTTTTTTTTTTTTTTTTCTTTTTGTGCTTAGCTTAGACAAATCTTCACCAAAAGCGCTCACCCAAGAGTTTTGATATTACACAAGGACACTTTTAGAAACTCCTGGTTCAAAATTGGGTCACCCAAGTGGCGCGGCATTTTTGTCTTTCTTTTAGCGATTTTTGTGTATTTTTGCTTTTTTTTTTCGAATTTGAAAAAAAAACCGGCCACTCTGATAATGCTGAAACTTAATGGATGAGTTTCTTGTAGAAGGGTCAAACAGAGTTGTTCACTAGGTGGCATTGCTGTTGATTCCTGGATTTTAATGAATTTTTTAATTCAGCTACTCATCCATAAATGCACCTTTTATATTGAATACTATGTAAGTCAACTCACATTTTAATGCTTATTTACATTTTGGACTTCTATAAAGAAACTCTATGTTAGATTGACTTCAAACTTGGTAGCAATGTACTTTGCGTACGTTTTAACCATTTGTTCAAATTGTTATACTTCACTGATTTGTGAAATTTCTATGATTTTTCCACTTTTTCCTTGCGAAAACAATTATAAAAAAATTAATAAGATAGTTTAGCATGGAAATTGCTTATTGTAGCTATGATTTCCACAATTTTGGCCAGATTTCTGCCAAACTTGGTAGGAAAGTACCTTTTATAGGTGTGTACCTATTTTGTGCAAGCTGGCATGCCCCAGTAACCTTTGGACCTTGACCTCATTCCCAGGGTCATAGGACCACTGGCATGAAACTTACTGTTCCTTGGATGGCTTGGGATGTATTTTGAGTTAGGACCTTGATATTGCATTTGATAATGTTTCTCTATGAAAGTCACGCTTAGACATTAATTGAGTAACCTTGACTCATTTCGGGGGTCTCATTGCAATATGCATGGAATTTACTCTTCACTGTTATTTGAGACCTGCTTGAACTAGGACCTTGATGTTGCACATGTTAGCGTCCTTACATAAAGGTCCGAAATCCTCGGTACCTGGGTGACCTTGATCCTATAACAAGTTCACACAGCAACAAGGGTAAATAATCTCTAGGTCAACTGTGCATGGGCTGTTAACACAGCCGTCTTGTTTATTCTATGTGTGAAAGTTTATTACTTTCTACAGTGAAATTCAAAGGTGGTAACTATATAGCCAACTGTAGTTCACACATGGCCTTAACATTGTTACCAACTAATTGTGACACACCGTTTTCAGTGACGCAGTTCATTAGCATTAAAATATGAAATTGGCTGGGGGGGGGGGTGTTAATTATACTTCCTATGTGATGTGGAATACCTATGACGAACGCAAAGTGACATGGTACACCAGGTTAGCATGCAAAGTAAGCCGCCAGTGTGCTTTTGCAATGAATACCCAATTAAACATAGAATAAACAAAATCTTACATGGCTGGATATGGCAAACCGCTTTAGTACTTATTCCATCATTGTACACATGTGAAAATCATTTCATATAAGTGTAATAAATTTCACTTATGTGCAAAATTAATTATGCATTTTAAGAGCCGGTCGAAGTGATAGATAGATAGACAGACAGACAGACAGACAGATTGATAGATAGATAGATTGATAGATAGATAGATAAATAGATAGATAGATAGATAGATAGATAGATAGATAGATAGATAGATAGATAGATACATACATACATACATATTTACATACATACATACATAGATTGATTGTGTGTGTGTGTGTGTGTGTGTGTGTGTGTGTGTGTGTGTGTGTGTGCAAAGAAAGTATTACGGTAATATGAGATTTGAATATTATGAACAAATATACCTATTATAAAATGCATAGATTTGGTAATGCTAGTTAGATTACCAAAGAATTGCAGAAGTATAATTGACAGAATTCATATTGCCAGTATTGGCTAAGAAATTTTTACCTGAAACCATTTTATGAAGGCATCTGAAATTATGTGTACAATGGAATATTTACTAACAAGAAGATAGATTCATATACATAAAGAACAGGAAAAGCTTGTGTTAGCATGGTAGCCATGTCCTCTGCTTAAGGTAGCGGCCACATTTCGACTACAGCGGCAATATGGTGACTCATCATAAAATGACTTTTTTCCATTTTCATGAAGCCCATTATCTAAACTTTGTGCTCACCAAAATTGACTTAAAAAAAATAAATATTTATAGGAGAAAAATGAAGAAAAACATCACTAACTTTGGGCTGTCAATTACACGTGCTTGGTCTGTTTGTTGAATTATGTTAATTAATCGCCAAGTTTAGATAGCACTCGGCCGCCGCCTCTGGCCCTGACAACGTGGAAATGCGGTGGACTATGACTAATGAGACAATGGGGCATCGCTTGAGTGAATTGACACTGCCATATGATATGATGACGAAAAGATGTTACTTCAACCCTTCCTGTATCGACCGAGAAATTCTCTGTTCTTTTTGTTTATCTTATGGTCTATGATTGAAATAAAATAACTCTTGATGACCCGTTTTGACGATCGCCCTTTGTCAAAATGGCGGCTCGCTCGACGGGCACGGAAGATTACAGCAAAGGCGGCCGAACGGAGGATTGCCCGAAAATCAGCATTCATCATGCAATAATAATACTATGAGCATTAAAATAGTAAAAGTTTGCTGGTGTTCTGATCAGTTTGTTACGTGATGAGTAAACACAATTGGTGATCGGTGAATTTCAGTAAATGCAATGCTGCACCCAAGTTCCTGTAATGATATATCCTTTCATCTCAGGCGGCACTTCGTTGTCTGCGTGGTTCGTGTGTTGACATTCCAGGAAAACATTGCAGTGGTGGTCAAAACCTTACAATGGACACTTGTCGCAAATTATGTTGAAACTAATGGGTTCCCGGCATTTGTAAGACATTTCTTTGAAACTTTTGACTGGGGTGGGGTCTGTGTGTTCAGCAATAATACGACTCTACCCTCAGAAAGCAACCTCATAGGTGGATTACCGGCCCCTGATACGTTCATCAATCAGTGTAATAAAACAATGCGGGCATTGACCTTACTTTCTTAGTCGTCTCATATACTGTACACAGAAACCGTATAGGCTCTAGTCACTGCTTTCAGACTTATAGAGTCAAGTAGGAAAGAATTATGTCAAAAACAAAGAGAGAATCAAAAGCAGGACGACGCCAGCGTCAGATTGCCGAGAGTGTAACAGTAACGGAGAGAGAGAGAGAGCTTGCGAACCAGATAACACAAATCGGGCAAGCTTTATTCTTTGTTTCCCTTTTCAAGTACATAAATAACTGAATATTATCATCATGCTTTAAGCCTATAGAATGCCAATCATTTAAATTATTTATTGCTTGGACATTTTCATTAACCCAAATAAAACGTAGGTTTCGGGGGTATTGAGTGAGCAATAAGAACGTATAATTTACCAAAATCAGACGTATCCAAAGTCTTCCATTGGCTGGCTATTATGCTGACATTTATCAATATTGACCATGCTGTGTCTCTCTGGTCAAACCAAGGCATATAGGCCCTACCCTGGAAAATTAGCATTGGAGATATATATATATATATATATATATATATATATATATATATATATATATATATATATATATATATTTATATACAATGATATACTGCAGATTGGCCCAAGTCAAAACGAATGCAAATACAACAAAAAGGAAAACGCTTTTGGATGTAAATAAACTTTTTATAATACCGAAATACAAGATATTCACGGTTATTCATACTTTAGTGAAAAACGGTCTCCTTTTTCCCATTTCTAAAATATTATAGCCAGTGCAGCTTTTACATCAAAGTAATTGCTCTATAAATCCCCCCCCCCCCTGGCATCTATCAACTCAACAATGGAAGAGAACTGGAGGTCAAATTACTTCACATGAAATTTGACAATGAGGACGGAGACTTTTGAAGAAAAGTTTTATTACTTATGTTCAATATCCAATTATCGTAATATTCTGCTGAAAGTTCTCCGAGTTCGCACAGGTTGTACTTGCTATAAGCTTTCCAAAACACTGCATGGCCATGGCACTAACCATGGCGTAAATAAAGGCCTTTTGCTCTTTGATCCAACGTGATGAGAAGTGAGTGAGCAGAACATGCCAGCTGAGTGAACTTCTCCGTAAAACAAACATTTGAAATACACGAGGTCTTCACTTACAGCCGCCATATTTAAACACTGGTTGTTCGGGTCAAGGTTATCACACGTCAGGTCACGTGATTAATCCACTTACAATTCCCGTTTGAAGTCAGGCAGCCGCATGGGAAACCAGCCAGGTAAAACCAACAGCGTGGCTGCCTTTGGAGTCTTTGAGTTTTAAAACATGCTTTTTAACAAAGAAAACATCAATACGTTTTACGAGCAATACATCAAATGTGAGGTTTGCATGTGTACCATGTGTACTACAAAGTTGAGCCGGAGAAAACAAACCGTATTCCCGCTACAGACAATCATGTACGAAAACGGGCCATTCTACCTTTCATTGCGATTTACTCAGAAAACAATTTTTTAGCAAGATCAGTCAATTTTGCAAACAACATTTTAAAAAACCCGGTAGGTTTATCCTATCGAAATGAACAGATTTTGGAAGGTAAATACCTAAGCTAGGAACCGTATCTGGGATTTTCCGTTCTAACTACTCCTTCCGTGACTTTTGAAGCGCTAAAAGTGACAGAATTGTAAGACTTTAGGATGGCGATGAAAGAATTCAACAACATTTTCAATATTCATTCATTTCATGAACGGTAAGAACGGTTCCTGTGTATTGGTCAGTACTTAAATCCTGCATAGTTTTTAGACTTAATTGTCGAATATTTTTCCAGTAGGCGCTGCAAAAAGTGCTATCTGATACCCCCTAGGAAAATTACTCAGGACACCATCAAAACTCGTCACATTTATACAAAACCTGGTTCTTTCAAATCTAGACATCTGTACCATTAAAATAAGGTATAGTTTTTCGGGTGAAATGGCAAAAACGAATAAGTTATAAGGGGTTAAAGTCGCTAGTTGTATACGTGCGGTCGAAATATGGCCGCTACCTTAAAAAGGAATAAAATCAGTTATACGTTTGAGTATCGACACTGCATAATATTAATAGTATATCTCAACATTCTTTGCTCAAATAAAAAGGACCTATCATAATCATAATATTTATAAGATTGGAACCAGCCAAACACATAACATCATATCTCAAGAACACTATATCATATCAGATATTTTAGGGTCAAATGCTTTCAAAAGTCCAAGAACAAGCTTACCCTGTGTATTCAATCTCATAGGGCCTTGATAAGTTTCAAATCAAGTAACAATTTTTCATATATCACTTTAGCGTCTGAACTTATCCTGAAAAGAATGAAAAATATTATGTTCTTTTCGACATTTAAACAAGATGACTGTTGACAACTGTTTTCTTTTCTTTTCTTTTTTTTTTTCGCCATTTTTAGAAAGCATACGATATTCAACTAATATCTGAGGCTGGAAATGCAGTGATCAACGTGTGGCAACTGAACAATATATGAAATGTGTAGCAGCACATGCCAAACCCAAAACCTGAGAGGTTTGTTTTTAAATCATACATGGCTGTGTGCTTTCACCATCATTCACCTTGAATGGAATCTACATTTTCTTCTGGAACTGTTTTAATACTTAGTGCAACTTAAGTCAAACTACATAAGACAGACTCCTCAGAATTATGTTGTGGATGCTAAATTCATATTTCTTGGGAAAATACATTTCTTTCATTGAAGTACCAGAATGCATCTAGTTGCAGATGATATCATGACCTTTATCAGCAATTTTCCCTGCTGTGCTTTGGGCGAAAATCACCCAAAGGGCGCCAAGAAAAGCTGTGACTCAGTCCACAACTTCGCACTGTATGAGTGAATGGCTTAATATGTATAACATTAAGCAATTGTAAAAAGCACTATTATGCAAAATACAGTCGGAGCTTCACCTTTTTACAAATGTCTTCTTGGGACTTTTCCCCTTCACATACAATTACTCATTATGCTGACTTGAAATAATGCATCTAGTCTCTCATATATACAAGATATGAGAAAATAGCTTTTACAAATAATCAAATCTTATAAAGGTGCATATTTTGTTAATGCTATGAAGAATGGCTGGTCTGCAGGTGATTACGGTTATTTTGTTGAGTTATTGGACTTTTGAATGATAACATTTATGTCAATTTTGGAGATGTTATCTTTAGACAAACAATTGGTACTCCTATAGGTAGCAATTATGGACTTCTTTTGGCCAATGTACATTTATTTTACTACAAGTTTTCTCGTAAAGCTCTCAAAAGAATAGAAAGATCATGACAAATGTTTTACGGTGTCTTTTAGATATACTTATGACCCCTCAAGCATTAACAATAAACACTTTAGATATATATTTCACAAATATAACCTGATGATTTGGATTTGAGGGAGAAACAACAGGAAATTACTTGCAATATTCGTATAAAAATGATGTCTAAAGATAGTAGTGAATTGGACTTGAAATTTAATGATAAATGTGGTGATTTTGAATTTAACATATTAAATTACCCCCATATGGAGAGTACATTTCAAGTCAGGTCAGGTAATGGTGTCTATGTGACAAAGTCAATTGGATTTGCTAGAGTGTGCACTGATTCTTTGATTCAGCTTCATTTACTGCTTTTTTTAAAAAACGTCTTGAACATAGATATCCGAATGAAATTTAAAACAGTAATTTCTGAAGTTTCTGCATAAAAATAAAAATAAAATCATGAAACAGATATCCAGAAATGTACAAATATGTAAACCTAATAATTAGTCCAATCAACTTATATGACGAGTGAATACAAGATATTTCTTCAGTTCAGTGTTGCAAGCATTAAATCCATTAAAAATTTTACTAACATTTGTTGGTAACTGTCAAGTCAGGAGTGAAACGTTTTCCTCCAAACTGCACATCGTATTTGTTGGCTGATATATAAAGTTATCCTAAGTTGTTGGCATGTCTGCCTTATAATTTTGACCTAGCTTGTTTGATGACTGAAGGTTTTTGTAACATGAATAATTCTAGTTTGCTCAAAATTCAGCTTCTTTAAACTTTGTTGAAAACTGTTGTCCAATTCAATTTTTCATGAAAGTCATTAATTCTATGTTGTCAATGTGACATCATGTCCTTGTTAGATGTTCAATGAATAATGTATTGGTTGATGGCTATTCAAGTCTTGTCGTTGTGACTGGTGATGTCCATGTTGATAGACGAGTCAAAATTTGGGCAGTTTGAGTCTGGGACTGATTTTCAACTGCGACATTGACACATTATGGTCTGACGACTGGTAAGTGTAAAAGCACTGTCACATCTAGTCTTTCTAGCTCTGCTAAATACACGTTGCATAGCTTACGCTTTCAGTGATGCATGACTGTCCTACCTCCATCCATACATTTTTTGCTTGTGAATGCAATACAGTTTACAGTTTTCAAAATATCCACGTGTAACTTTAGCACTTATCAGGGGCATAAAAACCTAAGCCGAGTTAGATGTTGGTGGCATCACCTAGAGTATTATCGAATATATAAAGTAAAACGTAAAAATCCTGTCAGCACCCTAACATCTTTAATATAAGATGGATATTCATGACATTTAGTGGGATTATGGTGCAGATGAAAAATCCCAGTTGCTTACTATACTCGTGGTACCATTTATAACGTAGTGGAATTTAAAAGCTAAACTGTGGTCAAAGATGCAAAATTCAATCTCTCAAATCAGTAAATGAATTAAACATGCCAGGTTTACAGGATGCATTTACTTGTGACTTGTTTTTTTTTTTTTTTTTTTTGTTTTTTGTTTTTTTGATTTGTTTTGTTTTGTTTTTTATTATTTTCCTTCTTTTTTTTGTTGGTCAGGTCATCAGTTTTGTAAAGTTGAAAGAGACAATTTTGTGTTGGCAGGGTGTAGCTTGGGCATAGATAGGAAAGGGAATAGAGCTGCCAGATCAAAAATTGCACTTGAGTACAAGTACATGAAACTGTCCTTGGTTACCCACTTTTTGAGTCACTGTGACACAAATATGATCGAGTTTGGAGCTTGTAGAAGTTTTTTTTTCCTTCAATAACTCAAAACATAATTGTAGAATTTGAACAAAGAGGCCATGCACTTAAGCTGCATTTGGGGAACATTTTTTTCAACATAATCGTGTTTTAATCCAGGATAAAAGTGCAGATAAAGCGGCCAGTTGAAATAGCATGGTCATCTTGTTAATGCTATGCAACCCTTAGGTTTTGGGTGAGGTTCATTTAACTTTTCATGAAATGTAAGAGGATTTGGGACGACGTCGAAATCTTGGTTGCATGTGACACATGTGGTTCCATCTATAATTTTGGGGAAGTATGAGTAAAAATGTCTAAGAAGATATAAAATTTGAAATTCAGACACTTAACTTGCATTGCCCGTTTCTTTTGAGGTGATACATCTACCTGTCTTTGATTAACGTCATTTTTAAATTAGATTAGTCATTTGGAAATTAAATACCAAGAAAATTGTTTTCAGAGGTCGTCGTGCTCTGATTTTTACACAGAATGAACCGTCGTTTAAAAATAATTAATTCCATCTCATCGAACTTTTAAGTATGAGTGAAGTAAATTAGATCCTTTAACTTTGATGTATTTTTGCGAAGATGCATTGTTATTTAGTGGTATAAAAATCAAGTTTTTTATTTCAAATTTTGTAAAGCCAGCGCAGTGTTAGTTTTGAGCTGTGGTCCTACATGTCCTTTCCTCAGATGAAAGGGAAAACATGAGCCCACGTGTTGTTAAGGTCACGGTCACCTGCCCATGACCCTAACAACTCATTGTTTCAAAATGGCAGCTGGCAATTTGATCCATGTGTGGTTTGACAGTTTGTTTTGCAATGTTCATTTGGGTGCCAGGCTTTATAATCTGTTTACACCATTTTTAGGTACCTTTGGAGATATTAAGTTTGTGACCTTCGGTATGGGTACAGATTTTTGAAACAACATATGTAACTATATACAGCAAGTGTCTGCATGATCACGGGCATGATTTACCATGACATCCCGTATTTCTCTGTCATGCGTAATGGATTTCACTCCTGACTTATTCTGTGTTACACGTTTGTTCCATTTGAACACTTTAATGAAACTATAAATAAACAATTGTGATGACTGCTTGAAAATGAATGTGTCATGTTGATATATGGTGATCACCTGGAGTGAAAACAATACAAGCACTATCGTGTTTGCCAGGGGCTCCATAATGGTAAGGTGACAAATCGATGATTCTTTTTTTTTTCTTGTTTTTTTTTTTTTTGTTTTTGTTTTTTTGTATTTTGTTTTGTTTGTTTGTTTTTTTTTTGGTTGTTTTGTTTTTTGTTTTTGTTTTAATTTTGTTTTGTTTTGTTTGTTTGTTTTTTTTAAATTTTGTTTGTTTGTTTGTTTTTGCTTTCTGTGACAAATTTTCACTCCTGCCTAACTGTGTTCTAAATGTGTTCAATGCAAGTCTTTTTATGAAGCTACGAGAAAAATAGGTCCTAGATCCAATAATATGTAAGTGCACGCATCGTGTCCATCTTCTGAATTGTGTGCATACTGGGAGCACATGCAATTAGGCCCATTTGATTGGATGTTGTATGTCACGTGACTAAATGTAGCTATGGCATCCATCGAAACTTTTATCGACTAAAAAGCATACGTTTTAGACTTGATCATCCAAATTGCGACAAAAAACGGGTGGTTGTTAGATTTTTATCCATGTGACAGGTAAATACTCCTTATAAACCCAAAAAATTATAAAAAAAACAAACAAACAAAAAAACAAAACAAAACAAAACAAAACAAAAAAAAAAAAAAAAAAAAAAACAAAAACAAAAACAAAAACAAAAACAAAAAACAAAACAAACAAAATAAAATGGAATAATCTGTTGCAAGTATTGAAGTTTGTCTAACAATAAAATGAACAAACTTAGACATAAATATGCAATACTGGTGAGCGGTGAGCTTATGAATATTGTCTAGTGACCTTGGTGAATACACTCACAACCGATGACAAATGATGTTAAAAATTAATATTATATTTTCGAATATACTTGACTACAATGTGATAAGGGTGTTGCTGAGACTTATGAAGCAAATTCACTGATTCGTTTAAATTAAAGTTGAAATATATTTCTCAGGTTTCAAAGCTTGCATATATAATTTGCGTGAGTATGCGCAGTATATATAGCCCAAAGCAGTCGGACGGTGTAATAATAATGATAATAATAATGATAATAATAATAATAATAATAATAATAATAATAATAATAATAATAATAATAATAATAATAATAATAATAATAATAATAATAATAATAATAATAAAAAATAATAATGATAATAATAATAATAATAATAATTTATTGGACCTCCACTTCGGGGGAGGTAAAAGATATAAATACAACAAGATAAAAGTATTCGCACATCAGGAAAAAAACTGTTAAAATATACATCAGGGTGTACATATGGCAATGGGCACCCCTGCTTGTGTCAAGTTGCAAATATATCTCGCAGTAATGTTGTTTATTGCTGTCCGTTTCGCCATATTGTATTAATCTAGATGTATCTTTCGCTAATATATTCCCAAAGTAGGTCTAGTTTCTGAAATATGATACTTGATATGGATACATTATCATGTAAAGAATAAGATAAAATACAAGTTAAACTATAAATGATACTAACCGGCTTCATCAGCATTACATTAGATAAAGACACTGATACAAATGATGTAAATGTTCAGAACCATTACCCCTATAGAACAATTTGCATTGTTGCACAATCAGTCCTTATAAAATAATGGTTGAATATTTTTATAAGCAGTCGCACAGTGCAGCAGAAAATGCTTGCCTCCTGAGTAATAATTAGTGATCAAGGTGAAAAAAAAAGAAAACAAAACATTAATATATGAAGTTTGGAAAATTTGTACAAAATAACATGAAGAATATTATTGGTTTGCTGTAATAATTATATCAAAATTTTGATGTTTTATCTTATCCCAGGATTGTTTGTATATTTTCTCATGTTTTAGCTGGAGGGTGGTGTTATGCAAGAAAGTTAAGGCAGGAGCAATGGGACTTTTTTCTGGCTTTAAAGTACACCAAACAATGCTGGTTTCTGCTTTACTTGTACCAACAAACATGCAGTATTATGGGCAGTTATAAACATATATAAATAACAAATATGTAGACTGTATATTATCATCAATGTAAAAATTTAACAATTACGTGGATTTGGTCAGGTATCTTTCCATTTCTTTTTTACTCCTTTTTTCAATATAACTTTGACAAGGATGTCCACTAAATCATCAATGAAATATGATACACAACATTATTAATTCCAAGGTTTACTGAATAATATCAAACCATCCGCCTTCATGGCAGACGCACTGAGTGGTTCCGGAGGCAGTTGGGTCCATGGTTGAGATATGAGTCCATGTGACCTGCACTATTTTTGTCCTTGTCGTTCCATCTCTGAGAGGCCCTGCACGTTCTACTCATGTTTTACCTGTCCAATACGTCTCCCATGTCTGTTGATATGGTGGTCACAAACTTGTGCTTACTGTGGGCATCCCGACTGAGCCAGAAACCATCCAGGGATACTGGGATGCCAACAACCTGTTGACGCATGTCTTCTTCTGGCATCTGCACCTTCCACTAAGCCCTCCCTAATTCACTTCCTGTTCACTTTCAAAATAGCCCTGTGAAGACAATAAAGAAATTGCCAGGAAAAGGGATGCATGTTTTGAAAAATCTTCACTTTTTGAAGTACCACTCGCTGTCTTGTTACATTACTTCACATCCAACGTGCCTCCCCATGTAAGAGAATAGCAAGGCAGAAAGAAGGAAGGAAGGGAAAGAGGAAACAATGAAGAAAGAAAGAAAGAAAGAAAGAAAGAAAGAAAGAAAGAAAGAAAGAAAGAAAGAAAGAAAGAAAGAAAGAAAGAAAGAAAGAAAGAAAGAAAGAAAGAAAGAAAGAAAGAAAGAAAGCAAGCAAGCAGGCAAGAAAAAAAAAAGAAAGAATATCTGGGCTTTTATAAAATAATGAAGAACAGAAGTACCAAAAAAACTTTTGTTCATAATATTTGCTGTTTTCACTTATGGCCAAAACACCATTTGCCCTCTCTGCAAGGATCTACAAACACAACTTGGCTCTGATCTTTCAAGCAAAGTAGATACTCATCATCATGTGAGACACAGCAGCTAAAACGATAAGCATTGCCGTACCTGTCAAAATCTTCTTGTAACCCTTTGTGAGCTGTTTCACCCCATGTATGTTTTCTCCAGGTCGTTTTTAGAATTGTTGCCGGCAAGTTCATATGGCTCGCAAAGGTAGCTGCTCCTCTCTGTCCCTTCCCAATGGTCTGCATAGCCAAGATACTCAGCTTGTTGACTTCCCGTGCCCCAGTAGCTGTAGCTTTTCATGTCCACTTTCATACCTCTGATACAGTACATTCCAAATTGTTATATTTCAGTGTCATATACGAAGCCCTACCACGTCGTCGTGTATTATCCTCTATAAATGTCAACTTCCCGACATGACAATATCCACAAACTGCAGCACAATCTATAAAAGTCTGCAGAACAGACATATAAATAATACGATTACCGTCTGGTGGTCGAATTATCTCCTCATCGACTGGGCGTACATCCTCGGTTGGCAAAGTGTCACACAACACGGCATCTTCCGTGCACTGATCCACGTCCCGGGGAGGGACCGCATCGCCCAAAAGTTTCCTTCCTGTTGAACAGTTTGCATGTTAACTGTCTGGGTCTGGGTCTGTGGTCTGATCTCTCCTTTTGGCCAGTAGCTGAATTACACTCCCTCTCATCTGCTGCTTCATTTGTTGATACCTGGGCATTTTTCAGTTTTGCTTCACTTCCCTTTCCAATAGTAAATTTTCTCCAAGATTACTGTAGGTTGTACTCGCTCAAAACTTTCCAAAACACTGCAGGCCGATATAGCAAACCATCGCCGTAATAAAGGCATATTTGTCTTTGATAGGAGGTGATGAGAAGTGAATGAGCTAATCTTACCAGGCGAGCAAACATTCACCCAACAAACTGTCAAACTGCTTCCTGCTCTGCAGGGCAGCTGCCATTTTCAAACAGCGTTGTTGCTTGGGTCAAGGTCATATGACATGCTACCATGCCCTTTCATGTCAGGCAGCATATGTGAAACCATCCACAGAAAGCCGACAGTATGGTGTTTGTTGAAGGATATGACTGCAAAAAGTCTGTTTTTGGGCAGTAGACAGCCGATTCTTCTCATATCAAAGCAAGATATGAAAGCCTCTACTTGTTTGTAGTCCATACCAGAAACTTTGAGTGAGTATTCTTCATGTAACAGCCAATCAATTCTTGAAGATTGACAACATGCATTTCATCACAATTCTCTCAAAACCAGGTTTTTCACAAATCAAAGATTTTTTCTGCAGGCGTTCCTTGAAAACGGATCAAGATATATTTTAACAAAATAAACGGCTCTGACAAGATACGGATCTGCTCTAGGAAACGTATTTATTTTTATACCTTTCCCATTCTTGCTTCCGTGACTTTGGTGGCCCAAAAATGATAAAACTGTACAGTTGTACAAACTAAACTTGAAAATTGCATGTTTTTTAGTTATCTTTTTTGGGGGGGGGGGGCAAAAGCAAAAAACGCTTCCTGCGTCTTGGTATATAGTTTAATTGTCGATAGATGTCAGAGAATATGAAACAATATTTTGTCAGAAATCCGTGCAAAATGTGTGATCTCATACATACTCAAAAAGGGCTCCAAATAGAATCAAAATCAATTTCATGACATTCAAATATTATTCCTGATAATATTAACATCTGTGAAATATTGAAAACATATAATTTTGCATGTAACATAAAGAGATTTAGACAAGCTGCATTAGGTCAAAGTCGAGAGTCTCCGTTACACGCTGCTAACGGCGCCGTTACCTTAAACATTATGGAAAAGGAAAATGCCTTTTGAAAAAAAATTTTATTTTAGTATATATTAAATACATGCATCATGAGAAATATCGTCCATGAATTATACTCCTAGACTTTCATAGAATGGGATCTCTTTGTGGCGAGGAAAATGAAGGGGTGGAAATATGCAGATAATAAAGTAGCATGCTTCCTTAAAGAGGCTGCCCACAGTTATAACTGCTTGACTTTGATATACATATAATTTGTTTTTTGTTTAGGGAAGCCATCAAACGTTCAATGGTTACAAATAAACGACATGGTTACAAATAAACGAAAGTAATTTCGTTTTGGGTCAGACCTCCCCCCCCCCTCTTCCCCGGAACTAAAATCGACTTTACATTGAAACTTCGATCTCCCAGAATGTGTACTGTAGTGGTCACAAATTACATGGGGTTTTGCCACTATAAGAAGGTCATATTGTGGTTTATTTAGGATGGCTTTTAAAGATTGGGATAACTACCATTCTACAACATGAAGACAGGACTCGCATCCTTGGATGAATTATGGATATTGAATAATTGTCAAATTAAAGCTATTTCACTTTTATTCAAATTGACTCTGTTTTTCTTTTGTACTCAGTTTACACAGGCTTCACAGTATGCAGTATTTCCATGTCGGTCATTTTACAAGTCATTTATATCCAAAGCCCATTTTGTCTTGAATGGCCTGCTGAACAGTGAAGCCTGTCCAAATACTGTATAGAACTGTCAGCTTTTTCAAAAGCAACGACACAAATGCTTTCTTTATACCATCAATGATTTATTCACTGGCATTCTTTTTATAATGACATGTCGCATTCTCTCGCATTCTTTTATAATGGCATGTATGATATTTGTTAACAAACACCATACAAAAAAAAAATACTTTATATGGAATAATTAAATTCCTCATGGTACAAAAACAATTATGAATACATTGTCTCCAATATGTCAATGTGAAACTTGGACTAGAAGAGATCTATATCCAGTAGTTCTCCCTTGACAGCAGTCCATGGTAGTTATTCACTCCCATTCTTTTACATATGACATGTATGCTGTTTGTTGTTCATACATTATATGCATCATGCAAAACAAGAATACCTCATATGGAATAATTAAATTCCTTATGATACAAAAATAATTATGAATTTGGCACAACTTGTAACTTGATGTATTCGGTACTAGCTTTTCCCTTGAAAGTAGTCCTTGGTAGTGATAAAATTACTGATGATACAAACACAGTTATGGATACATTGTCTCCAATATAATATCAATGGGACACTTGGACTAGAAGAAACCCGTATTCAGTAGCTTTTCCCTTGAAAGCTGTTCATGGTAGTTATTGACTCACTTTTAAAAATATTATAGAATATTATGCTGTTTGTTGCTGATATATTATATAAGCAACAGCCATCATACAAAACAAGAATACCTCATGTGGAATAATTTAATTCCTCATGATACAAACAAAATTATGAATTTGGTACAGCTTGTAACTTGAAGCATCTCCAATATAATGTCAATGGAAAACTTTTACTAGAAGAGACCTGTATCCAGTAGTTTCTCCCTTGAAAGCCAAATTGGCGGGGAATACAGGCCCCTACTCACTCGTCGACTTATCCGAACCGCGTGCTGCATAAAAAGGACCGGAAGTGACTTTTATGGATAAAACAAGCAACCGCTACTTGAACAACCCGTTAAAACTGGCGCTCGATCATCGCGAAAACTTTTTTTTTTTTGTTTGCAAGTTAATATTTTGATATATTTTGCTTACATCGATTTTGTGCGATAGAAAAGTAAATGGACATTTAACCCCCTCACCCTAACTAAATTAGGTTCATGTTTTATCGCACATTGATCTTTTGATGGCGTCCCTTACAAACACGAAGACGCCTGAACTACACAATTTAGGTAAGAGTACAATAAATGTAATGTGAATCATGAACATATATATATATATATATATATATATATATATATATATATGCATATATATGTGTATATATGTATATGTATGTGTATATATATATGTATGCATGTATGTATGTATGTATGTATGTATATATATATATATATATATATATATATATATATATGTATATATATATATGTATATATACAAATTTGGCTGTCCAGCTAAAAGGAGGACATATTGGTTCAGGAGTAAGTCAAATTGTTTGAACCTGTACTATACAGATTAAGTAATTATGGTTTGTTTGACAGCTATCCTTCTTTCATAATGGGGATCTGCATATATAAGCAAAACTTCACATATTTCGTTAATTCACCAATTGCCAAGTTCACATTTATTCATTAAATTTTTATGTGGGTTGTCTTTGCTGAATATTTAGCTTAGACAAGGAGCTACTACTCATAGAGACAAGTACAGGTGAAAGGCTCCGAAACATGTTGAGTAGTTGCGCACTGAAGACCCTTTAATTTATTTGGGCTATTACAGCCTATGTCAAAATTTTACAGAGGAACGTGTGCAATATGGATAGTAGTACTTCCGTATGTATGTAGGTTAGACAGGGACAGGTTAGCTTGTGGAGAGTAATGAGTTTTAACTGCGGAATAGGGTAATGACTACTAGGAAGTGGTTCTGGGCCACAAGACGCAAATACAATATATATATATATATATATATATATATATATATATATATATATATATATATATATATATATATATATATATATATATATATATATATATATATATATAAATGTACAATATTGGGCAGGAGCTTAATGACAAGAGACCATTGTGGTATTTGTAAAAGACTTTTCGATTCATTGATGAACTACCAGGCAATAAAAGTTAATATACCAAACAATACATTCCAGCCATATACCTAAGTGATATAAGATGAAAGGAAACAAGAGAAAATGACTCGGGATTTTCATACTTGGATATAATGATGTTCAATGGCGATTATGGATTCAAGTTTAAACTGTGATACAAAATGACCAGTTCCAGTTTGATATTTTTAATTTCTCTGACATGGATAGCAATATCCCTGCTTCCTGTGCCATCTATGTGTGTCACGGTTGTTAGCGTTTGCTACCCTTAGCTGATTTTGATGACTACAAATTCCACCATTCATTTTCATTTGATAAATTAGTAAAACAGCGATATTCAAACACGAAGCTGAGCAAATCATTTTTGAAATTTGCAGATAATGTTTTTATTAATTTATTTTCTTGGTGTATATATATAATCTTGATATCCTAAGCAACAAGTATATATAGTTTTATGGGTCTAAAGATAAAAGCCAAAAAAGGAGAGCGGGTTGAAGACAGCACTCCTGTAAGTGCCTAGCATTGTTTGTGCCACCTAAAGTCCTTATTACACAAATATAGGATGAGATTGAAAAGTTATGTAAAGGAAGTTGTGAGCGAGTATTACCTGTACTCAGCAATTTAAAGGAACATGTATAGACGCAAACACCTCTCAGAGTGGAGAGTTATATGTATCATATCGATGTAAGCTACTACTGACTTTGAGGTAGGATCTGTCTCAAGTCAGGAGAGACATGTTTTCCTCCACACTATATTTATATCTGGTGTAGGTGTATGTTGATCTATCTGGACTTTGACGGCTTGTGTGATAGCTGGCGATTTTGATCACGGCTGAATCGTAGTTACACGATACTTAGTGCAGTCTCCTTGACATAATTGAAACTTGCTTTCTGCTTCTTTTTTTATGACTGTCATTATTATTTTCTGGACGTTGCCTGCTAGAAGTTTGGTGGCAAATGCATGGCTCGATGAATGTTCAGAACTTGCATGTAATTGGTTATGTTAAAGTTTACTGGTTCTATTTCGACGCAATCCAAATTGGACATACTTAGGATATCGATCTTGAAGGTGATGGTCACTGATTATTAATGCATGACTGTAAGCATGATACGGTTTACAACAGTCCCTGCAGGCTGATCACTCCCTGCCCCACAGTGTATTCATTACAATGTGTCAAAACTTGCTTGCATTTGCTTCATGGACCTTAGTACACATGTGTCTGCAAGTTTGAAAGTGACATTAAGTCACATGCTCATATTGTGATGGACATTTCAGACACATGACTGAATGAATTTTATTGACGTAAACCACATATATGTCTTGCTACATCAGGAATCTCTTATATAGAGCCTGATTACTCTGGCCGACCGTTTGGTGGCGTTCCCGTTATTAGTAGGAAAGGTAATGTGCTTATGGCACGTGTTATTGAAACAAACGCGGACCATGTGGTAGCTGTTGGTATTTTTAACAGCTCTGGTGATCTTAGACAAGTCATCACTAGTGCTTACGTGCCTTTTTATGATGGGAGCCACACTGAAAACACTGCTTTATTTGCTGATACAATTGATGTAATGCAGGCTATAGTTGATACTTATGCCTCTTTTACGTCAGTTAAATTCTTTGGTGATTTTAATGTCCAGCTCCCTATGAGTAAAAAGCTTATTAATAACTGGTTTAAAGGTGAAGGCTTCACAAAGCACTCTAGCTCTAGTATATTACGATTTCTTAATAGGTAATGATATGATAGTCGCTGATTTAATGGACAAACAGCCCATTTGCTATGCATTCGTCTGTCATGCCAGTGAACATTAAACTTGGATTGATCACTTGTTCTTCTTATACGCAATGAAAATGAAATTGTAAGCTTTAGCATTATTCCAGAGGATGCGGATAACGTCAGTGACCACTTACCTGTAAGCACAGTATTTAAACTTCATTTAGGTCCTATTGATACCAAGCAAACAAAGGTTAAAAGGTGGTACAGCTAAAGGTGTGTTTGGTCTAACTTTGCTCGCAACGATATATATTGCAAGATTGTCTCTGATAAGCTGGTAAATATACCACTGCTTACTGACATGCATGTCGAAAAATCCTTATATAATGCACCGTTTTACAATCTGTGGTTGATGATAGACTTCAGTTTATTAATGATACTTTACTTGACGCCACTATGACTGCTGGTTGTATGCCCAAGAGGACGTTTAGACCTAAGGCTTACTGGTGCCGCGAGCTGGTGAAATGAGGAAATCGTGAACAAGTTTGGTGGTCTATCTGTGTAACCATGGGTCGTCCTAAATCTAGTGTCGCGTATGAAATACATAAAGGTTTAAAGAAAGAGTCTTGGCGTGTTTTGCGTCAAAATATATGTGCTCATAATGATCGCCATGTGACTAAGGTAAATTATCTGTTCCACAGTAAGAAAATGCCAGCCTTCAGGAATGAACTGAAAAGATTACAGCGATGTAATGCCCACTCAGCTCTTCATCCTCAAGACATTGACACTTTTTACATGGGTATTAAGACTGATAATAATGTACTTAATAATGATCACGCTAAAATCTGTGACTCAGTATGCTCTAAGATAAGTAATATTCAGCTGAACACGGATCGAACTGTTGAATCTGATAGCATAATGGAACTGGTTGGGTCACTGAAGTTTGGTGTGTCTCCTGGTTGCGATGGGATAACAGCTGAGCATTTACGTCATGGTCTTTCTCCTATTTTCTGTAAGATTCTAGCCGATGTTTTCACTGTAATTTTGTCTACCTCTTTGGTACCAACTTTATTTACAACTATTATTATCATTCCTATATTGAAAAAACACCTACCTCCGACCCATGTAAACCTGGTAATTTCAGGCCTATATCCCTGAGTTCGTCTCATGCTAAACTGATAGAATTACTGATGATGCCTGCATGTAAGGGAAATGATAATCAATATGGCTTTCGCAAAGGCCAGAGTACCTTCTTTATCAACAGTATCATTAACAACGTTGTCTGTGAGTTTAATGCCAAGGGGTCTCCTGTATATGTATGTGTGCTAGACGCACAAAGTTGTTTTGATAGTATTTTGGTCGATAACCTCTTCGAGAAACTGTGGGAGGTTATACCTGGAAATCATTGGCTGTTACTTTATAAATGGTATAAATCTTTGACTGCTCCAGTAAGCTGGAAGGGTAGACTTCTTTTCAAGTGACAATAAGAATGAAACAGGGGAGTGTGTTGTCCTCCTCCCCGTTTAATACTTTTATTGATGGCCTCCTTAAAGACTTGGAAAATAGCTCTAATGGTATTCACTTATTTGATCAACAAATTAATTCATGTACTAATGCAGATGATATTACCTTGATGAGTTCGTCTCAAATATTATTATTATTATTATTATTATTATTATTATTATTATTATTATTATTATTATTATTATTATTATTATTATTATTTATCACAATCATAGAGATTCCTGATGAGCAGATGGTAGCTCCCAAGTTCTGCTATAACTGCATCATTGGTGGACATTCTATGGTCGCCAAAACAATGTTTAAAGTAAAATGACATGAGTAGTTTCAATATTTGCTTATCGCATAAATGACAGAAATCACTTGCTTTTAGGCCACAGCTGAAATGGACTCCAAACTTCACTACCATGGGATAAAATGGGATGGTTAAATGTTTTTGTGACACCAACATTATTTTTCTTTGGGCATTGCCAAAGTTTAAATAAAACTTTAATAGCTTGCTGTTTTTTGTTTTCTAATGGCTGCTTTGAATAAACCACTGGAGCAAAATCCAAAACCTTAAAGGCACCATTTTAGTGACTTTCAACATGCCATTTTAGTAATAAAAAGCGGTGGCCTTTAGTAATCCACCACCTTCATTGAAAATAATATTTATTTGTTTTTGACATGTTGACATTGAGTTTCCACTTATCACAATAAGCTTGTAGTTGTGACAGAGGGCGCTAAAGTCCCTTGGCCGATTCGGACTAGGGAACTTGTCATCTCTGTACATAAGGCAGTTGAGATTTACATCTTGTAGGCTAACAGGGTCCCAGTTGCTCTCAAATAAACCTGGTAGGCCAGATAAAAATAAATTGAACAAAATAGGACTGAGTACACTTTTACATCTATATCAGAGGGAAAAGCATCAGTGTATCCAAGATCTGTCTTAAAACAAAATTGTACATTTCCATACATAGTAAATACAAAAGAAAAGAAGTTTCCAGAGACACCTTTCAACAGTAGTTTGTGCAGCAGGGCTTGGCGCCACACAGAGTCAACGGCACATTTGAAGTCCACCAAGCAGACACAGAGACATTTTGGGGGGGGGGGGGGGAACCAATGTGCAAGTACTCATCAATAAGGTTTTTGATGGTTATTATATGGCCAGCTGTTCTGCTTCTGCTTTTGATGCCTTTTTGTTATACAGGGATTATGTGATTGGCTTCAAATATTTTATTAAATCTCGAATTTCATACTGTACAGAATATTTTACAAATATGACTTCAGAGGACAATGGCACAATAATTATCAGCTTTATGAGGTCCCCCTTTTCGTATAGTGATTTTTAATATTCTCTTGCTGACAGGTTGGGAACGGCCCACTGTACAATACTCTGTTAAAAACTGAAATGAGAAAGGGTGCCAATGCTGGAAGTCGACTTTTGAACATCTCATGTACAAAAACTATCAATCCCGGGTGATTTATTTCTTTTCAGCTCTTTTATACACATGTGTTTTCCTACAATAGACACATAATTCTATTTTGTCAAAACGATAAAGGACACAGCTGATGATATACTATATAATTAATACGTCTTATACTGCCTTTTTGCTGCAGTAATTACATGGTGTTAAAGGTATATGTCCACACCTGAGTGAGGGTATTTACTGAAACTGTCAAATGTGAATATTACACAAATGTTACTTAGGCATGATAAATTTTCCTGATCAAAAGACTAATGAGTGTCAATTTGTATGTCGTTGGTTCAACACATTATCAAAATGCTCATTTTGGGGTCCTTATCTGGGCACTCCTTTGCTTGATCCCATTGAGGTAAATTTGGTTTCATAATGAACGTTACTCACAAATTAACTACTCTGTGTCAAAAAATATACAATTTAGAGTTTAAATTTATCCCACTGCAGAACGCTTTCATTTTGAAATCACTTTTATTCTCTTAACACCCAACATAGGCTGAATTAAATAGCTACTATGTGTCAAGCCTAGTAGATAAGCATATGTGCAATATAATTTTAAACACAAGAATAAACTTATTATCAGAGAACTAATTACAAATACACAGAATTGAAAACACAGTTGTTGATAATCAGTTAATAATACACATGATCATCAGCACAGAAAATGATATTCACACGACACCAAAGCACATATAAAATGAAACCAGTAATAACTAAACTGGAGTATTTTTTAGATAAGAAATACAATCATAGACCTGTAATTTACCAGAAACAATTCGTTCCTTATTTTCGTAATTACATGCAGCTTATCTTGCACGGAGAAATCGATATATCGCATGAAAACATCCAACTATCATTTTCCATCCAGTCTGACTAATTGACCAGGAACCTCTGCATTAAAAGCATTTTGGTCACCAACTATACTGAAACCGTGCCCCCCCCCCCCCCTGTCAAAAGGAGTGAATATGCCCTCATGGGAAACAAAACTGACCCAGGTCTTTCAACCAGACGAGGCATGAGTACTCTTTTCCAAAACTGATCAGTTTTGAAATATCAGTTCTTACAAATGAATCATGTTGACAATCGAACTGTCACTCTGGATGATGGTCATTACATTTGAACCTTTCCAACTAGATGACAAGAAATTATCTTTTCTTAACATTTGAAAAAAAATGCCATTTTAAAAATGCCATCACTTTAAAAGATTTATGATCAGAAATATTTAAATCTGGAAAATAAGGCAATAACTTAATACCATTTATAAATTTTCGATAGATACAGGTAGATGTAAAAGATATACTCCAAAGATGTATGCAACTGTAATTGGTGTGGAGTGATGCTCGAAAGAAAGACAACTTCTCACTTGCACCAGATTTTCAAAAGGAAATGGTTCTGAAGGGAGATCAATTTAAGAAGCTTATTGTGTATTTCTATGACACAGTTTGCCTACCTTTTGCTTTTTATGGCCATGTTATATAGGTGAAGTGCATTTCAGTTCTAAGCGTTTTGTGGGATGCGAAATCTAAAATATATTTTGTGATTAATTTAAGGCAGGTCCTGTGTTATAAATACAAAATTGTCACAACTGTTTCATTGTGGTTGCAGCACGCAACACCACAATAGTGAAATTTGGCTACAACTGATTTCGTAACAGGCAGGATTGTTTGGGAGCGTTGTGCCTAATTTGGCATTTATACAAGGTTTTGAAGAACAATCTTAGGGTTATCAGTCGGTGACCGCAAGCTTGGGTAAAGAGGTAAAAACCAACAGTTGAATGTGTAGCCAAACTGAATCTTGTAATCCTCAGCTAGATATTCATTACGTTTTCATTTGGAAATAAGAAACCACACATTAATTACACTCTACATGATTTCAATATTACCATCCTATACATTCAGCCTTTGTACTGGCAAGTTAACTGGTCATATTAATTTTCCTTCTGTGCATGGAAACTTCCATGATCATATATCTTTTATCATACATGGCACAGGAACTACACAAACACACACACCCATATATATATATATATATATATATATATATATATATATATATATATATATATATTTATATACATATATATATATATATATATATATATATATATATATATATATATATATATATATATATATATATATATATATATATGTATATATATATATATATATATATATATATATATATATATATGTATATATATATATCTTGCAATCGCACTGCTAGTTTTCTTTATTAGCTAATCACCACCTTAGCCTAAACATTTTGTGATTACCCTGGGTTCATTTCTCAAAATCTGTGCAGGAAGAGCAGGTGTTTTTTTATATGTATATATTGTTTTTGTTATTGTTTATTTTGTTCATCTTGGGCAGCTGGAAATGATTTGTTTTTGTTTCAGAATAAGGGTTTCTTTACAAATTGAGGTAAAATGCGAAGAGTGACCGGGAAGGGTTGTATGTATACAGACTTAAACACATTTTAATAAGATCCAATTATGTGGGCCCTCCACTGCATTGCGAGATCAGTACTGTGCACTATACAGAAAGACCGCACCTAGTGGCATGACACCCATCATCAAGCCAGGCCTTGATAACAGGCAACGTTGCTAGCTAAAGTTGGGTAATATACCATTATATTCACGACTTGTTGCAGGTATTACTATTTCATTTCAGAGTCTGGCCATGGGACGTCTATCAATTATTCAGTGGTAAACACGTTGGTCTTTGTAAGGTCGGATTTGTGACCGACAGCAGTCTAAGCAAATCAGAGAGGGTTTTATATTGCACGACGTGCACTTGCTAATACGCCATAGTTTTACTAATTTATGGTAATGTCAACTTTTTTTCACTTTGTTACGCAATATTTGGCTAAACACGAGTTGACGTTCGTTAATTGACATGGCCATGGCCCAGAGAATCTTAAAAACGACTTTATGTCATCACAAGTATTCAATTTGCTACATTTGAAAGAACCACGGTTGATTTGACAACTATTAAGCCTGATGTTGCTGATTAAAATGGCAAATAATTGCGATACGGATCAAGAACAGATATAAATACATCATAAAGTTGCATTCGGTGTGGTTTTGTTGTGTTTTTTGTTTTTTTGTTTTTTTTTGTTTTTTTTTTTGTTTTTGTTTTTGTTTTTGTTGTTTTTTTTTGTTTTTTTTTTTTGTTTGTTTTTGTTTTTTGTTTTGTTTTTTTTTTTTGGTTTTTTTTTGGTTGTTTTTTTTTTTTTTTTTTTTTTTTTTTTTTTTTTTGGTGTTTTTTTTGTTTTTTTTTTTTTTTTTTTGTTTGTTTGTTTTTGTATTTTTGGGGTTCTTTTTTTCTGTATGTTGTCTATCAGCTGGAGCAGTCGATCATTTCCGAAGTTGGATATGCCGTTTTTGGAACATTCTTTTGGAACTGTATAAACATCTTTTGAACAAAAGTCAACTTGCACACTGTGTTTTCAGCTGAAAAAATTAAGAAATTGCCCTGTCCAAACCTGGCGACCGTAACGCTTGGTAAATGTGTGGTAAATCAGAGTATGTATTACACTGTCATGATGACAAGGAAATTCTGCCACCTACGGTATAGGTGTCGGTTTTCTTTTCCCAGGAAAACAGGAAACCCGACTAATATATCACCGTATATTTTAGTTTTGCTATGACCTTAAGCCTGACGCCAAGATGCTCTGTTCAAATGTAAATGAAAATGCTGCTTTGAGACTCTATTACAATCCTACCAGGAAAGATACTATACTAGAAGAAAGTGACTTTGCAGGTGACATGTTTGGAGATATGTGCACATTAATCTTTTTACGTTGTTGTAAGACTAAATGTTAATGCTGTCAATAAAAAATAAAATGTACTGAGGACTGATTATAGTGGTACCACATAAAATCTCTTCATATATGACCGGCATGGATAAAGATAGAAGGCTGTGGGCGCGTTAACCCGTGAGGTAAAGCAAAGGCCCACCGCGCTTTTACTGATTTACAACCTCGGCACATACCAAACAGTTTTTGTTTGCAAATGTGCACTTGTAAACGCACATATAAAACCTGGAACTCAATATTTTATTATTACAACTTTTCACAGAGATTAATTACCACTTTTGCGTCCACGTCGACGAGAAAGATGCTTAAAAACGTTAGCAGTGCTTCTGTTTGATACAGTGCAGTCCTGTACATATATAAATATTATCGGTAGCAAAGACATTCCCCTTCATAGCTTTCAGTATGTGATGCTGGTATCCAAATTTTGTAGTGTGTTTTCATTGGGCCAATGCATTCAGCAATATCTTCTTTGGAATAGTGTGCATTTTTACATTATCAATGATTTCTAAATTTCTTCTTTACCTCTACAAGCTCATTTTTCATGTTTTAAAAGCTGCCATAGGAAGGTTACAGTTTTGCTACACAAAGTGCAGGGGTGTCCATATTTTATTTTCTTCATGAAAGATATTTCTTCAATCATTCCTGCAGATATATAGTTCAGAGAAACATAACCCATACTCATAAAGAAAAGGAAGATTCAAGAATTACCAAAATATCAACACTATCTTCCAATACAAATGGAATTAACAATATTTCACTCCTGGCATGAAATGTGACAATTTAGTGGTTCGAATATGTCCGTTGACATGTTCATTATTTATTGCTTGCAATGAAGCAGCGATCACAATTTTGTGATACACATCAAATTGATAAAATCCTCAAAAGTCTTTCTGTCGGATTTCCGAACCGTAACGTAATTGTTTGTTAATACAGGGTGCAATATATTAACCAAAACAATAACATGTTTACAAACATAATTTTGCTTTGATTCTTTCACACAATATCTTAGTGGCTTTTACAATTTCCTTTCCCGACAGATTTCTTGAAGTAACGGCAAATGTGATAAGTATGCTGATGAAATAAATAAATCAATTGCGGCCAATAATGAACCATACATATAGCAAACATGGAATGAATGCACACATACATACAAATAAACGTATAGAAATACATACCATCAGTGTTCTCTCTAGATGCCTGGGAACAATTTTGAAGGAATTGTCACCATAGGGTAGTAAGTTTTGTAGCAAGATGCATATTAAAGCAAAATGTTGATTGTTTACAATGCAGAACAGCTAAACTATTGATGTGTCGCCACTTATCCGCCCAACGTACCCCAAAATTTCAAATATGGATAGAAAGGCTACAATGTTCAGTTGTTTATTTCAAGTTTCGCATGAGGTTCAAAGCTACGTGTAGGTAAGCTCGATGCTGTCCCTTTAAGGCAAATAGTCTACGTTCTTCAGTCCAGCATGTTCACAGCATCGAGTTAAATGCATGTCTCTTAGATTGTCTTTCCCAAAGAATAGGTCTTAATATGTTCGAGCAATGACACAATAGTTGAACTATCAGTGTGACCTAAAAGCAGACTCTCATGGAATTCGAATATGAGTGATACTTTTGTCTCCACACGCAAAGTACCTTGCAACAGATGACCATTCAGAACAAAGTACTGGCATTTAATATTGACAGAAAAGTCCTTCCCCCAACATGTCCGACTAAGTTTTTTTATTATATCGCCCAACAAAGGAACTTTATTTGGTTTGTAAGTTGACGGTTGTCCATCCAATCCCCATCATACACATTTTTGCTCCTCCAAAAGAGCAGTTAGCTAGATTCAATTCACACTTGGTACGGCTGTTCCATGGGTATGTCTCTACCACGTTTCCTCGCATACTCCAGAAATTCTATACTTTTCATACATGTACATATATATATATATATATATATATATATATATATATACATATATATATATATATATATATATATATATATATATATACATATATATATATAATTTTGTTGGTTGTTCAAAAATGCTTAGCCAGCTCTTCTGAATGTACAGAGGCACAATTCTGAAATATTTTTTTACCTAACTTTGATTTAACAGGTGTTGCTGCAACGTTTTACTTTTTTGGAACGTATTTTTTTAATAAATGTTGATGTCTTCTTCCAAACAATTCCCCACTGAAACAGTGTTAATTTGCATAATTTATTTTGACTTTTCTCCAAACTTGCAGTCTGTTGGCATTATTCTGCATACTTTGATCTATATTCATATATATAATTTTGGTGAATGTTCAAAAATACTCGGCCAGCTCTTTCGAATGTACACAAGCACAATTCTGAAATTATTTTCACCTAACCTTGCTTTCTGAAATTATTTTCACCTAACCTTGCTTTAACAGGTGTTGCTGCAGCTATTGGAACTTTATTTTTAAATATCAACTTGATGTCTTCTTCCAAACCATCCCCAATATATGCTCATTCTTGATGGAAATGTTCCTTGTGAAAGGATCTCTTGAAGTTATGAAGAATTTGTGTACGTAATTTCTAACCGTTTTCGTTCTTTTGTCATTTTGGGTATTTGTTAAGGCATACCATACTTTTGGCTACTAAAGAGGGTTACAATGTTTTTTTTTTCTTTTCCTTTTTTCTTTTTTTTTTCTTTTCCCCTTTTTTTTTTTTTTTTTAGTTTGCAGTCTGAATGTAAAATTTCTCGCAGACCGATTACTATGAAAGTCAATGGGAGTAGCAATGGTCTGCAAAACTCTCAGCCAGTTTCACTTCAAGCTAGGCAAGGTTGAACCTTTGATAGATACAAACCGTTTTTTTTTTGGGGGGGGGGGTGCGGGGACTTCCTTTCTCAAATTTTCATGCTCCACTTACTTTAGGGTGTGATGACCTTTCTCTGGATCTCGGAAATATTTAAAGTCATTTTCTATAAAGCCACTAACAAATTCATTGAAATTGAATAGAGACAAGATTTACAGAGTACATGGTGTAACCTGTACCTTTCTCTAAGGTCGAACGACAACTTGCGGGTATTTTTACTGTACACTTGATTGCTTGAAAAGTATTCGAGCTAGGAGTTTGGTGCTGATCATCTTCTATGAGAGGCATATTTACACGATGCTGACATCTCTTGTCTGTTTTCTATTTATTTATTTATAGAGCAACTCGACGGATTGTGAGCTCAGCTGACTTCGTATCACCAGGACAGCACATCAAAGGGCAAACCATGAATCGAGAATCCATTATCGCAGACAAGGGCATTTTTATTATTTATCTGCTTCAACTGATTCCTTTCCAAAATTACTTGTGCGGCCTTTGTGTCAACAGGAACTACCAGACATATGCAATCTTTAAAACACCAAATATTCGTAATGTTCCATGTGACTGGAACACAAAGATCTGATGCACCATTGCAGACTGCATGCACCTGCTGGTGTGTAGGTTGAGAGTGCTGCAAGACTCACGTGTAACATACATCAAATATAAATTTTTCAGTGATTCTGCCACACTGGCTGCTGAGGAAGGGGAATGAAACTTTGAGAGACAATTGTTCTGTGTGATTTCACCCTGAGCTGAAATTGAACAATTTCTACAGCAAGGAGCTCTTTATTCACGTGTACTAACTACAGCATAGTGAAACATGTATAAAAGGGACACAATCAGTGGGTTCTGACAATAGGCGTTTATTTTTGTCAATATATGGTACCTTTGAGCCAGTCATTCGGTGTAGGGCCAAACTGCCCTCTAAATACTGGTAACCCTTGTATTAAGGTGTCTATGCTGACTGGTTCCACTGATTTCATATTGACTACAGCCCAGTGGTTTCCCCAATCCCACAACACGGAACTTGACACAAAGGATGGCATATCCATGTAAAGGAACTGTTATATGTTTGGTGCAGACAGTAAAACAATGTGTTTCAAGTTATGTGGTAGCTACCTGGGCTGGCAGAGGAGGGTGGCACTAAATATATGTTAATATGAACAAATCTTCTTTGAATAATTGTACTAATTTAGGCTTACTTATGGTCATTCTTGTGGAAATTAATTAAATTTGAGCAATAATGATTGCAATTTGAGATGCCTCACTGGTGTGGTTCTGACATTTTCCAAATGAGCACTTAGTAATAATGTTGTAAGATGCATTGTACTAATTATGACAGAAACCCCATTCAATGTTCTGTGGTATCTCATGAAAAACCACTCTGATGAGAGACAGCCCTTTTTAACCTACTTTAATTGGTACTTTTGCTATTTGTAGCTCTCATGTAATATCACCTGTCTCATAAGACCACATTTGTATCCTCCCTAGGGGTGGTCTTTGGTGACAGGTACCACCCCAATTATGCAATGAAACTTTCAATGTTGACAAGGGAAAACTACTCCCACAGCTACACTTCCAGGCCCAATTTACATATACATTTGCATTTATGTCACAGAAACTTCTGTAAAGTGGCTGTCAAATGCAAGGTAGCATGGCATTAATAGCCCTCTCTTGTTGGTCATTAACTAACATTTATACCTCACAAAGTTTCAGGGTATACTGGAATGAGCTTGTCTTTCCATCCATCTGCCGACACAACTTTTCATCTGCAACTCCTACACTTCTGCAGGGCTTTATTTGAAATTTTGCAAAGTAGTTATACTTAACATGTATTGTTCTTTGATGTGTATGAAGGCAGCAATTTCAGATGTGACTAGAGATCTCCTTTACAATACATTCTTTGTTAGTTCTATGGCCTGTCTGCAGACACAATCTTGTGTGTGCAACTCCCCCTTTACTTTTGCATGTCATTCAGATATGGAGCAAAAACTATACATGTTGGTTTGAACATATTTAATTCGATTAAACTCAAATACGTAATATAATGCATGGCAAATCGAAAACGATCATTCATTTACCTGTTAACACCGATTTGGAAGACAATTTTCATACCAGGCTGTGACGTTCCTGTAGAAGTGCACGCCATGTTTTCACTTTAGCAGATATTTTTAGGTGAATCACTTAATTATCTAAATTGTGCAACGTCATGAAACACTTTTTCCTACCTCGCTTTATCATGAATTGATGATGCACGTGACCGATAACATAACAATTATCATTCACACAATCTCTAGCTTGGGTATGACCTTGACCATTGGTCAGTCCCTCAAAACTGAGAAACATTTTTAAACAATGTACTGATCTGTTTCAGCCATGCACTCTAGCTATGAACCAAAACAACAATGTATTTGCGACTATGCTTATCCATAGCAGAAAATTTTGAGGGCTGTGCACGCATTCTGACTGAGTGTAGGCCTAAGTTTTATTATAATCACATGTTGCGCCTTCCGGTACTAAGATGTGAAGTGATTGGTCTGACATTATTGGAAAAAAAAACAGCATAACCATAGAGTGTGGTAAAAATAGACTGAAATCTGGTACCAAATAGTTACTGAAATAGCTCCCAAATAATTGTGTTCATCACGATCTGTTTGCCTCACCATGCCCTGAGTCTGCGGCACTTTGCTCACCTCAACCCCACAAAATGGTCCTCGTTATAGTGAGGGGAACAGATAGACCCACAGTCGGGAGTCCACTCGCCACCTTGTTTAACACGACATTGAGGCTACTTCCATATTGTATCCTCTTTAGGGAAACAATGTAAGCTAACACCATCTAAGTTGGTATTGGATCAACATTTTACACAGCATCACTTGCCAGGTTGCTGCTTTTTCTTTGCAGTCGCCATTATGAAGCTTGGATTTCCCTGCATATTCCCCACACACGTTACACCTGTGACGTCATGCCTCATTTATATTCATGAGAATTGAGGGAGTTGCACGACAGCGCTGCTTCAAGGCGGGGGTGCAATGAGGCGATAAAAACATGGTGTTCCTATATTTTTGCGGCAAATCTTCATTTTTTTTCTTTTACCAATCGATAAAATAGCCATTTTTCTCTGACCTAGGGCATAATTCGTGCGGTGGTACATGCTCTTTAATAGCTTTTATATAAACACTCACGTACAGCTACCTTGATTGAAATATGGTATGAGTTATAGTAATTATAAACAGATACTTATAGGCGTTGATACTATAATTTACCTACTGCCATATCAATTCCTTAAAACATTTGTATTGTGACAAAAATGGAAATTTTGTTGGATTTATGCTTTCCTACTGACTTTCTTTGATCTAATGTGCAAACAGTCTACATGTTGTCTGCTATTTCATAACAGACAGCATTAACTGCAGAGAAGGTTTAAGAGAAAGGGTTCAGACGGTCTCTATAGATAGGATAGACAATCGGATCAACCCAATGCTGCATCCATTGTATAATATGGACTGTCATCAGTAGCACATAATTTTCACCGAGAGAAAGAGAGAGTGGTGTGCAGATACATCCTAATAGGTAACCCATACCCTTTTTCCATTCTGGCCTGTGAGATAACATTATGCCATAATCTAAACGGAAATGCATTTTACACACTTGTAAGAATGGTGCTAAGGAAAATGCTTCAGAAAGACAATGCTAGTCCCATTGATATAGTTCCCGGAAATTATATCCACATACGTACGTTGTGAACCTTTGGACCAGGTGTTGCAGTTTTTTGTGTTGTAAAAAATCGTTTAGTTGTGTTAAATACTTTTAAGAGATAGAAAGCGTGACTTGATAATACCTGTTCATGCATCACTGCAGTATTCCGTCCTCCGGAGAGGCCAATCCGCAAGCAAATGCTTGCACAAAGCTAAAAACATATTCATCACCATAATGAAACAAAAAATCAATACAAAACTACATTCACCAGACATTTTAGCACTTTGACATAAGTTTGCGAAAGGAGTCTCATTTCCCAGCCTAGTTTGCAGGCAATTGAGTTTGCTCGCGTATTCAGGAAAAATGTTATTTTGAATTACTTAAGAAATACTTTTGAAGTGTTCACGTGAATAAAGTGTAAATTATTTGAATTATATCAGGAGAGTGCTAAAATGATCATTGATGTATTTAATCACTTAAACCAGAACACAATCACGTTCTTAACCTGAAAATAATTGTGCATGTACGATATATTTCATATGGAGCAACATGGTTTTGATACATTTTTAGATAAATTAAATATTATTTAAACTTGAGTTCGAAAAATATTCTAAACTTGCTAAAAATAATCGGAACTAGCTTATGTTTGCAATTTACATGCCGGTAACCTGGAAAGGAGGGTGGGGGTGTCAGGTTGGTTCAAATGAACCCCCTCGTTCGGCTGAAGAGAACATCCCCCCCCCCCAAAAAAAAAACAAGAAAAAAAACAAGAAAAAACAAAAGAAAAGGAAAGAAAAAATTATTAAAAAAAGAAAAGCGGAAGGAACAAGAAAGAAAAGAGAAGATAGGTGTTGAAACACCATAATCAGGATCAAATATGCTTAATAGAAATAAAGAAGTTCCACCACCACCACCACCCCCACCCACCCACCCACCACCAAAAAAAACCAAAAACAAAGTGATGATAAATGAAATACGATAAAAGAACCCAAAGAGTTCCATCCTTCAAAAAGTAACATTTTTAGCAGGAGTTCCACCCGAAACGGAATATGATATATTTCATTATTTTGTAAATTAATTCAGCAAACGGGTTCCACCCCCAACCAACTCTCCGTAAAATAAACTATAAATCCAAGCAGTTTCACCCCTAACAGTACTATGAGCAACAGTGTTTACCGTACTTCAACTTATACATATGCGAATACAATGTTATAATGATTTGCGGGTATAATAAAAATATTAAAAATAATTACATATCATTATGACATAATTGTGGAAAAGGTGACCTTGTGTATAAATTTATAGTGAAGTCCGTGTGGCTACAGGCAATTGTAAAGTAATAGGGAGATATGTGGATTTATTGTTTTTGATGTAATCTAGTAATGGGAATTGACTGCATTTATCTTTAAATTTAACATTGCCAAATGTATCATTACATTATATGGCAATATGTCTTTATAAATGGTAGTACCAAATATGGTATAATTAGGTAAATTATATGGCTGGCCAATTAACTAGTGAGAGTGTGGATTGGTATATTAATTTGGAACGTCATGATGCACAATAATTGTTTTACAAAATTAATATGAGTCACCACATGCAAACATTAAGATAGCATACAAAAGTTTTGATTATTCAAAGAAAGACACACATCATTAAGTGTATTCCAGAAGCAGGTAAGATGGAAACATACATATAGCCAAATAACTTGGTAATGATTCACCAAAATACACACCATTCTTAGCTTCATGTGAAATACATTTTCTTCCTTGGGAAGGGAACACCCCCTTTTACCAAACCCTCGCAGTTCCACATCAATGTTTTCTGCCCCCCCTCCCAATTCTGATCTAGTTATGGGTCTGAAGTAGCCACATCATTGACGTCATAATCGTGCTACTCATTGTGCATTTAAGAATTAGGGAAATTGAAGTTGGGAGAACTTACTGGAAGAAGACACTTGTGGGTACGTTTTCATGAACTGTGAGCTCATGGACGTCTTGTTAGTCTCCTTAAGTGACCAGCAAACGTCAATGAAGCAATTATCCCCCTATATATCGTGTGTTCCAGCATCTTCAGCGCTTGTACATGAAAAAGACATTTGTACTAAAAAACAATCTTCTTTTTCAACAGAAGTAAAGATCACCCCACGTTCCAACCGTTATTTCATAATCTGACTCAGAAACAGCACCGATTACCATACCATCACTTGCCAAACAAACATGTTGTAACACCATAATTCATTTCTTCAATCAAACTGTGCGGTGTAGTACAGAGGCACAGTGCATATGCATATTCACAAACACACACACACACACACACACACACACACACACACACACACACACGTGTAGATATACTGTGGTATTTCACGATACAAAACATTGCATGATTATCCTTCAAATTTTTGTACTGTTTGGACCAGGTTTACCAAATGAGATCTGTGATTAAAAAGGTACTTCGATGAGGCACGGGACATGGACTCGGATACAGCATTCACTGACTGCGGTATTATTTTGCGTCTTTCCATGGTTGGTGAGGGGTTGTAGCATAACTATTAATCATTCCAACAATTACTGTTAACCAAAATGAGGAACTTTTTTGAGATTACCAATACATACCAGGAGGGCACGTCTCTGGTTACGTGATACTTTACATCTTTTTAGAAATATATGGAATGTGATCCCTTCATCTGTGGTTTGAGATTGAGAAAAATTCATATTAAAATGAATGTAACAGAGAGCAATGTTTGTTCAAATTACGTTCTGAAGTGAAGAAGTGTTGCTAAAACTTTAACTTTGAAAATAAGTAAGTAGGCATTTATATGTGGCTGTGGTACTTGTAATTGCAAATTTCAGTGGTACAGGTTCTAATGGTTTGTGCACAGAATTCCTGCAAGTGCAATGCAAATGCCAGCTTTTCCTATCTTTGACACAAGTTCTCTTCTTGCCTATGAAGTACATTTACACTATTTAAAATCAATCAACTTGTAACCATTTATCTCACCACAGGTTTATTTTAAAGTCATAGCATGAAATGTTTACCCACCTTGAATATATATATATATATATATATATATATATATATATACGCACTTATAAATGAATCATAAATAGGTTAGCAAGTTTCGAAGTGTAGTATATTCAACTTTGTATAATTTAAATGTCCAGAACTACATGTATAAATGTATAAAACTGTGCCATTCTTTGCATTACCTATGAATAGAATGTGTGACGTTGGACACAATGGCCTTGAACACGTGCTCAAGATCAGCCATATACTGTTGTAAAGTGAGGAATATGTTATTCAGCATCCAGGAAACAAGTGCAATGATGCATAATTGTATGCTTTTGGGGAGTCTTACAAGGAGAGTTTTCTGTTTATAACCCAGCAAGCAAATGCACAAAAACGATATGTGACCTCAAAAATTAAAAAAAAAAAAAAAAGAGATCTTAGCCTAGTCATTACGGTGATGAATAAGTGTCCGCACGCTGAAAATCTTTATCAATAAAGTTTCCTACTTATCACACGGAGCACAGCTGGACAGAGAGGGACAGATTGATGGACGGACAGCCAAACAAAACGTAAACTAGCCCTTACTGGGGACTGCACTCCTGTGCAGTATGAAAGCCCCAGCTGAAAAATGTCTCAAGTGGAAAATACGATAAATTTATGTCGACCTGTATGGGATTCGAACCCACTACCTTCGGCACAATCGCCTAGCCAAATGTAAAGTCGAACACGCTGACCTCTAGGCCATCAGGGCAACCCCAAAAAAGGTTGACCGAGGACCCAGGGTGATCTTTATAGCAGGTGTGGGTGTACATTGACACGGTAGGGCACTTCCACAGACCGACAATTTATGAAATACACCTCTAATATAATTCCTACGTCGGAGCAATGGCCCACAGCACTTCGAAAACCAATAGAGTATTAGCAAGTGAAAAATACGATAAATTTATGTCGACCTGTATGGGATTCGAACCCACTTTATTGTTATTGTCTAGAAACATAATATAAGGTAGCTCTTTGACCTCGGAAATTTGGCCAAGATACCCCAATATCATACTTGACCTAACCATTCTATAGGAGTATCATCATGTGCAACATAGAAGTTGTAGATGATAATGTGCTGAGATGATAGTACAGAAACATTGTGCAAGGACAGACGGTCATACAGGCATGCGAACAGATGTATATCTGAAATCTTCAAAATTGACCCAACTCTTATGGGGAACTATTATCCTGTGCAATAAGAAATTGCCAGCCCCAAGACATTGGAGCAATTGCTTTAAAACCAAATTCTTCAATGTGGCTTGAGAATTGGGTCATTGTTACCCATCTTCGACTATAACTTATCCCCAAAACGGACTGTCTTGTACAATTTTAGTTGTTGTAACTAATCTCAAACACGCTTATTTTAAGATCCTGCAAATAGAGATTTAGTCACTCCTCTGGCTTGATATCCTAGTCTTCAAAACGTCAAGTTCTGTGCTGGATGGTTTGCTAATCTAATACAAGTACTCTGGACATCAAGTGATGGTTTATGAAGAGGCTTTACCAGTTTAACGTACAAATTTAAACCAAGTTTATTATTAGATCAATTTGAATGGAAGTTAATAACGCCAAATATTCAAGGTTATATGCATGTTTAGGACAATATGGGCAACATGGTAAGTTGTACTAGAAAACTGAACCACCATTTTTGCTACTAGGTTAAGTTGAAATGACATAAAAAGGACAATATATTATTATCTTCTTGCATCCTACATCCTTTTTCAGAGCTCAACGCAAAAACCATTGTACTCCTCTGAATCAATCAACTGATTCCTGACTCAATTTCCTCGTAGTACAACGTTTCATCCTAAAGTCATGGATATGATCTGAGCCTTGATAAAAGTTGGTAAAAATTGCACTTGAAATGTAAACTTTGGCCTCAAGTTTGGTTTAGTATTTTTTTTTGCCTCATCTATTACACTGAATCATATAAATTTATTACATCTGTGAAAAGCTTCACATTTATGTAACTTTTGGGTGATACCACAAGAAGTTGAGACCCTGGATGTAGATGGTGAACTGACTTATGAATGGAACCCCTGAGAAGATTGTTCCGGCCCACATGCTCCTGGATATTGACCACATGGAAGGGGGACACTGGAATTGTCATAGAACACGTCGGGAGGGTCACTATTAACTGCCAGTTTTTCGAACCCTTGCAGGAACATCACTTCAACATGCACATGACTCATTTGGTAACCATCATTATTTTCTGCTTACCATGATTGTCCATTTACCTTGAATGTAGAGCACCTGACATATTTGATCAGCTTAACCTACCAGGAGAGGGGGCCTTATACAACAGGTACAGACCATTAGTGCGCTAGCACTTCACCATTTGATTTTATATCTACACTAATATGGATTAACTTCCAGTACCTTGGCTCTGCTATTTGTCACCTGGAAGGCTGGTCAGTAGAATCTTCATCCAGATCCAAGTCATCAGATTCACCAACACTTTTCCAAGAGTGATTATGGCAGGGTGGATGAATACTTTTATGATACCGCCCGCTTCCATGAAACGATCCGCACCTTTAACAGTGTGTGGCATAGCTTTCAGTCAGTCCTCTCTGGTTATTTGGGAAAAGGCATCATGGACTAAGGTTCTAACATCATACAACTTGAAAGTTACATTCTTTCAGCTATTTAGTGTTTTACCTATGCCCAGCTCCAGAGCATTGCACTCAAAATGTCTCACTAGTGTACGTAAAACTTGGTGGCCATACTCCCATGCAATAGAATATGTCTTATAAATAGATGCAGGCATAGTTCTCTTAATTAGCAGGTATAGATCAATTTGTGCCATTCTTTCATCGAAAGGAACTTTTTTTCTCCTTCAACCACTCCAGCAACACAGCTTTTTTTGGTCATTATTGAATATTTTGACTGTTCAGTTTGAGTGATGTGGCAGCTAGCATTACCAATAACTCTCAAGCTTGATGGCTTTCATGGGCCGTGTGCAACTCGCATATTCCCCTGGTGTGAAGGCCTCTTGGCCTGGCTGCTTGGGCATTTACTGCAATCAAGCTAATCCTAAGAAGTTGCTACATAAACTTGGCTGTTCACCCCTTTTCTGGCTACTGGCTGTGGGTGGACCATATACCAAGTAGGCAGTGCACAGTATGGGCAGTGATTGGGTCAGATACCTGCTGCATACATGTGTGTGATTGCCTGTGACTGGGTACATGGTGAATGGTTTAGTGTTTTCAAAGAAAGAAAAATCAGATATTTTGATATGGTACTTTAGTATATATTTGTAAGGAAACATACCTACTTCATCAGTCTGATTTATTTCTCGTTTAGCAGAGCTTAGGCATATTGTCCTTTCGATATTAAGTGCTTTCCCTACAATTGGACGAATATCCAATATATAATCAGAAAAAGTATGCACAGTAAAATGCATTGGAATTAATTGTTGATAATGACTGAAGCATAAATGTGATTCAGATAACAGAACATAAATACATGAATAACCACGACGTCTCCTCAGCATGTGAAATATACACAAAATATGTGGCATAATAGGCAATTAACAAAATGGATAATATGTTTTCAATATGATGTTGGAATTTAGCTTTTACTGCCAACATAATTTTTCATTACTTCTCTTGGCTCCACCATACAATTAGATGGGTTTATGGGATGACAGAAGCAGCTCAGATATTACCCTTCAAATTAGTTTTGCAGTTCTATGCTGTTGTCTCTTGCAGTCACCATGAACTATGCATCGAGGAAAGCTATGCTGAATTCAAACATGTTTTCAACAAATACAAAATCCATACGTATACATGACAAACCAGTTTTTTCCAATTATTTTGTGTGTGTGTGTGTGTGTGTGTGTGTGTGTGTGTGTGTGTGTGTGTGTGTGTGTGTGTGTGTGTGTGTGTGTGACTTGGTACAGCTGCAGCAAATGTTATGGTCCACCAACATATGGAACAATCATCTTAAACAATAACTTCTAGATTCCTACTAATCTAAATTCATCGGCACACACACACACACACACACACACACACACACACACACACACACACACAAATAAACATTAATTGCATAGTGACATGTTTTATTACGTTCATGTTATTAGCTCTAGATACTGACGTACCAGAGTGGACCGTATTAGTAAAGCTGGAGCCCGAAGCTTTGGTGAGAAGCAAAAGGAGGACCTACGTTTAGCTTTATAATTTATTGGCAGCAGCCAAAGTGATAAGATCACTCAGATATATCATGTGGGAAAATGATGTCATTGTTAGATCACGAAAACAACAGGGTGCACAAAAAAGTTAAGTTTAAGCCTATCTATGGTGAAACAATCACATGATGATTCTTGCAAGTTGGTTCACAGACACGTCGGTGATAATAAAGGTGACTTTTCCATTAAGAACTGCCTACAGAGCACACAGATAAAGCCAGAATATAATTATTTTCTACCTGTTGCTGCATATGTGAGCAACTTTTTTATGGAACATACCAAGTGACAAAAATGAAATACAAACGAAAATCTTATCAGAAATCAGCAAGCTGATGGGGCCCACCTGGCACTGATGTCTATATCATGGTCATTACTAAAGTGATATAGACGCAAATACAGAGTAAAAGACTATACTCCTAACATAAATGAAGACAAATTTACTAAGTATGTTCAGAAGCACAAGTCCATAGTATGTTTCCAAGACGTCAATGAAGACGTTGCATTTATTTAAATTGAAAGTACAAGTGGTCACTGTCTCTGTATTTTAATGCAGTAACATCATCGGTTGAACTTGCACGATTTTCATGGGCACAGCTGCTGTGCACCCTGAAAAGTATTAAGTTTGAATATGTTACCCTGGTTGATGGGGTATCAGTAGATTACTGTGTAATTTAACTATATACAATCATGAGCGCAGCAGGCAGTTAATTGGTATGTTCATACAGAATGCTGTTAAAAGGCATGCAACAATCAACATCACACAACAGAAATCAGTGACTGAATGTACAATGAGTTTACTGTTTTGGACGTTATATGGTTATTGCTTTTGAAAATTTATGTATATGCGCCTATGTTTATGTACATATCCTATCAACCGTGAGGAGAAACAAAGAAAGCTTACTCGAAAAAAAAAAACCTCGACTGAAATACACTTTAAATCTCAACATATAAGATATATTGTCATCTATGGACTATTACTTTGGTGTATATCCCAAAGTTATCCATGTAATGTGGTGTTTATCATGGAAATATCCACAAACATACCTGTGATAGAAACATCAGTCTTACAGTCGATTGAAATACATGCCCCAAGGACGAAAAGGAGGGCGACGTCCTGATAATCTAGGTTAATAGGTAATAATAATTTATACTGCATGGTTGTATTTCCAGGTCACCTAAAGATATGTTTTCGAAAACAATGCTTAGGCATTGGAAACTTGCTAAGACAGATTGTACAAAGCTGAGTGCGAAAAATATGACCCAAATGTACTTTTTTTCAAATTACGTGACACCTTCATTCAGTTGAAGTACTAAGACTGGTCCTATAACCGTGCTAATGTGTATAACTGTCACTCTTTCGAAGCAGGATTGCATGCGGTACCTTACAAATATTCAAAATGTGCATGTCTTCTGTATATTGATTTGCGAACAGTAGTGTTAAAAACAGTAACTGTGGCAAAAGTAGCTGAAGGTCCTGTGAAGGGAGCATTGGTTATACTCTGTTTCTGCCTGTTATGAAGCCAAACTAAATATTACCTTTTGAAAGCATTGGTGCCGGTAATTTTTACAAACAATACTTTACATATAAGAATGTATAAGAATGTACAGTGATATTAAAATCCAAGTTTATGCTTGAGAAAAGCTACCATCAGAAGCCTGGGAAAAGAATTTGATGTGCATTCTTTCAAAATATCTCAAAAATTGATACTTTAATTTCCAGTACGGTTGCATTTTAGACACTTGATTTAACTCAGTGGTATTGTTATATCCACAAAAAATGCGAGTTTGGTACATTTATTTCGATGCAACATAATGCCATTGTCATAGCCATAAAATGCGGGTTCTCGTACATTGATTTCAAGCGGCTCATCTTATAAAAAATAGTAATCACTATACCTACTTCTTGATGATATTGACGCCATAATCTGTAGACATACAATCTGCACAGTTGTCGTTGACATGCGCTTGCTCCAATTCTTGATTTGTCAAACCAATGTCATCTGATTTAGCTGCCACAACTGCTACACCTAAAAAGTAGGGAAATTATCTTTGTTTTCTTTCTTTAAACTAATCATGACGTTCAAAGAAGCAACCTTGTTTTTGAGTTTAAGGTACCACTGGTCATTTACGAACTTGAGAAGCATTCTACTAAGGATTGTGTATTCTTTTGTTTATTTTCAAATTCAGAGTGGTGGCCCTGCTTTTAATTTTTATATTAATTGACGGACTTGTGCCGGTTTACACGAATCAACCGCTTGTACAAAATTAATCATTCCGAGAACGCAATCTGTGATATTCATCAATAATTGTTCTGATATGTATTGATATTTCAGACATCAATGAATGCAGGGCAGCACTGGATGGTGTACTTAGTTATATAAAATTGATTAATACTGAAATGGGAACCAAACAGGTTTAATTGGGTAAATAAACCATGAAACGACGCATCTGATTGTGAAAATGAATGCTTTTTCCGGTGCTGGTCAAAATATATGCCTGTTTCAGTTTTACCTGTTTTTTATTAAACTAGACAAATACAAAGTGCAACATATGCTAGCTTTGTAAGTGCTTAAAGTTGTATTTGAGACATTTTCAATGCTGAAACGTGCAAAAATGCCATTTTAAAATCCATTAGATGGCTACTGTAGGATCTTTGTAACAGTACAATAAAGCAATAATTATATGTATAAATATGAAACAAGAAAATCAAACAGACCATATAAGATATTTGCAACAGATGTGCCAGTAACTGGTGGCCATGTAAAAAAAACTAACTCTGTAAATTAACTGGTGCTCAAATATGTCTGTTTGAATGTGCTGAACTATCATCAACATTAATACAAAATAACATGAACAGTTGTAGAAGATGAGAACCATCAGAATATGATGCTCAGGGCAACAGCTTCCTTGATGTCAGTGAAGTTCTTAGTATTAGGTCAAACTCTCCATTCCCGCCCCCAAGATCGAAAGATGCAAAATAATGGGTTGGATCCCGTCCCCGAAATGCTATTGACCAAGTTTCAATGGAAATCCAAATTCCATGCAAAATGAACCTACCAATTGCCGAAATCACAGCAACCTGCATGGAGAGAAGAATAAGGGATGGGGACTTCATCTTCTTCTTCGCTATCTGTAGCAATTAGAAAAAGAACAATAAATTTGATGACCACTTTCCATTTCAGGATCTATAGACCATTAATATCTATAACAATCCTTAAAAACTTACCACTTGTGCCCAGTATAGCAGTCAATTCATGCACTAATGAAGTGATAAATTCTTCAATAAAATGCAAATGTACCCTCGCAGCAATGCCTATACATTATGAATGCATATGAAGATTAGATGCAATAAGCAATGATCCTTACAAAAGGACAAAATTCAAAACAAACTGTGTTGCATAGTACGTATACCAAAACTTAAATATTCTTACCTTGTTTCAAGTTTTGTGTATATTTTACAATATTAAACAAGGGACTTTCAGGCAAATTATGTTGATAAATGTTAGCTCTGATCAGAAACGCACAATTTTGAATCTCTAAATTCTCTTGAATAAATATTGAAGTTACGCAAGCACCTGCGGCATCTTATCTCGTGACATCTTTGCCAATAAACAGATGTCCAAAGAACTCAAATAACGAGACAGTACGTCTGTCGTTTATCTTGGAAATGACACATGGCACTCCAGCTTTTTAACACACAGTGTATTTATGATAAAACACTTTCTGTACGATATACGTCAATGCAATAAATATTATCAGAAAGTTCTGTTGCAACTACACTGATACTAGTAATTGTATCAATAAAAATTAAGATTCTTTTTCAGTGTTAAATGTTCGAAATAAGCAATTTTTTACCTTTATAAATTGACACCTGTATCAATTCAATAATGTATTGGATTTTTTTACTTTTTCAGTGGCACATTTTAGACTCAGCAGCTCGGCGTGCATGGATGCCAGAGCATGCCGAGGAAAGCAGTTGCCCTGCACTGTTATATTCCATATGACTCTAGGTATGTTGGTACCTTCATGAAAAGTATATAGAATATAGCACCATAATTTAGATCAGTTCTCTTTTGGTAATTATACTTAAGCTACAGTTGCCACAGATAGCGTTTCTATCAGAATTATTTTCGAGCCAGCCGAGTTTACTGTGTTGCGAAATTACGGATATTGTACTTTTTATTGTTTCGCGTCCTTATGATATATGCACTTGCAAAATTTCATATCAACACGTTGTTTCTACTTACTGTATTTTAAACTGGCTAAACAAATATGTGATAATGTTATAGGATATCACTGTGAATATTACAATTTTTGTTTTGACATGTTAAATAAATTTATATAGGATATTCAGCATTTCCTTTTTGGGTAAAATAATAATTTCACGTAATGTTATAAAAAAAGGGAATTTATGTGCGGTTAATGTTTAAACTAACTTTAGAACATTGATAGGCTTTGGTTTATGCATTCTATGAAAACAATACAAATATCAGAACTACCTGAAAGAAAGTAGTTCTGGACAAAAAAAAAACAGTAATACAATTGGTTTTAATATGCATCCTCAAGTTTTGTTTCGTACACTCATTTTGTTTAAATAAATTATACAGTAAAAATGAGGACTCTGACAGTCCTCTGATCAGCTGACGGCACATGCATAAACTGCAAATTTCCAGCTTATAGCTTTTACAGCAAGCCGAAGTCGGGGTGTAGCAGGGGAGCCTATCTATGCATGATATGAAGAGAATGAACTGCCGCTAAATACACATGCAAAGACAATGCTTTACCATTACGGGCCGTCCTCCTGACTCGCATTGCGTGCATGCAATATACAATAAAACATTTTTTTTATTCAGAGTCAGGCATGGGCAATAATGGATATTTTCTGCAGCACTCAAGTTACCCGCGCAGAGCAGAGGAGTATATTCTAGACGTATTGTCTCTATGGCCCTTCTCTAGCAATGATTGGACCTTGTGTTGCGAACTTGCAATAATAATACCTATGCGACATAATTATGTGCATCTATAGATTACAGTAAACCTTAAAGTGCATTTGCAGATTGCCATTTTAAAAGAAAAAAAGAGGAAAAACGCAAAATACATAATATAGTGTAAAACGAAAGCATTATAGAATGTTAATAGAACAGCAACTTCGCACCACCAAAGATGCCATGGTACTGATATGTAGTGTAACCTTTATTTATAGAACCCTGAAATCAAATTGGTTTATCTTAAGACATTTAATGCGTCAAGTTTATAGTTCATTGATTACACACTCCGTTAAAATTCTAATAAAAATGTTGAAGGCTGAGTCACAATAAGATCGGCATCAGGATAAATGTGTCCGAATCTGTGGAATCCAAAATGACTTTGCAAATCTGCTTGCTGCTGTCGACTTAATACAAACATATGGCTTTTTATCTTATTCCATGTACATGGGTATAATAACATAAAGCCTGTATTAGTGCCATTATATTAGGGTCACGTGATTTACTATGTTGTATAGACTGAGCAACACACATGCTGTCGATGTCCATAATACTCCTTTGCCAGCAAGTACATGAGCAAAAGTAGCAATACATAAATCTGCTTGTCTGCTTTCGACTCAATACAAACGTATGGCTTTTTGTATACACTGAGCAACACACATATCATAGATGTTCTTAATACCCCTTTGCCTATAGGTACATGAGCAATAGAAGCAATACACACAAAACTACAGCGAATATTTGTTCTCCATGACATGGACTTTCCTTTTGTCCCTGGGGAAAGAGCTAACAGCAGTATGATTTTTTCAAACATCTCATCTGTGGTCAAGACCTGCTGCTGGTGCCCGTCCCAAACAATAACCAGGTGAAAACAAAATTGGCATGATGGTATATTTTTCGGTAAATACCGCTGAAGCGAGACTCTTCCTTTTAACATTGTTATCACAATACACGAAAAAAATGTTCCTACTTTTTTTTTTTTACCTTGTTATCTCAATAAATGGACAAACCACATGTACCTGTCACATTATCTGGATACACCAACACATCCCATATGCCTCTCCCTTCATGATAACGCTGGTAGAACACCACCTTTAGAATGACGCTACAAAAGATTTCAGCTGCAAGATTAAAACATTTGAAAACTACCGTAGAAAAACCTCTTTCCTTCGCATTTACACAAAAATATTGCATATTATTACATACAACAATTCGCGTCGTAACCAATCCACAATATAGATACTCATCAGTAGGAAAATATATATGATAGCAGAAAAGTAGATGAACCTGATACAACCATTTTGGCGTGTATGAAGAATACTAATTAGCGTATACAAACGCAAATACCATAAATATATATAATTTTTACGCCAGAAATGCGTGTGTACGAAATGAAACCTTTGAATGCATTTATTTACCACATATTGCAGTGCACTCGTGTTCCAACCACATATGCTATGCATACACGTTTTTTCTACTTACAGAAAATATTTGGGCTTTTAACCTCTGACCCATGACAACGGGCGGCACCACGATGACACGCTCCAGTAATGTTACGTGTTATCCATGTCTGCATACGCTGAAATCCGCAGGGCATGTAATGAACTTCAACTGGACATACAGCTACAGAATATCGAAAACCATAAATATCACCAGAAAATAAAAAATACAGCAACGCACATATTTTATACTCACTACAAAGTGCCACATTCCAATGCTTTAACCCTTAGAACTTCATCATGTGAGCCGTTACGGAGACCCATGCCGAAAGCTGGGCGAGTGCAAATCCACCTCGACAAAAACCACCAGCAGTGGTGCAACACCAATTGAATGCCAAGAATGCCAAGAGCACTGAGAGGGCACACTTCAACCCTACTCTCCATTATTTAGGATGGTTAAGCAACGCTATGTGACTAACATCAGTGTATCAGAGAAAAATCCCACCCAGGTACATTGAGTACTTTTAAGGACCTGGACAGGGCAGGCAAAAAAATTCTATTAGACGTTATGGATGCGCCATAATAAATTTACTAAGTTACATTTAGTATTACCCAGAACCGTTTTACTTGTCATAACCATGATTTTCAACCATAATATTCAACCATTGACGTCAAAATCAACCATCCATATCAAGGAAATATCATAGTAAACAAACCATCATTTAAAAAAAAATATAATATATAATTAATAGCAAACAGACTTGAATGCAAACACACTACACTTGACACTCCCCCTTTTTATTGATATGGAGTAGTCAATATAATATGAAACAAGCACTATAAGCAAAAATGCATCTAACATTAAGACCATTTTATCATTTATCATTTTCCCTAATAATACAAAAAATGATTGTCATAGATAAACTATGTAATACACAATGCCATCCTCATGTTGGACAACATTTCTAATATAGTCCTTTACCTAATTATCATTGCATACGTGTGTGGTTGTAATTATGAAGACTAAATAATGCATATATAACCCTTTGTCTCATAGTACATAACGAGACAAATTACCAGTCACGTCACCAATATTACAGCATAGCCACTGCATACTATAATATACTACAACTGTCAAACAGTTTATTAGAAATATTTACTCATTAACTGTTTGCAATCCCTTTATCTATAAACCATGTTTAAACATCTGCTTCTAATTTTACAAGCTGATGTACTGATCCACGAAGCTCATTAACCATAGTCTTTAACAAAAGAGAGCAAACCTTTCCATCTCTGCCAAAAAAGACCTCTTTGAGAATGGAAAGCGGCTACAATTTGCGAGGCATACCCTTTTCAGCTAATAAAACCAACTCGCTTACTTTATCATTGTCAATAGGCACTCGCCACTTAGACCTAATGCTTAAAGAAGGCTATTAAAGTTCCATGCACTTTGGCCAAAACATGTTGGTCAAATGTTGGGAATATCTGAAATGGCTTTAATAAGAGTCTGCGACTGTGGAGCCACCTGGCTGGACATCAGGATATTTACGTAATGTAAGCATTGCATTAGGACTCAATGCCACAAAATCATTGGGTTCCTCACTAATCTTAGTTAGAGGACGGCTTTTGATAATGTCCTCAACTTCGCAAAATGTGGTCTGTAAGACTTCATCTGAAGGTCTTGAAGCATGGGGAAGAACAGCTCTAAGGAATCTTTTTATCACACCAATTAAATGCTCCCAATTACCACCCCACTGTGGAGCCTTAGGAACCATGAAAACAAACTGAATAGCTTTCGAAGTAGGAAATTGATTCAAAATATTCTTGGTATAAACGCTGAATGCTTTACGTAACTCATGTTCACCTTTCACAAAGTTACCAGCATTATCACAGGAAATGGTGTCAATTTAACCTCTCCGTGCGTTTACCACTCTGTCCTTTAACATCGGCTGAGCTGACCTTGCATGTCTTTACCTGTTTGTTAAATGACTTAACCTCTGGATCACTGGATCATTTTGAGCTACTGAATTTGATTTACTCTCACTGTTGCAAAATTGAGTAAATGTATTCAGGCATTTTGGGCCATGATGTCAAGAATCAAAAGCACCCTGATGATCAATAGAAAATAGGCGTGTAAGCAAGTCTGATAGGTTAGAGCTACTATCATGCCATGACGAAGGATTGGTGTTATTCCTAATATTATAACTAACCTGATTCTCAACAAATGTATGAAAACGCCGAGTTTCATTCTGAATATATCCGAGCACAATCATGGAATCAGTCCAAAAACATGCAGGAACCTATTCCATGCAAAGCCCTTGTGTGATGATCAAGTACAAACTTGCTGCACATTTGGCTGCCTGCAACTCTAGTCGCAGAATTGAGATACAGTTTTTAATAGGAGCAATTTGTGACTTGCTCATCATAAGATGAGATGAAATTTTACCCTTGTAAATGAAGGACATAAGAAAAACCGCAGCCCCGAAAGGAACTTTGTTGAATCGCAAAATGCATGAAGTTCATGATAACTGGTATCATAATCCATTGACTTAACGCACCTGGGAAACAGCATTTCTTTTAGGCCCACAGTCAAAGAAACGTACCACAAGTTCCTTTTCTGATGGATAGTCTTTGGCACAGGGGTATCCCAGTCTAATTGAAGACAGGTTGTCTGTTATAAAATCAGTTTACCTGCCATCACCCAAGGTGACACTAAACCAAGTAAATCCAAAAATTGATTCCAGAAAGCTAAGCATGATACGAAGTGTGAGATTTGAAAAATCACGCAGTTGGAGATTGAACCAAAAAATCTTCCTTTATTAGCTATCTCATACCTAATGCTCGAGCATGCGATCCAAATAGAAACTCATGCACCTCTTTTGCCCTTATTTTCAATGGAATATGTTCCACTTTCGGTTTATTGTTGACGGCAAATTTGGTAATTTCAAATCCACCAAGTTGGAGAATGGATGGAAGATCAAATATAATCTTTTGTACTTGCAAAAGACTGCAAACAGACTGTGTCAGGTCATCTACATAGATAGATTGCAAGATGGATTCTTTGAACAAAGAGTCAACATTTTGATTATCTAAATTAATTTACCTTAATGCATCAATGGACGACGACGAGTACCATATGCTACCAAATACATTGACATGCATGTGCATGTGAACTAATTCTTCATTTTGATGCCAGAGAAAACGGAGAGCGTCATGGTCAAATTCGGGGATCAGAACTTGATTATGCATTTATTTGATATCCCCTTGGACACCATATTGATGTAACATAAACCTAAGCAGAACAAACAAAAGTTTGTTTACCAAGTCTGGGTCTTGCAGACAACGTTCATTTAATGTATGTCCTGCATACTTTGCAGAGCAATCAAACACCACTCGTAATTTACCAGGCTTATTAGGATCAACTACACCATGGCGAAGCAAGTAAAATTTCATATCTCAGTCATACAAAGCATGAGTGGGAATTATTTCAGCATATCTTGAATCAATAAACTTTCTAATCTCTTGATCGTATCTAGAGAGAAGATCAACCTTTGTCAGGCATTTCACAAGATTGTCTAAATGTTGTATTCCAAGGGAAATAGTGTTGGGAAGTGACTGATTGGGATCATTCCATGGGAATGGCAGCATGTAGTGTCCGTCTACTAGTTCAGATGTGCTATCCCGCAATTCAAGAACTCTGTTATCATCAGCAGACAGAGAAGATTCATTAAATGAGCCCTTTCCGATTTCCCATAATTTGTTGATATCAGAAGTAGGTACATTCTCCAAATGTTTATCATGAATGTCAATGTCACACACTACAGAATCTGTCTCTGACACGACATCATTATCCAACAAATTATTGCTACATAATTCATGATGTGATGCCGTTTTGTTACACATTGACAGTTGACTGACTGTACAGTCTGTCGCAACAAATTTTCTGACAATAGGGAAATCAGAAAAATATGAATCCAAGTTGTTCTGACTTTCAATGACTGATGTGCAGACAAAATTACACACAACCACGTGACTAATCTTTGTACAAGGGGCTCTGCCCTGCAAGCAGCAGCCTAACTTGTACTTAATACCGACAGGCAAGTTTTTATCTCCCTGACGGGCCTGTAATGGGATCAAACACTATGTATTATCATGGCCTATTAGCAAGTCTAAGTTTCGACCATAAATAGCCAGAGGGATCTCAAGATCTCGAAAATGAGGATAATCAGTAGGCGCTATTGGTGCTTATGCCACGGGAATATTGTCAACTACTTTTACTCCACACATATGGACACTTTCTTGGCCTGAGGCTGATGTAACAGTGAACTCTACATGTTTTGGTACAGCAGGCATAAACCCATGGACTGTTTAAAGCAATTAATGCACAACTGAACCCTTCAAATTTAAATGGTTAGCCAAACCCTTTGTAACAGAGGTTGATAACTAAAGGCTAGGCCAGCATTTATCCCCAATGTATCGTTTATCTTCACCCTAACGATAGGGATCAAACAATCGCCCACCTCAGTGGCACAAGCAGATATAGCTTGATAAATGTGTAAAAAGCTAGTGTGTTTGCCTTGACACACAAAAGATTTATTCTTGTTTAAGCATTCAGATGTCCTGTGGTTATATAGTACACAGTTATGGCACAAATCATGTACTTTCAGGAATTCTGGACGATCACGGACTGGCATTTTACGGAAGTCGTCACACCTTGTCACAAAATGTGATCCGTTGCACAACTTGCATGGAAAGTGTTCTGTCCGATTCTTATACTAGAAACACTGGACCATGTAGCAGCAGAATTACATGCGCCAGTTGAAGTATTTAAATCGGATGCAAAACCCAGGTTGCTTTCAGTAGAATTGTCCTTGTCCTAGAAACTGTCTGTAGGACACACCTGAATATCCTGTGAGCTGACTTGTTTATTCCTCTGATATCTGAGAATGCGAGCATTTTCGCCTATAATTGGGTCAGAAAACTGGTCTCATATTGTCTCAATGAAAGACACAAGATCTATAAATTTCAAATATGTGCCTTTTTTCAGTTTTGCTTTTCAGCTCAAGTTTATACCACCGATTTTGAAAATAGTTCATTAATCGTGATACAAAATCAAAGATGAAAACTTGGCTGTCAACTTTAAACAAGCAGCTAATACTTTCTAATATTTGAAAAGCACCTCTGAGCTCATTGGACAATTGCCGGATTTCCTTACATGACTTGACAGGCTTTGGGGAAAGCAACGACTTAAATATGTCTTGTGTCACTTGGTGAGGTGACCAATATAGCTTTTCAAGCATCTGCACTGCCGAACTATAGCCAGAACTTCCGCCCACGAAAAGACATGATCTTATGCTATCACGTGGCTCACCGCTGATATACTGGAACAACCTAGACAAGCACACGTCGGGATCTGAGCTACATGATACTACAGTTGCCAAAAAAGCATTTACGAAGGTATGATATTGCATAAGTTCCCCAGAAAAAAACCTCAAGCTCTAGTTTTGGCAAAGCCAGCAAACCTACAGCTGTGCTATTTGAAGCTGATAACTCGGTTGATTGAGCTTGAGATTGGACTGGTTTAACCTCCTTTGCCTTGGACAAGACATTTAAATAATTGGACTCAACAAAATCTAAGTAAGCCCTGAGATCCAAAGCACTTTCTGTATCCAATTCCAGGACTTGGTCATGCGCTTTAGAAAACAAACCAAAAGCTGCTTAAAACTGAGTAACGAGATCTGCTATAACCGACAACTTGTCACCTTCAATCAGACACATTTATGTCGTATTATCCAGCTTTGTAACTCGAGTTTAACAAACTTTACAAGCCGACTTTGCGTCAGCAAGAGCCATGATTATGGATACTATGGTCAAACTGACCAGCACTACTGACTTAATGCTGAACATACATAGCACACGTGAACTATGCAGAAAATATGGTGAACTATACGAAGATACCAATAGCAACCGCCGTACAGTAGAACTACAACAGGTATGTGTCTTTTCATAGTAGTCTGTGATCGAACAGAAAAAAAAATACACGTTTGTATGTGTGAGTAAGGCACAAAATATATGTGTAACAGCTTCAATACTGCATCAGATTGTAGGGCCGGAGTGATGCGGGGACTCTCAAAGAAAAAATACATATATTTATACAGATATTGTGGATACACAGCAACTTACAATTTGAAAGTCTGTGCACACATTCTGTATCATTGAACCAAGTCCTCACTTGACCTCGTTGTAATGAAGACACGCACACACAGCTCAGTCCACACAAGGGAAAAGTCACCTTCATCTACACGCACAACAAAATAGGACAGTCAGCAGAAGAGGAGTATTACACAACATGTGGTAAATTTCAACGTTGCATGCACCAGAATGTCATTGGCGTATGTCACAGTACACAAAACGATATATTTACAGCAACACATCAAGTATGTTTCTCTCCTATTTAAAAGGATGAAACATTTCCATAAACGATGATCACAGCCTCATACATATCTCCATGACATGACAATCCACCATTAATTTCTGATCCTTATGAAACCATATTTTCTATGAAATAGCTTTGTGGTCAAAACCTGCTGCTGGTGCCCATCCCAAATAATAACCCGTTGAAAACAAAATTGGTATGAAGGATTACTTTTCCGAAAATACCGCTGAAACGAGGCTCTTCCTTTTTGCATTGTTATCACAATACACGGACAAAATGCTCATTCTTTTTTTTAAAACTTGTTATCTCAATCAATGGACACACCCCGTGTGATTCTCACATTATTTGATAACGCTGGTAGAAAACCACCTATAACATCACGCTACAGCAGATTTCAGCTGCAAGATCCCAACATTTGAAAACTACCATAAGTATACCTTCTATTTCCTTTACAATTACCCGAAAATATTGCATATTATAACAGACAACAATTCGCGTCATAACCAAGCTACAATATAGATTCTCATCTGTAGGAAAATATATTTGATAGCAGAAAAGTAGATGAACCTGATACAATCATTTTGGCGTGTATAGAGAATATTAATTAGCGTATACAAACGCAAATACCATAAATATATAAAATCTTTATGCCAGAAACGCTTATGTATTTAATGAAACCTTTAAATGGGACAACAGGAGGTACCACAATGACATGCTCCAGTAATGTTGCGTGTTATCCAAATCTGTGCATATGCTGAAATTCATAGGACATTTAAATGAACTCCAACTGGACATACAGCTACAAAATACCGAAAACTATTAACATATCCAGAAAGTTGAAAATAAGGCAACGTACATATTTAATACTCACTACAAAGTGCCACATTGCAATGCTTTAACCCTTAGAACGTCAACATGTAAGCTGTTATGGAGACCCATGCCCAAAGCTGGGCGAGTGCAAATCCACTCAGTCAAACCACCAAAAGTGATGCAACACCAATTGAATTCCAAGAGCGCCGAGAGGGCACACTTCAATCCTACTCCCCATTTTATGGGGGGGGGGGGGGGGGGGGCTAAGCAAAGCCATGTGACCAACATCAGTGTATCAGAGGAAAATCCCCGTCAGGTGCAATTACAACTTTTAAGCACCTGGACAGGGCAAGCAAAAAATTTTATTACACGGTATGGATGCACCATAATCAATATACCAAGTTACATGCAGTATTACCGAGTACCGTTTTACTTGACATAACAATGATTTTCAACCATAATATTCAACCATCGACCTAAAAATCAACCATCGATAGCAAGAAAGTATAATAAACAAACCATCATATAAAAAATATCTAATTTATAATTAATAGCAAACAAACTTGAATGCAAACAGACTGCATTTAACATCACAAGCACATGATATAGCCTTTGCCTGATTGGAAATGCAGATTTTATGATGCAAATTGCGTGAATGCTTTGGTAGATGTATAAGCCTGTAAAAAGCATACTACCATTTTTACAACACTTGAACAAAACATAAGCTTGCCAATTGAGGACAATAGTTGATCCTTTGCAACCCATTTCTAATTTACACACTCAGATATCATTTCCTGGATCTCACACATTTGATCCTGTGATATTTTTACTGCCTGTTCACAGTGTCTATAATAATGATTAAAAATTCAAAGACACGTGCTAATTTGTTATATTGTATCTAAGCATTTCTTACATTCAGCATCCGAATCACATATTACAAGATAATCATCGAAATAGTGTTGACTGATTTGTCTGGTATTTCCTGCGGCACCTATAAAAGATAATGTGCAATTTCAGATTTACATCAGGTATGGTTGAGTGACTTTGTACATTTACATATACTTCTCTTGTAGTGACCCTTGGTTACACTGGCCCTTCCACATTTGAGAGCAACAGAAGCAGTTACATATCATAAATGTCCGTACGTGTGATACACATCATAGGCATTTGATTTTGTTCACCTATGAAGTCCTTGAACAGAATGGTTTGTAGGTTGTAACGTGCAGAGTCCTACAGGTATCTTAACGTGCATTTAAATGTAGGGTTTCATGGTGTTGGCAGCATAGGGAGGGTACATATTGGTTTAGGAGTAAGACAAATTGTTCTTATCTAAACCTGTACTATACAAATTTAGTAATTATGGTTTGTTTGACAGGTATTCTTCTTTCATAATGAAGCTCTGCATTTATAAGCAAAACTCCAGGCATTTAGCTATTCATCATTTGCCACGTTCATATTAAGTCTTTATTATGGGGATTGTCTTTGCTGAATATTTAGCTTAGACAAGGAGCTGCAACTCAGAGAGACATGTATAGGTAACAGGCTCCGAAACATGTTGAGTAAATACCTGCTGAAGACCCTTTAATTTATTTGGGCCGATACAGCCTGTGTCAAAATTTTATAGAGGAACGTGTGAAATATGGACAATTGTAATTCCATATGTATATAGGTTACACATGGACAGGTTAGCTTGTGGACAGTAAAGGGTTAGGACTGCAGAATAGGGTATTGACTGCTAGGAAGTGGTTCTGGGCAAAAGGACATAAATACAATTATGCATATTTTGAAATTTGTAGCGTTGGTTTATTTGACCATCATGTGTATCACAATGCCTTTGGCAGGCAGAAAATCTGCTCGTGAAGTCTGTAAGACATGGCTTACAAAATTGGGTAACAAAATATCCACAATTCTTGTTGAAGGCGACCAAGTGGCTGAGATTCCTGAATTAGTAGGCGCTTTTAAAGCAGCTATTGCAGACTTTTCAAAAGAACATAAAGAGGTCATATAGTTTGACGAAGATGGGGATCTACAACATGAAACGTATTACCATCATGTAGAATCCAATTACCTCAAAGTTTTTTGTCTAGTGCAACGCATGTTAAACCTTCTACCTCCGAATTTCAGTCTTACAATCTGTCGGCTTCACACAGCACAGTTTTAGGATTGTCATTGTTGCCAAAATTAGAACTTGAAGTGTTTTCTGGAGAACTTATGAAATATCACAGTTTTATCAAAGCTTTTGAATTACATGAGTCACCACACCCTGTAACTCAAGATATAATTAGATCACTCCAATCTCCGAAGCCGGTAAAATCATGTAAAGATATCAGAAATTTGCCACATCAGTTCTGCAACGCTTCTCAGATATTAGAAAGCATTGACTGCCTGCCAGAGGTGAACAAGTTATGTTTCAAATTCCTGGTCCAAGCTTGAAATGAAGAGTAAAAAAGAGAAAAGTTTTTACTTGAAGTTCGATGGCCTTTTTTACATTTGCTGAATCAATATCTGAACAGTTGTCAGACCCAGTTATAGGTGAAAACGCTCATATGCTGAGGTATCACAGAGACAAACAAATTGCTACACATGATACCCAGGTGTGTCCGGTTGACGGTCTTCAGGACTCTTGTAGCTCTGCTGACCGTTTTTACTTTGTTGAAGGCAGTATGAGTCCAGCCTCTGAAATATTTCCATTGGTTGGTGCTGTATATGCATCGACAATAGTTAAACAGTCTGGCAGTCTGGTTTCAATGTCTCAAAAAACAAGTCAGTTTCCTCCCTGCAAGTAGTGCAACACAGCCCACTTTATTACGAAGTGTGATAGACCACTTTCACAAAATGACTGTTCGTGATCTTTTTGCCATTGTAAAGTCCATGTCCTTTGCTATAACTGCTTGCATGGGAATCCGAAGACTTCCGAGTGTCAGAACAGAGGCAGATGTTTTGTTTGCTAAGAGAAGCCCACTAGTTTCTTGCACATTGACCGGGCATTGTCCTCTTGCTCTACTAAGGTAAGCGATTGCCTAATGGCAATGGTCAAAGTAAAGATAAAATTTTTTCTGGGTTAATGCAGGACTAGATAACATTAGTTCTTCAAGCTTTGTCACTAAAGATTTTGCTATCGCTAAAACTCAAAACGTGCAGATGTGCATTACATGTTAAAGACAATGCACAGAGTCACTCCCACTGCGTCTAAACAAGTTAAATGCACCCTTTTGCAGCCATCAGGCTGTGAAAGCGTGAATATGTCAATTGTGAAAGTAGTTGACAATACTCCCATGGCTACAGCTTCAATCAATCCTGGTAATCACTCGGATTTCCACCTAACATCTATAGATAAGATTACGACATTTTTATTGTTCATGACTGCACAAAATGTCTTGTCCCAGTACAAGTACTTCGTGGTGAGTCTTATCAGCCAATTGGTATTCAATACAAGCTGGGCTGGTGCTTAGAAGGGAAAGCTACCCGTACAAAGGTCAGTCACATGGTTGTATGCAACTTCGTGGTTACCAGTAGAGTTGAAAATCGTTCATCCACTTGTTTCTCAGATTTTTCCTATAGTGAACAAACTAGCTGATATAAGTGATATCGATAATTGCATGCCTTTATGTGACAAAAGTTCGTTGCACCATGATTTTAAAGGCCTATCAAATACATATATCGAAAATAGCTCTCTGGTCCCTTACCATGAAACACAGAGCTCTGATCCAGCTGTTCCTGTTTCTGATATTTACAAACTGTGGGAACTTGAGAATGGACCAATCAGCGAGACATCTTTGTCTGTTGATGACAAAAGATTCCTCGAATTATGGGACAGCACATATGAATTCATGGATGGACATCATATGATACCCATCCCGTGAAAGGACCCTGATGATCCACTTCCAAACCATTTCTCCATGGCAATCAAATGGGTACAGAATCTTGTAAAACGTCTGACAAAGACTGACCTATTGTCCAGATACAATAAAGAGATTACAAAATTGATTGATTTGAGATATGTAGAAATCATACCTGATCATGCTTCACATGGCACTGATAGAATTTGATAAACTGCATGTGATATTTGATTGCTCTACAAAATGTGCTGGGCGTTTGTAAAATGAACAGTGATTACAGGTTCTAATTTAGTAAATAAGCTGTTGTTTGTTTTGCTACAATTCACAATGCATATGTATGGAATTTAGGGTGATCTGAAAGTAATTTAGAACCAAATTTAATCTCTAAACATGATCTTGACGCCCTCCGTTTTCTTTGGTATAAAAACGGAAATCTAGTTCATATGCGCATGCCTGCCAATGTGTTTGGCGGAATTTGGTGTTCGTCCTCGTCTACATATGCATTGAGACGAATAATTCAAGACAATTCATGCATAGATCCTTTATGTACGAAATCTGTTTTGCGGTCTCTGAATGTTTATGATCTTAATCAGTGAGCAGTATTACTGGAGTTTGAAGTAATGTCTTTGATATTCCTTCTATTTGCAACTTAGACGATTTGAAATTACTAAATTTGCAGTTAATCAATAGCAAATTGTTGAACGAATTCCAGTCGCTGGTGGTGCTAAAGAGATGTACGATTTTTCATCAGGTTTACAATGTCGAACATTGGGCGTATAGTGAGTGCTAAAGAAGGACCCATTTTGGTTTAATATTCAATCTATTGATTTCTCAAATCTCACACGATGGATTATGCTCCATTTTTTGGCATCTATATTTGATCCTCTTGGACGTGTTTCCCCTTGTGTAGTTACAGGAAAATTGTTATTGCAAAAGACGACTTGTTTGCAAATAGGCCGGGATACCCCTGTACCAGAACTCATCCACCAGAAATGGAACTCATGGTACAATTTCAGATATGGTTTTTCTGCATTGTGTAATGTCATTAGATTTTTATGTAGGCTATTATGAATACCATGAGTATGCTGACAGTGTTGAGGTGGTCTACAGATCTTCAATTTATATCAGACACTTTAGCTGCTCAGGAAAGATTCCGGCTCATTTAATTGTGAGTAAAGCTCACATTGTTCCGATGAAAAAAAAAAGTTTTTCCATACCACATTTGGAGTTGCAAGCTGCCAAGTGTGCAGTTAATTTATATTTGGTCTTAAACGAGAACTTTGTACAGATAATTAACCTGTAATTTTTCTGGACTGACTCCAAAATTGTACTGGGATATATACAAAATAAAACCCGGCGTTTTCACACATTCGTTGAAAATCGTGTCAGTTACATTAGTACTAATACCGATCCAGCATTATGGTTTTATATTGATTCGGTATCCAATCCTTCAGACCTATTCACACGCCCGTTTTCATTAGATCACCCCCGAAAATATGGTGTCATTGAATGCTTGAGTGTATATACAAAAGTGTGGAGCAAAGGTGGAGAGTCTCCCTCTGTGTGTCAGGGTTATCCTGAAGTCAAAACATTTTATACTCAGATCGATACTCACTCACCATAAGCGAGCTAGATACTGCTCGTGACATCAATATCAAGTATTGTCAACAGCAATCTTTCAGAAAGAAGATTGATAGTTTCAGAACAGACAAAACAATGGGAAAATGAATCATTGTATTTTTACTAAATTCGTTTTTGGACAATAATGGCATTTTGCGTATAGGAGGTAGAACTGAGCTGTAGAGCCAAACATATAGTAATGCTGAATTCTCTTGACACGAAATTGTTTTTTTAATGATCTTTCTAGATTTATTTCTGGTAGAGGTAATGTTTTTACAATCTGTTGTGATAATACCGGTAGCTTAGTGAGAGGAATCAATACCTAAAACATTTAACTTTCATGCTAAGAACACACTAAAGCAATATGCTGTTTTGAAATCTATTTAACTTGTGTTTACTGTACCCCACGCTCCACATGGGGGGGGGGGGGGAACTGGGCAAGGTAAACTGCAGTAGTGAAAAGAGTGCTCAGAGCAGTGCTTCCTCATTCATCACCCATCATGGATGGAGTTTTGGAAACTATTGTCTGTGAAGTGAAAGCTATTGTCAACAGTCGTCCCCTGACAAGAATCAGTAGTGATCATAATGATTTAACTCCGTTGACTCATTTTTTTTTCTAATTTGTTATGAACTTTTGTGTATTATAGCTTTTTTCGACCTCTTCTCCAGAACCATCACTCAGATTAAGCTGGAACATGGTGGACATGTTCCTCATAGAAGTGTCAAACAAAATTGTTCACTATGTTGGAATGCTGTGCATGTCTGATTTTAAATGATTTTATTTCAATTTGGGTACTAATCGGTCAATGCAGCTTTCCTATTGATTACTATGGAAGTCAATGAGCATTCTAATGCTATACACATTTTTGACTTCTCGAAAACCGCCATCCAGATTACCTTCAAACTTGGTGGCAATGTACCTTGGGTGGGTTTCAACCAGGTTTGCTAAAATGGTTAGGCTCCAGTGATTTTTTTCTTATTTTAAATTTTTTTTTTTTGACTGACAAATCCGCTGAGCTAATAAAAACTATCAGTGTCATGTAAAGCATGATCAGGTATGATTTCTGCATATTTTGAATCAATCATTTGGTAATATTTTGATTGTGTCTGGACAGTAGGTCAGTCGTCAGAAGTTTAACAAGATTCTCTAACCGTTTGATAGCCACAGAGAATTGGTTGACCTCATCAGGGTCCTTCCTCGGGATGGGTAACATATGATGTCCATCCAGGAATTCATATGTGCTGTCTCATAATACGAGTACTCTTTTGTAGTCAAAAAACAAAAAAAGTCTCGCTGAATGGTCCATTCTCAAGTTTCCACAGTTTGTAAATATCAGACACAGGAACAGTTAGATCAGAGTTCTGTGTTTCAGTGTTATAGACCACAAAGCTATTTTCTGTAAATGTATTTGATAGGCCTACCAAATAATGTAACAAACTATTGTCGCATGAAGGCATGCAGTTGTTTATATCACTTATATCAGCTGGTTTGATCAATATAGGAAAGTCTGAGAAACACGTGGATGAGCTATTTTCAACATTACTGGTAACCACGAAGTTGTGCACAACCTTGTGACCGACTTCTGTACAGGGAGCTTTCTTTTGTAAGCACCAGCCCAGCTTGTATTGGATACCAAACTGCTGATAACGCTCACCACGATGCACTTGTACTGGAACAAGACATCCTGTAAACTCATGACCAATAAAAATGTCTAAATCTTGTCCATAATATGTTAGGTGGAATGCTGAAATCACACAACCAAGAGTAATTACTAGGATTGATTGAAGCTGTAGCCATGGGAGTTTTGTCGACTAGTCACAATTGACGTATTCACGGTTTCACAACTGGATGGCTCCAAAAGGGTGCATTAGCAAAATCTTTAGTGACAAAGCTTGAAGAACTAATGTTATCTAGTCCTGCATTAGCCCGCAAAGAATGATTGATCTTTACTTAGACAATCGGCATTAGGCAATTGCTTACCCCAGTAGCACAAGAGGATGATGCTGGATCAATGTGCAAGTAACTAGTATGCTTCTCTTAGCAAACAAAACAGCTGTTTCTGTTCTGACAATCGGAAGTCTTGTGATTGCCATGCGAGCAATTATGGCAAAGGTCGTGAACTTTACAAAGGCAAAAAGATCATGAACGGTCATGTTGTGAAAGTCGTCCATCTCACTTCGTCATAAAGTGGGCTCTGATCCATAACTTCCGGGGAGGAAACTGACATGTTTTTGAGACCCAGAGACTAGACTGCCAGACTGCTTAACTATTGCTGATGTATATACAGCACCAACCAATGGAAATATTTCAGAAGCTGGACTCACACTGCCTTCAACTGTGCTGTTTGAAGCTGACAGATTGGAAGACTCAACTTCGGGCGCAGAAGATTCAACATGCATTGCTCTTGCCAAAACCTTCAAGGTAAATGGATTCTACACGATAGTAATATGTTTAATGTTGTAGATCCCTATATTTGTTCAACTATTGAAAAGAATGCAAAAGCTGCTTTAAAAGTGCCTACTAATTCAGGAATCTCAGCCACTTGGTCGCCTTCAACAAGAATCATCAATATTTTGTTACCAAATTTTGTAAGCTATGTGTTACAGACTTTATGAGCAGATTTTCTGTCTGCCAAAGACATTTTGATACACATGACGGTCAAATAAACCATCACTACAAATTTCAAAATATGCATAAACATACTGCCAACACTATGAAAGCCTACATTCAAATGCCCCTGAAGATACCTATCGAAATCTGCATGTAACAATCTGCAAAGTGTTATAAGTATGTTGAAGGACTTTGTACATCAACAAACTTAAATGCCTCTGATGTGTATCACACGTAATGATATTTATGATATGTAACTGCTTCTGGAGCTGCTCTCAAATGTGTAAGGGCCAGTGTATGCAAGGGTCACTACAAGAAAAGTACATGTAAATGTGCAAAGTCACTCAACCATACCTGATGTTAATCTGAAATTGTATATCATCTTTTTAGGTGACACAGCAAATACCAGGCAGGTCAGTCAACGGGATAGGCTATTATCTGCATACAAGATTACAAAAACACCACAGACATGGCCTTTAAATAAGAATGTGTAGAAACCATGCACAGAGTCCATGAAGAAAATAGACGATAAGAACCATGAACATACCATGACAGCACGTGAACAAAATACCCTTTCTATGAACTATACAGGACGACACAAAATGCCACCAGCAGCTGTAAACCCCCACAAAACAGCAAAACCGCAGGAATTCAATTTAGTCACATGATGCATGCTCCCATGCGAGAATACAAAGGCATTGTTTCCTTTGGAATACTCGCACATAAATTTTCCTTTGTGTTCTGTTGTGTTTTGCAGCCCCAAAACGTTGGACCACAGAAAATAACGAGTTGCCTCGAAGTGCTTGTGTATGGTGATTTATTTCTTGGTGAATTACCACTGTTACTACAGTCTCCGTTAATACACCATGTTACGTGTACGTCCCACACACCTCGGCTAAACATGCAGAAACTAATGGTTCTTGCAGTCTCATTTAATACACCATAATACGGGTACATCCCATGCACCTCTGCTTCATAAAGCAGGAACTAATGGTCCCTACAGTCTCCTTTAATAGACGATGTTAAGGGAAAGTCCCATGCACCTCTCCTTTTCAAATCAGAAACTAATGGATACCAACTGTAAACCAAAATTTTAATGCACTATATTTCATGTTGAAAATACATACATGAATTGGAAAACATACTGTGCACATTATATAATCATATTTGTGCATTTGGAATCGTAGATAATAAATGTACTTGTTGCCTGATCTGTAATTGCGGAAATACATGCAGTATCTTACCAGATAACCAAACCTGCATATTATGAAAACATTTATGAGATATACAGGTAACGCGAAAGAACAAATATATCCTTACTATACATATATATGTAGTGTGGCTTGAAAAAAAAAATGCCCTAAGATGTAGCATAACACACTCGCGTTGTACCATATGAAACACAAAGAGCACTAAAACCTGTTTTCAATGAATATACAATATATATATATATATATATTTATATGAACCTTGTAATTCCATTACTCGTACACACAAGAAAATCGGGTCCTCCCCATGAAAACTTATCACACAACACAACACAAGAAACACAAAATTGCTCATAATAATTATTATTAGTTTATGAAGTAAGTTTTTTTTTCTGTCTATCAACATAGCTGCAAGATGTGTTCAGTCCTGAAAACGACGCCATTGGACGTGAAGCTGATTAGCTCCATAGTGTTAGTTGAAAGTCATGCCTTCTGCTCATTATACCCTTTTTTAATATCTGGTGCTAGAAAATTAATTGGGTTAACATAGATTGGTGAAATGATACGTAATTACTATTGATGCAATTACCTCCATATCTGTGCTTTGCACTCTTATAGTAAGAAATACAAAAGTCAATAGCAAGCAGGACTCCACTAAATTTGGCATGTTTTATGACAGAGAAAATATATACAGTAACCTGATGGTATTCCTTATGCAGAGATATGCGTGATTAACAACATACCTGGTTAGCAAATTGGTTTAAATTTGTTGTCATGCTCAGCAAAAACATATCACACTACGTTAATTGAGAGAAACTCTAGATATATAACGAATATATATTACAACATACCCTTTGTTTTCAACAGATGTGGATGAAAACAGCTAGGAGTACCTGACTGTGACCAGAGAACTCTCATGAATTCCTCCATCCTATAAATCCGATTTGTTTGTAAAAAATGTAAATAAAAGGTATTTTTATGTAAATAAGATAAAGCCATTGGCTTCCTGCCCCCAAAAGCGTCTGCGTTTGATACGTTTGTTATAGCAGCCTGAATGTGGGTGCATGTATTATTAAAAAAAATGTGTAGGTACCTGTAATTTTGCATGGGGGAACTCCAGTGTACCATCCGCTTATCATATGATACGCTATGTCAAAATTGTCCTTAACCATGTTAAGTGTGTGCACAAACAGATTAATTGTTTCCTTAATGTGCAGCACTTTGTATATTGGTATCAGTTTCCTGCAGTCATTTTAAAGTACCACATCTGTAAGAAATAGCTATTTGTTATGGGAAGTAGCTTGATTGGAGTACCTGCCCTAACAATTAGGTAAATCTTTGAGTACTCACCTGGTATGACTGGATTTTGAGAGTGAAGTCGGAGACCATTAGTGCCGTAGACGTTTATTTAGTCTGGAGATGTGAGACGTAAAGTGAGATGAAGTCACCCCTCTTACAAAGGTGAGCAGACGTTTGCACACACTACGTATTAAAATTAAAGAGATTCAATTTGATTACACTTCTAAAAACTTATAAATACAATCCTGGATAAAACTAGTATTTTTCTCATATATTTCTATTCATAAAGAAACACTTATCATGATCCCTTCTGTCAATATATCACGCCACAACAAGTGCACACGTACGCTCTCTAGCTCAAAGTGCACAGACCCTGTAAGTCCAAGATAACAGGCTTATTTATAAACAATGGGCACTCATGAAACGAATCTACTGAGTCGGTCATTTCCATGTGGCCAGATAAACCTGTCCCTATACGTCGATGTCCCCTCTGTTAACTAATTCTCATCAGTGAAACCAGTTTGAAGCTTACATCTCATCTAAAGATGACTTACAATGTCTCTTTTTCTTTTTTTTGTGAATATTTTCTATACGTAAAATTTAACATGTCCTGATTCAACCAGATTAGGTGTGCCATCTTTCATATTTCCAGCCTCAACCAGTTTTGGAACGCTTCCCTGCAGGGCCATCGACTTTTAGATCAGGATCAGGCTAGAGATAAGGGGGGTGTCGTGTACATCAGGCTCAGGACCACATTGCACCACTGCTGCAAGGGAGAAACATCAAAAGTATACGAGTTTTTCTTGGACAGTGCAAGATGAAGTATTAAAGTTTTACTGGTGTGCTTCAATCCATTTGGTTTAAAATCGGCGCCAAAATTACTTGGTGACTTTGTATGTGGTCTTGAGAATGTAATGAAGCTCCAAAGTGCTTCGTCAAATTTCATACACCATTTTGATTATCATTTTGTAATATATGACTCGGATACTGAATGTAAGAAATGCTAAGATACAATATAACAAATTAGCATGTGTTTTGGAATTCTTGGGTATTATTATAGATACTGTGAACAGGCAGTTGAGAATATCACAGGACCAAATGTGTGTTATTCAAGAAATGATATCCGAGTGTGTAAATTAGAAATGGGTCAAAAGGGTCAACTGTTATCCTCAATTAGCAAGCTTATGTTTTGTTCTTGTGTTGTAAGAAATGGTGGTATGTTTGTTAATAGACTTATACATCTATCCCAGCGCTCACGCAATTTGCTTCATAAAGTGCGCATTTCCAATCAGGCAAGGGCTATATCATGTGGTGGATAAGATATTTGAAAAAAAAAAAAAAACTAGTGGTACCTATATCCCCAGGGACAAAAGGAAAGTCCATATCATGGAGAACAAATATTGGCTGTAGTTTTGTGCGTATTGCTACTTTTGCTCATGTACTTATACGCAAAGGGGTATTAAAAATCTTTAATATGTGTGTTGCTCAGTGTATACAAATTAGTATATCACGAGACTCAGATACAATGGCATTCATACAGGCTTTATTTATTATCCGAATGTACATGGGATAAGATAAAAAGCCATATGTTTGTATTCAGTTGAAAGCAGACAAGCAGATTTGCTAAGTCGTTTGGATTCCACAGATTGGGACACATTTATCCTGATGCAGATCTCTATTGTGACTCAGCCTTCAACATTTACATGAGAATTTTAATGGAACTTGGAATTGATGAGCTGTAAACTTCACACATTTAATATCTTCAGATAAAGCAATCGGATTTCAAGGTTCTATAAATAAAGATTACACTATATATCAGTACCATGGCATCTTTTGTAGTGCGAATTTGATGTTCTATAATCATTCTACAATGCTTTTGATTTGCACTATATTATGTATTTAGCGTTTGTCCCCTACTTCTCTTTGAAAATGGCTATCTGTATATGCACTGTAAGATTTGTTGGAATCTATAAATGCACTTTATTATCTCGTATAGATATTATTTTTGCAAGTCTTGAACACACAAGGTCCAATCATTGCTAGAGAAAGGCCATAGAGACAATATGTCTAAAACATACCCCTCTGCTCAGCGCAGGTAACTTGATTGCTGCAGAAAATATCCATCATTACCCATGCCTGACTCTGAAAAAAATGACTGTATATTGCATGCACTTGATGCATGTCAAGTGGACGTGCACATAATGTTAAAGCATTGTCTTTGCATGTGTATTTAGCAGCAGTTCATTCTCTTCGCATCATGTATAGATAGGCCCCCCTGCTACACCCCGACTTCAACTTGCTCCAAAAGCTATAAGCTTGAAATTCGCAGTTTATGCATGTGCCGTCAGCTGATCAGAGGACTGTTAAAGTCCTCATTTATAATATATAATTCATTAAAACAAAATGAGTGTACGATACAAAACTTGAGGGTGCATATTGATACCAATTGTATTTGTGTTTTTTTGGTCCAGAACCACTTTCTTTCAGGCAGTTCTGATTTTTGTATTGTTTTTAATGAATGCATGAACCAAAGCCTATCAATAATCAAAAGCCTACATAACTTCTATTTTTATAAGATTACATGAAATTAATAATTTTACCAAAAAAGGAGATGCTGTATTCCCTTTATAGATTTATTTAACATGTCAAAGCAAAAATTTTAATATTCACGGTAATATCCTGTAACATTATCACATATTTGTGTAGCCAGTTTAAAATACAATAAGTAGAAATCACGTGGTGATATGAAATTTTGTAAGTGCATATATCATAAGGACGCAAAACAAAAAAAGTACCGTGTCCTTGACTTCACAACACGGTAAACTCTGCTAGCTCGAGAATAATTCTCAAAGAAACGCTATCTGTGCCAACTGCAGCTAAAGTATAATTACCAAAAAAGGGAAATGATCTAAATAATGGTGCTATATTTGTTTAAAACTACTTTTCATGAAGGTACTAGCACACCTAGAGTCATATGGAATATTGCAGTGCAGGCCAACCACTTTCCGCGCTGTGTGCTGGCATCCATGCACGCAGAGCTGTTGAGTCAAAAAATACACCACCGAAAGAGTTAAAAAATCCTTTACATTTCAGAATTGAAACAGCTGTCAACTTAAAATGGTAAAAATTGCTTATTTCGATCATGTAACACTGAAAATGAAATCTTAATTTTTATTGATACAATTTCTAGTATCTGTGTGTTTGCAACAGAACTTTGTGATAATATTCATTGCATTGACGTATATCGTACAGAAAGCGTGTTATCATAAATACATGTACACCGTGTGTGAAAAAGCTGGAGTGCCATGTATCATTTGCAAGATAAACGACAAACGTACTGTCTCGTTATTTGAGCTCTTTAGACATTTATTTTTTTGGCAAAGATGTCACGAGATAAGATGTCACAGGTGGTTGCGTAACTTTAATACTTATTCAGGAGAATTTAGGAATTCAAAATCGTGCTTTTCTGGTCAGAGTTATCATTTGTCGACATAATTTGCCTGAAGGTCCCTTGTGTAATATTGTAAAGTATACATAAAAGTTGAAACAAGGTAAGAATATTTAAGTTGTGGTATACGTACTAAGCAATACGGTTTGTTTTGCATTTTGTCTTTTTGTAGGGATCATTGCAAATTGCACCTAATCTCATATGCATTGATAATGCATAGGCATTGCTGCGAGGGTACGTTCACATATAATTAAAGAATATATTCACTTCATTTTTTGCATGAATTTACTGTTCTACTGGGACAAGTGGTAACTTTTAAGAATTGTTACAGATATTCATGATCTATAGATCCTGAAAGGGAGAGTGGTTCTCGAATTCATTGTTCTTTTTCTTATTGCTACAGATAGTGAAGAAAAGATGAAGTCGCCATCCATTCTTCTTCTCTTCATGCAGATTGCTGTGATTTGGGCAATTGGTAGGATTCTATTGCATAGAATGTGGATTTTATAGGATTTACCTAGCTTCTTCCATTAAAACTTTGGCAATAGCTTTTCGGGGATGGGATCCAACCGGGTGCTTTGCATCCTTTGATCTTGGGGGCGGGAATAGAGAGTTTGACCTAAAACTTAAAACTTCACTGACACTAAGGAATGCGTTGCCCTGAGCATCATATTCGGATGGTTCTCATCTTCCAGAACTGTTCGTGTTATTTTGTATCAATGTTGATGATAGTTCAAAATATTCGAGGGGACATATTTGAGCACCAATTGATTTACAGAGATAATATTTTTCCATGGCCACCAGTTACTGGCACATCTGTTGCAAATATCTTATATGGTCTGGTTGATTTTCTTGTTTCATATTTATATATAGATATAATCATTGACTGAATATATTGTTACAAAGAACCTACAGTAGCCATCTAATGTATTTTAGAATTGCATGTTTGCAAGTTTTAGCATTGCAAATGTCTCAAGTACAATTTTAACCAATTGCAAAGGGGGCACGTGTTGAACTTTGTATTTGTCCAGTTTAAGAAAAACAGATACAACTGACACAGGTATATATTTTGACCAGCACCGGAGAAGGCATTCATTTTCACATTCAGATGCGTCATTCCATGGTTTCTTTACCCAATTACACATGTTTGGTGCTATTTTCAGCATTGATCAATTTCATATGACTAAGTAAACCATCCAGTGCTGCCCTGCATTCATTGATGGCTGAAAAAGCTATACATATCAGATCAATTATTGATGAATATCAGAAATTGCGTTCTCAAATGATTAGTTTTGTGCAAGTGGTTGACTCGTTTTAACGAGTCACAAGTCTGTCAATTAATGTAAAAAAGAAAAGCAGGGCAACCACTATGAATTTGAAAATAAATAAAAGGATATGCAACCGTTAGTAGCAGGCTTCTCAAGATCGTAAATGGCCAGTGATACCTTAAACTCGAAAACAAGGTTGCCTCTTTGAACGTCATAGTTATTTTAAAGATAAAAAACACACATTATTTCACTCATTATTTGGATGTGGCAGTTTCGGCAGCCAAATCAGATGGCGGTGGTTTGACAAATCAAGAATTGGAGGTAGCGCATGTGGAAGACACCTGTGCAGATTGTAGGTCTACAGATTATGGCGTCAATATCAACAAAAAGTAGGTATAGTGATTACTAAGCATGTTGACATATTGTCAATATGATGAGTGGCTTGAAATCAATGTAAGACACCGCCCCCCCCCCCCCATTTTATGGCTAAGACAAATTCACTATGTTGCATCGAAATAAATGCACCAAACTCGCATTCTGTGCATATAACAGTAGCACTGATTTTGAACAAGTGTCTGAAATTGCGACCTTACTGGAAATTAAAGTATCAATTTTCGAGATATTTTGAAACATGCCCATCAAATTCTTTTCCAAGGCTTTTGATGGTAGCTTTTCCCAATCATGAATTGCAAAACGTGGATTCTAATGCCACTGTACATTCTTATACATTCTTATATGTAAAGTATTGTTTGTGAAAATTACCGGCACCAATGCTTTCAAAAGGTAATATTCAGTTTGGCTTCATGACAGGCAGAAACAGAGTGTAACCAATGCTCCCTTCACATCACCTTCAGATAATTTTGCCGCAATTCCTACTTTTAATGCTACTGTTCGTAAATCAACATGTAGAAGATATGTACATTTTGAATATTAGTAAGTAAAGTAGTAAACATCCCTGTTTAGAAAGAGTGACAGATAATTATACATATTAGCACAATTTAAGGACCAGTCGTAACACTTCAACTGAACAAAGATGTCACGTAATTTAAAAAAAAGTACATTTGGGTCATATTTTACTCACTCTGCTTTGTACAATCTTTCCTAGCAAGTTTAAAATGCCTAAACATTGTTTTCGAAAACATATCTTTAGGAGACCTGGAAATACAACCACGCAGTATAATTTATTATTACCTATTAACCTAGATTATCAGGACACCTCCCCCCTAGTCCTTGGGGCTTGGTAAAATTGAGGTTTGTGTAACAGGTAAGTTTGTGCATACTTTCATGATGAACACCACATTGCATGGATAACTTGAGGATATGTGCCAAATTAATAATCCATAGATAAAAACTTATTTTATGTATTGAAATTTCAAAGTATTTTCCATTCGAGGTTTTCTTCGAGTTAGCTTTCATTACTTCTCCTCACGGTTGATAGTAGATGTACATAAACATAGGTGCATGTACATAAATTTACCAAAGCAATTATCTTATAACGTCCCAAACAGCAAACTGATTGTACATTAAATCACTGATTTCGGATGTGTCATGTTGATGGTTGCATGCCTTTTAACAGCATACCGTAGGAACATTACCATTTTATTGCCTGCTGCGCTCAGGATTGTATATGGTTAAATTACACAGTAATCTACTGATACCCTATCAACCATGGTAACATATCCAAACTGAATACTTTTCAGGGTGCACAGCTGCAGTGCCCATGAAAATCGTGCAAGTTCAACTGATGATGTTACTCCATCAAAATACAGAGACACTGACCACTTGTACATTCAATTTGAATAAATGCAACGTCTTCATTGACGTCTTGGAAACAAACCATGGACTTGTGCTTCTATACATACTTCGTAAATTCGTCTAACATTTCTGTTATAAAATATAGTCTTTTAATCTGCATTTGCGTCTGTATCACTTTAGAAGTGGACATAATATAGACATCAGTGTCAGGCGGACCCTGTCAGCTTGCTGAAATCTGATAAGATTTTCGTTTGTATTTCATTTTAGTCACTTGGTATGTTCTATAGAAAAGTTGCTCACGTATCCAGCAACAGGTAGAAACTACTTATATTCTGGCTTTCCCTGGTGCTAAGTAGGCAGTTTTCAATGGAAAAGTTACCTTAACTATCATGGACATGTCTGTGAAGCAACCTGCAAGAATCATCATGTAACTGTTTCACCATAGATGAGTTTAAACTTTACTTTTTAGTGCATGCTGTTGTTTTCGTGATCCAACGATGACATCATTTTCCCACATGATTTATCTGATTGATCTTATCGCTTCGGCTGTAGCTAATAAATTATAAAGCTAAACGTAGGTCTTCCTTTGTTTCTCATCATAGTCTTGGGCTCCAGTTTGGCTAATACGGTCCACTTCCGGTACGTCAGTAACTAGGACTATTAACATGAACATAATAAATTATGTTTCTGTGTAATTAATGTTATATTCTTGTGTTCTACTGAGTGATGAAGAATGTAGATGGGTAGGAATCTAGAAGTTATTGTTTAAGATGATTTTTCCAAATATGGTAGACTGTGCAATTTGCAGCAACTGTGCCAAGTCACACACACACACAACAGTTGGAAGAAACTGGTTTGTCATGTGTACACATGGATGTTGTGTTTGTTGAAAACATGTTTGAATTCAGCATAGCTTGCCTTGATGCATAGTTCATGGTGGCTGCAAGAGACAACAGCATAGAACTGCATAATCAATTTGAAGGGTAATATCTAAGCTGCTCCTGTCATCCCATAAACCCCTGTAATTGTATGGGGAAGCCAAAAGCTGTAAGGAAAAATTATGTTGGCAGTAAAAGCTAAATTCTAATCTTACATTGAACACATACTATCCATTTTATTAATTGCCTATAATGCCACATATATTGTGTATATTTCACATGCTGAGGAGACGTCTCGGTTATCCATGTATTTCTGTTATCTAAATCACATTTATGCTTCAACCCTAATCAACAATTAGTTCCAATGCATTTTACTGCGCATACTTTTTCTGATTATTTATTGGATATTCGTCCATTTGTAGCTAAAGCACTGAATATCGCAAGGACAATATGCCTAAGCTTTGCTAGACGAGAAAAAAAATCAGACTGATGACGTGGATGTGTTTCCTATTAAAAATTTACTAAAGTAACATATCAAAATATCTGATTTTTCTTTCTTTAAAAACACTTAACCATTCACCATGTACCCAGTCACAGACAAGCACATACATGTATGCAGCAGGTTGTATGCTGCCCATAGTCTGCACGGCCTGCTTGGTATATGGTCCAGCCACTAGCAGTAGCCAGAAAAGGTGCAAACTCCCAAGTTTATTTAGCAACTACTTAGGATTAGCTTGATTGCAGAAAAGGTCCAAACAGCCAGGTCAAGAGGCCTTCACCTCAGCGGGATATGATGGTTATACACGGCCTTTAATGGACCAAGTTTGATAGTTATTGATAATACTAGCTACCACAACACTCAAACTGAACAGCCAACGTATTCAACAACGAGAACCCAAAAAGCTGAGTTGCTAGAGTGGCTGAATGAGAAAAAAGCTCCTTTCGATGAAACAATGACACAAAGTGATCTATACCTGCTAACTAAGAGAGCCATGCCTGCATCTATTTATATGATAGATTCTATTGCATGAGAGTATGGCCACCGAGACTTACGTACATGAGTGAGACATTCTGAGTGCAATGCTATGGAGCTGGACATAAGTGAAACACTTAATAGCTGACTGACTGAAAGCTGTGTCACACACCGTTCAAGTAGTTGATCATTTCATGGAAGCTGACGGTATCATAGAAACATTCATCCACCCTATCATAATCAATCTAGGAAAAGTGATTGTGAATCTGATGACTTGGATCTGTATGAAGATTCTACTGACTAGCCTAACAGGTGACACATAGCAGAGCCAAGGTACTGGAAGGTAAATCTATATTAGTACATATATAAAATCAAATGGTGAAGTGGTAGCTCAGTAGTGGTCGGTACCTGTTATGTAAGACCCCCTTTCCAGGTAGGTTTAGCTGATCAAAGATGTCAGGTGCTCTTTATTTAAGGTAAATGGACAATCATGGTAAGCAGAAATAATGTTGGTTACCAAATGAGTTATGCACATGCTGAAGTGATGTTACTGCAAGGGGTCGGAGAACTGGCAGTGTTATAAGTAACCCTCCATACATGCTCTATGACAATTCCTGTGTCCCCCTTCAATGTGGTTAATATCCAGGTGCATGTGGGACAGAACAATCTTGTCAGGCTGTTCCACGTGTTTGATATTCTGTCATTTCGACTTGACATTATAGCAAAAGTGTTGGCTCAATTTTCAATTACAACTTATCATATTGCTCACAATTTGATCAAATTGTCTCCTAAACATGCATATTAGCTTTGCATATTTGGCGTTATTAACTTCCTTTTAAATTGAACTAATAATAAAGTTCATTAAATTTCTACGTAAAACTGGCATAGACTCTTTATAAGTTGATCACCTGATGTCCATAATATTAGCTTTGAAATCCATCCAGCACAGAACATAATATTTTGAAAACAAAGAAAGCAAGCCCGAGGAGTGAGTAAATTTCCATTCGCGGGATCGTAAAATAAACGTGTTTGAGATTAGTTACTACAACTAAAGTTGCACAGGATAGTCCGTTTTTTTGAGATACGTTATAATCGAAAATGGGGAACAATGACCCAATTTCCAAGCTACATTGAAGAATGAATTTTGCTTCAAATCTTTATGAGCTAAGGATTTCTAATTGCAGGGGATTATAGTTCCCCATAAGAGTTGGGTCAATTTTGAAGATTTATGACGTAGACCTGTGCGTATACCTGTATGTCTGTCTGTCCATGCACAATGTTTCTGTACTATCACCTCAGCACATTTTCATCTGTAGCTTCCATGTTGCACATGACGATATTCCTGTAGAACGGTTCGGTCAAGTATGATATTGGGTGATCTTTACCCAATGTCCAAGGTCAAAGAGCGACCTTAACGAATTTGGTTTGTAGATGATAACTTGAGACCCTTTTTGAGCTGGGGCTTTCATACTGCACATGAGTATAGTCCACAATAAGGGATAGTTTATCTTCTGCTTGGCTGTCCGTCCATCATTCTGTCCCTCTCTTTCCAGCTTTGGTCTGTGTGATAAGTAGGAAGCTTAACTGATAAAGACCTCCAACTGACGCATACATATGCATCACGGTAATGCCTAGGTTAAGATTTTTTTTGAGGTCACATGCCGTTTTTGTGCATTTGCTTGCTGAGTGATAACTAGAAAACTCTCCGAGTTAGACTCCTAAAAAGCACACTATTACGCATGAGTGCCCTTGTTTCCTGGATGCTGGATAACATATTCCACACCTTATTACAGTATATGGCTATCCTTGAGCACGTTTTCAAGGCCATTGACTCTATGTCCAACGTCACACATTCTATTCACAGGTACTGCAGAGAATGACATAGTTCAATACATACACAACTGGACATTTAAGTTCTACATACTTGTATATACTCCACTTCAAAACTTGCTAACTTATTTATGCTTCATATTAATGTGCGATATAAATAAATAAATAAATAAATATATATATATATATATATATATATATATATATAATTTTGGTGATTGTTCAAAAATGCTTGGCCAGCTCTTTCCGATGTACACAGGCACAATTCAGAAATAATTTTTACCTAACTTTGTTTTAACAGGTGTTGCTGCAACTCTTTACTTTTTCTTGGGGGGGGGGGCTTATTTCGTAAATAAAATTTCGATGTCTTCTTCCAAACAATTCCCCACTGAGCAGTGTTCATTTGCATACGTGATTTGAAACTATTTTCGTTCTTTTGTCCTTTTGGGTATTAGTTCAGGCATACCATACTTTTCACTACTACGCAGGTCAAAAAGGGGTAAAAATTTTAATTATTTTGACTTCTCTCCATACTTCCAGTCTGTTGGTATTATTCTGCATACTTTGATTTATATTTATATATATAATTTTGGTGAATGCTCAAAAATGCTTGGCCAGCTCTTTTGAATGTACACAAGCACAATTCTGCAATAATTTTCGTCTAACTTTGTTTTAACAGGTGTTGCTGTAACTATTTACTTTTCTTTTGGAACTGAATTTTTAAATATCAACTTGATGTCTTCTTCCAAACCATCCCAAATTTATGCTCATTCCTGGTGGAAATGTTCCTTGTAAAAGGATCTGTTGAAGTTATGCACTAAATAGTGGGAATTTGTATACGTGATTTCACACCCACCATTTTTTTTTTTTTTTTTTTTTGGTCATTTTGGGTATTATTTAAGGCATACCATACTTGTGACTACTACGCAGGTAAAAGGGGGTTACAATGGTAATTAATTTTGACTTCTCTCCAAACGTCCAGTCTGGTGGCATTATTCTGCATACCTTAATTGTCATGGGTCCCCCCCCCCTTTTTCCGTCCCCCCCCCTTTTTTTTTGTTTTGTTTTAGTATGCAGGCTGAATGTAAAATTTCCCGCAGACCGAGTACTGTGAAAGTCAATGGGAATAGCAATGGTCTTAAAAATTTAAGATTCGTTAGCAAAACTCTAAGCCAGGTTCACTTCAAGCTAGGCAAGGTTGAACCTTTTATAAATACTAACCTTTTTCGGGGGGGGGGCTTCTCTTCTCAAACTGTCATGCTCCATTAACTTTAGGGTGTGATGACCTTTCTCTGGATCTCGAAAAACCTTTTAAGTCATTTTCTATAAGGTTACTAACAAATTCATTGAAATTGAATAGAGACAAGACTTACAGAGTACATGGTGTGACCTGCACCTTTTCCCCAGGGTCGAACGACAACTTGCATGTATTTTTACTATACACTTGATTGCTTGAAAAGTATTTGAGCTAGGAATTTGGTTCTGATCATCTTTTATGAGAGGCAGATTTACACGATGCACGAGCCCCCTTGGCATTATTTGCGATATCAAAGTATCACATGCTGATTTATACTCTTCATGTGATAAGCTAAAAACTGTCTGAGGCACAAATATGAGCATGTGGCCTGTTCTTTGACACATGTACATGGAAATCTTTAAGAAAAGTGGCCTTGACCTAATCCAAAAGGTACCTGGATTGCTCACCGTTGTGCATACAGATCAGCTTTGCACACTCTCACTGCTGGCATCTCATGTCTGTTTTCTATTTATTTATAGAGTTGCTCGACGAATTGTGAGCTTAGCTGACTTTGTTTCATCAGGTTAGCACATCAAAAGGCAAACCATGAATCGAGATTCCATTATCGCAGACATGTACATTTTTTTATTTATCTACTTCAACTGATTCCTTTCCAAAATGACTTGCGCGGCCTCTATGTCAACAGAAACTACCAGACATATGTTATCTTCAAGACACCAACTATTCGTAATGTTTCATGTGACTGGAACACAAAGATCTGAAGTTTCACTTCTTTGTATAATCAGAACAGATAGTGTGGATATATCAATGATATATATCACCATACCAGGTACACATTCAAATAAAAGCCTAAATGGATGTAGATTTTGAAGTAACTGCATTATGTGCTACATCATATTTGGACCATTCTAAGGGAAAGTGCGGACATATGACCAGTTGCTGTAATATTTCTTTCCATACAATAGTCTAAAGAAAAAGCATGATGATGATGATGATGATGATGATGATGATGATGACGACGACGACGTCGACGACGACGACGACGACGACGACGATGATGATGATGATGATGATGATGATGATGATGATGATGATGATGATGACGACGACGACGATGGTGATGGTGGTGGTGATTGTGATGATAGTGACGATGACGATGAAGATAATGATACTGAAGGTCTCAACTAACTGGATCTCGCACAAAATAGTTTTGGATAAAGTGTGTAGAGTCTCCCAAGTGAACCATTTTATGCCCGCTTTCGCTATTTGGAACAATAAAGATGATTACTCAATATCTTCTTGGAGCCATCTGACATTCAAGTATATTTTACGCATAATGTTTAAAAGAGACATTTTTGGAGTATATATACCCACTTATGTTTGGAATCTCTGTTTGAAAGAAAAGTTAAATGTCTTGCAGAGATTGTCCTTTGTATCTCTCTCTCTATCTTTCTCTCTCTATCTCTCTCTCTCTCTCTCTCTCTCTCCGAGAGACAATAAAAGTCTATTCTAGCACTTTTTATAACCTGGACACTGTTATTTCTAAATGGGTGCGTCGATGACTGATTGAAAGCTTTGTATCTTGCATTGAATCAGAGACTTCCTGCATTTCTGTCTAACAGCAATGGTCAAGGATACTCAAAGGACCACTACCAACCTTATGACATCCGAGAAAACACTTTGAGGAGGCTGGCAGAAATACAAAGTACTAGAGAAGAGAGTTCATTACTTGAAACATATCCAGTGAAATCTTCCTATTAAGACCATCTATAGGAGGGGTCTTAATCGGGATATAACTGAATTAAAGATCCCTCTAAATTTTATTGCTATTACATAAATCCACAGGTGGCACTGCATATATTTGTATGTACCCCATCAGCACTAAACGTTATATGGGCATAACTTTCAAAGTCTGGGGTTCACTTGGCTTACAAGATTTTTACATTTTGACCCCAATATGATAATTGGCCATATGACCTTCACCTCTAACTCGTTTTACAAAAAAAATTAGTTTTGAGTATGGGTCCCACATCCATACATGCTCTGTAAGTTCTGCAAATATGACATGTCTCATACACTCATTTTTAGAAATATGGAATTTTGTATCTTACAGCACATTTTCGTTCATAATTTAAGTCAAAGTATAGATGACGCCACCGGTATCATACACAACTGAAGTTTTGAACACCTCCGTAATCCCACTGACTTTCATGACGATATATAAGTAAAACAAGATGGTAGACTGGTTACAACGTTTTCACAGTTTGACCCATATACTACATAATGCTGGTAAGTGTCGCCTTTCATACACACTGGACGAATTTATTGTCAGTAGCCTTTTCAAATCAAATAAAAAAAAAAAAAATATGTCCATACATTAATAAACTGGTTCAACTGTATGCATGGTGTCATGTCCACTTTACACCATATTTCATAAAGACTAATTTAGAACTACTCCTTGTTTGCAAATGAGCATCACATCATTCTACTCCACCATGAGTGTTACATACAAATCCACATGGTTTTGCGGTGGAACATGTCTTCTGTGAATGCAAAGATCCAGGATATCCCGCAAGTGTTCGACAGGGTTAATGTCTGCAGAATATGGCAGCCAATCCTGGACACCAACACCATGGTCATGCAGAGAGTCCATGCACACACGTTCAATGTGAAACGTCCATTGCCTTCCATAAGCAGCAAATTTTATTGTGGTGTAACGTATGGAACCAACAGCGATTGCACAATGAGGTTGAGGAAGCACTGTGCATTTAGGGCTCCATCAACAAACACCTAACGAGGATATCCAACCATGCCAAATAGCACCCAAAACCATGACACTACCCCAACCAAAATGGTCAACTTGGACCACACAGGGATCTGCTTACTTTTCCTGTGTTTTTTGGTATACACGACCTCTTCCATCATTTCGAAAGAGATTAAATCTGGAAACGTCACTTAAAACAATATCTTTCCATCTTCTGTTAGGCCAGCCTCTAGCCTGGTTTGAATGCTTACGTGCCCAGCGAAGACGCAGATTCCTTTGGGGTTCTGTGAAGTTGAGACCAACATGTACTTGGTTGGCTTGGATGCCTTCCTCCCTGTGATTGCAGTGAATTGTGCAGGCACTCACTCATGGGAAGGTATGTCCACGTGTTTCTGCAGTAGTTTGAGTGGCTATTCGCGACCAGTTATGCAGATATGCCGCGTGTATATACCAGTCCAGGTATTGTGTTGTGACCTGTGATTAACCTTGATGTGGATGGTTACGCATCCATCCTGTTTCATTATAGCGTGTCCAAAGATAACTAATCGTCCCAGGTGCACATTGAAATGTCTAGCCACAACAACTTGAGTTTTAATAAACTTTTGTATTTTTTTCAGATTATACCTTTATTTTAAGAAAGGACCTCTAATATATACTCATGACTGACTCTTTGGTGGCAGAATTTCAGGTACTACTTGTGGTTACCAGAAATGATGGACTGAATTTTTGCAATGTTCCTTACCTTTTTATTCAAAGAAGATATTTTTTCTGGACACTGGTCCAACACGGCCGACAGGGGGAACTGGCGGTTCTGTTTGTGTTAAACATGTTGAATTCATTCCACATTGCTTTCGGATAAAATCAGTGTGTGCAAACAGGCATTTATCATGCATTGCCGTATGCAAGCGAATTGCAATAAGAAATAGTTCTATGTGGCACCTTTGTTAATGAACATTAGAATGCTTGTATGCACAATGCAGATAAATCAGATGTTAAGATAGATCAAATAATAGAAATATTCATCAAGATAGGTAAGGAACTTGGTGCAGGTCCATAGGCTTTTTGCTGGACCTGCAAAATAAATCAAAGGACAAGCGAGCCGAGCATGTCTTTTGATTCATCACTCCTCCGTTTATTCACCATGTAAGAATGACCTGGGCCTGGTGAGATCCATGGGTGAGGCTATTGTGCCTTTCTCGGGAACAATACACGCAGCTGAAACACTCAACAAAATACCGGCAGAATAGGAATCACTTGTGCAAACAGTGATAATCATTTGCTTTTTGAACACACTTGTTCTTCGGATTTTTCTAATTAATATATATATATATATATATATATATATATATATATATATATATATATATATATATATATATATATATATATTAAAAGAATGTACACAACCTCTCATATAAAAAATATAAAAACAACAGTAAAAGAATGATCGTGTCTTATGAAGGTGCATGTTTTAGTAATGCCATGAGAAAAGCCAGTATGCATGTGGATATGATACGTTTGTTGAGTAGTTGAACTTTTTGACTGATACAATGATTGTAAATTTTGAAGAATACATCTTTAGACAGACAATCGGTTTCTCATGCATACCAAATGTGCACCTCGTTTGTCCGATTTATACCTGCTTTACTTTGAGTACAAAGTTCTTGTTAAGCTATAAAAATAGATGTAATTTCATGATAAATACTTTAAGTTGATATTTAGACGTATTTTTTTCATATCAGGTACCACTGATGAGCACTTTCAAGAAATTTTCCGAAACATACCCTGATGATTTGGAATTTAAAAACAGAACAGAGAAGGACGTGGAATGTTTATTTCTTGACATAATGATGTAAAAAGAAAAGAGTGAATTGAATTTTAAATTGTAAGACAAACATATGATATGAATTTAACATAGTAAATTACCCTCATATCCATACACTAGTAAACTGCTTTCGTAGGAAATGACCACTTTCGGCGGCAGCCAGCAGCAGCCAGTTGAGAACAGCAGCGGCTGGAGGCAGTGACGCTAGCCAGCACCGGCCATGCTGGCTGCGCCAAAAGCCAAAAGAGGGGTTTGGGGTTGACTGGAGGTCGGCAGCAGCCAGCCAGAGCCAGCAGCACATAGCGGTGGCTAGCAACAGGCCTTACTTAGATGTTGCCTGCTGCTGGCCACCACTCCCTTCAGCTCTCCGTCGCTGGCCACTGCTCCCTGCCACTGGACACCGCTCAATGCCCCTGGGCTCCTCTCTGAATTGCATGCTACATGGTGTATCATATGAAATATGGAAAGTTGGTGATGGAAGAGGTTATAATAAATATACTCATTTTTTAGACTTCACAAAGTGACTTGTACCTGCATCAACTTGATACATGATTATAATGATGAATACATGTAACTTTGTATCTCACTCAATCACATGAAATAAGTGATTTGCTTGAAATTGAAATCTGTTTCAGATTACATGTACAAGTTTTATGTTGAATCTTACATCTGCAATTTAAGACCACCGTTTTACCAGAATGAAGACGTCATATATATTAGGCGGTCTTTTATATCAGGTAAAGTACATATATACGTATGGGCTTTATTGTGCAGTGACACAAATTTGAATTTAAAATGCAGATAGTCTCCAAATGCCTGCACTACTGTATAGGAGCACAGACAAATATGCTAGTCCTTTTAATTGTTTATTTAGTTATAAGTATATGTACAAGTGTCTGTAACACGAACTTCTCAAACCATCGACAAATAACAATATCACCTTCGGGCAGTCTTAAATTTTTGTTGGTAAAAACCTTTGCAGTTTGTCCAGAGGTTGTTCTGCAAAACAGTGTTTGCCAAGTACATTAAAAATACACGTAAAACGTTTGCTCTTCAAGCTGTTCTTACTATTTTTATTGGTCACATAGAGCAGTGATTTGTATTAAAAAAATTAATGTCCCAGAAGCAGGTGATCCTGTGAAAATACAGGTTCCGGTTGTAGTTGTGCATTTAAAAACCAAATATGGCCCACCGCACCCTTTTGAACATTTTTTACAGCATTCCAAATACATGTAGACTTCATGTGCTTCAAACAAATAAAAAGCTTGCATATTTTTCTTTGTTTCATGTATTAGTACAGTGGAGCCCGTCATTTAAAACCATCCCTCCTGTCTGGCAAAAATAGTGACATATGGCATGTGGTCTTAAATGGTGGGCCTCACGCATTATCTAGGTCTGAAACCATTATTATATCTTCAGCACGTATTAAACACTGTATTTTGATTTAGTCATTTGGTAGATTTCCTTTAACAGTTGTTTGAGTTTGTCCAGTTTTTCCTTCGTTAATTTTCCATCCTTCATGTTCGGAACATAAATGATGCAGTTCACATGTGTATTGTCAATGGGCTTTCCTCCTTGCCAAGAGTTCAATTCCCCCGTCTTTCTGCGAACAAGATATTCCATTTTAAATTTCCCGTTGCCTAGAGGCTATACCACTCTAGCCAAATCAAACTGGGTTCTTTCCCGGCCTATCACCACCAGGTCTTCTAGGTTAAAACCCACCGGTGTCTCTGTAGTGGTCAAGTACTTGTGGGTTTTCCTGAAAGAAGTTGAAATAGGTATGGTAGAAAGAAAATAAGAGTACAGTATTCCCTTCTAATAAGGCCACTTCTCTGCGAAGCTAAGTGGCCACATTAGAATGGTGGCTTTTCCAGAGGGGTTGAAAACAATAGGAATGCCACTTTTCTGTATGAAGATAGCGACCAACTATTATTTGAGGGGTGGCCATTGGTGAGAGGAGCCTAATTCAAGGGGATCAATGTATGAGTCCACTAGAAAAACTGAAATATTTTGTCCATGCACTTTTCTTTCAGGATAATTATGTGGATAATAGCAATGCATTAAGGCCGAGTAAATAACAGAGCTCTAATTTTCACACAATTTCAAAAAAGACTGTTTCTTTATGGATATTGCGTATCATGATTTTATGCATTAATGAACGGCATGCCAGTTTATTATGTGAAAAGTTAAATTACAAAGATACAATATAACTGAGTAACCTAATAATTTAAATCTATGGGTAGATTTACTCTAAATGTGTGAAGCAAGTGGAATTTCTACCGCCTTTAATGTGTATTGGTACGGAATTTTATGAAAATGGTGAGGTGAGCCTAATACATTCTCATATTCAAACTATGCAGCATGTAAATAAATTAATTTGACGTACTCTGCTGTGCCAGGGTTTTGAGCTGATTTGGCACCAGTCTTTTGGGATGACCCACCTTCACGGTTCGCTCCGTCTCTATACTCAAATTGTAAATATCGTATGCACTTGAGCCATTTTTATTGACTGAAAAATGTATCTATATTGTTACCAGTTTACTGAAAGACTACCTGGTTCCAAACCTTAACAGATTTTGAGTGCATTGTATTTATAATGTCAATGTGCATGTACCCTATAATAGGAGAAATCATTTATTTTTCATAGATGCAGGTTTTATTGTTAGGCCTCCACTCAATCTAAACAGATATGCCAACATTCTTTGAAAATGCCTTTTCAGAGACATTTGGGAGAAACCCCAGGCATAGAGAATACTTAACAAAGAATAGAGCAAATCCTCAGTTTCAATGCGGGACAAACACCATAAATAAGCAAAATTTCGGCTAATTTCCCTGATTACAAGGGGCAGTTGGCATATCTGTCTCAACGTCAATGTGCAGGCTCTATGATCAAGCGTCGAAATACAGATCATGTGGTCTTATATTGGCAAATGTATATAGATTACAGGATGCTTGACCAAACATAAATTATGCTTTACATACAGTGGATCCTGCCCATTTGATCAGCTTTAGAGTCTGATCACCCGTCTACATACATGTTTTGCTGCCAGGGGTCCCGTTCATTGTACTCCACGACGTGTAAAGTGACTTTGATCCTGTGGCTTATTTATATTTTTTGTTCATGTTTGTACTGAGCATGGGTGCAATAAACCGGTTCCTCTATACATTAAATACAAATGAAGAGCTCTACATTTTGCATGTCCTATTGTCCGGAACCGTAAAAGATTGATCTCACACTTGTGGAGTTTTTATAGATATGTCATGTAGAACACAGAGTGCTTAATATTCCCCGGACAAGTAGACTCCAAGAACAATAATATTGTGCAGCCCTGGACATAGGTAAAGTGTTCATATATACATGCATGCATGAACTAGTCTAAATGGGGACTTTAGAGATATCTTACGTTGTCTCTACAGTTGGTGCAGGTGGGCCTGTTGTAGTGCGTTCCCCATTGCTATCATGGTGTATCTGTCTATGTGAGGATCCCTTTTGTCCCTGTTCCTAGTTGGTTATTGTTATTCTACCTGCAAAAAGTAAATATATAATTTGAAGTAATGAATCTGCACCAGTGATTCAAATAATACCTTTGCTAAAATATCGTGATTCTAAGCTTTCTGTCTCTTTCTTTCTTTGCCTCCCTCTTCTTTGGTTTTTTGTTTTTGTTTTTTTTTTTTTGTTTGTTTGTTTTTTTTTTTGTTTTTTGTTTTGTTTTGTTTTTATTGGATCTTTCTCTTGGGCTTGTATACCCCAGTACCACCCACTCCTTGGATCAGCTTTATGTTGGATGTGGTTAGGGGATTTCCCTCTAAGTTACAATGCATTATTCGACAAGGAAGAAAATGAATTTGTCGTCATGACATGTTTTTACCTGTCACGTCCCCCACTCCCTTATTTCAAGTGGGATTCCCCTCCATTGCATTCTTACTTTACAGGTAACACGTGGCATCTTTTTACCGCCCCCGAAAATTCAGCATTTTCTTTTATAATCAATTTAATATTTTAAAAAACTTCCCCATTTGTTTCCCAAACTCCAAATGTTGACTACCAAGTCGAGATGTTAACCAGCGCATAAGGAAAATTAAGGGATAACTTACCATATTTCAACTGGTGTAAGTTGGCTTGACATAGCGTCTTTTCTATTGTCCTTACCGTCTGTCTCTCCATCTGAGGATCCCCAGTCGTCCTTTTTCCTTGTTCATCCTGGCTTTTTTATTCCACCGTAGTTCCTGTCTCATCACTGCAAGAAATTACTATTTGCCATACAACTGCCAAAATTTAAATTGCATCCACCCGCCACCCCCTCACCCCGACCTCCACCACCAACAACCAAAACGTTTTGCGTTTTCAATTATGATTGGCTAGGTCATTCGTACCCATACATGTAATACAGAGGAAAGTTCCAAACAGAGAGTATAACCACTGTTGGAAATATGAAATTATTTCCACTTGACCGCAAGACAGCAACAAATTGCGAGACCAATTTATTGACATTGTAAATTTGGACAAATATACTTGTCTGAAAGCAATTTCTTTTGCTTTGGACCAGCAGAGAAGCTCTAATTTTAATGCTGATAACCACAACATATTAATACTGAACACATAATTTCAGTGTGGCTAAGGTCAAGAGATAACCTGACCTCCTTATTGTCATGGTCAGGGAGGTTAAAGTGCTTTCCTTTTTGTGCAATGTTAAGATTATGCTAAAGCATAATAACTCGTAGTCTTGCCGACACATCAAGTGAATTTGGCAAATGTCATAAGGTCAAATGATCTCATATTCTCAAGGTCACAGAGGTCAAAGTGCACTATCATTGCATATGATAATAAATCAAAATGCAAGGTTGTTCTCCAAACTTTCAAAATTCACATTGCAGGTGTATACCAAACAGATTTATAATAATTTAATTTAAACACATTTTCATCTTAACTGGGACTTGAATGGATGAATTTCTATCTTACTTAGCACGTTTGTTTAGGTTGAGAGTATGTTTTTTGTGAAATGAATATCAAGGTCATCATGACCTACTTTTCAAGCTTTGGAGATTTTTATGTGATATCTTGCTTTCTGCTGATTAGAATTTCATCAAGATTGACAGTTTGATTACAATATGATTTATACTTTGATATTTGATTATTTATGTAGGTGAGCTATTTGTCACGCTGCATTTGAACGGTTGGATGTCAGTCAGAATTAACATGTTCAATTGAGACCTACATGCTCAATTCTTTATTGATAAATTTTATTGCCCTTTCCAAATTTCTCGAAATTGTGTTCCATAGAACCCTTGTTTTTTTTCTTTTGTTTGTTTTTTTTAAATTCACATGTGACCAGCGTTAATCTTTCTAACTTGATAACTTTTCAAAAAGGAACCATTTACAATCTAATCATAAGTCAGTTTGAATTTCTGTTTTGTTTTATATAACATACCTTGTATGCTCAGCTCCTTTATTTGGCTTAGTGTTGGGAGGACCAGTCACAGGCTGTTTATCCATGGGGAGATCAGTACTTGGTGTACTGGCACTGTCTTTCCCATTGTCATTATGATCTGTCGCTCCATCTTAGACTCCCAGTTATCCCTTTTTCTTGTACGTCCTGGACATTTTTTGCGTGCCTCCTTGGTTCCTTTCCCCTCACTGCAGGAAAAAATATACGTTTCACAAATCCTAGATTTTTTCCACATTCACAAATTTGAATTGGTACAGCAGTGCCGGCTATTTAGGACAACCCCTTCTGCCAGTCAAAAAAGGTCGCATAGAGCCGGTTGTCTCAGCCCTGTCCAGTGCGGCCTACATATGGGACCCTTGCAGCCTGTGTCTGCTCATTGTCTATATGTATTTGTATGTGTTTGTGTGTGTGCGTGTGCTTGCAAAAATGTATAAAAATGTTACAAATACAACCATGCAAATGCTTATTTCCCCAAATGTATGGCAGCATTATGAATGAATGAGTCTTTATTCCAAATATAATACACAATAGAGTATCACAAAATAGTTAGGGAAAAGGTGACCGGAAGGTGAAACCTTGTATGGCTACCTTACACAGGTTAGTACAATATGTGGTACATATACCAACAAAATATCTCACAGGAAATAGTTATTAACAAACAATTCTCAGAATAAAGTCAAAGGTCAAATAAATGTTAAGACATAAAGAAATAGGCTGTTCTTATGACACAAACATGGAGACTAACATTTTTATCGGCAAGGTAACACGAGTCTGTACACATCAACATCTTCGTTATTCAACCACAGTTTTAATTTCTGTTTGAAGCAATATCTAGACATTGTATTTTTCAACTGACATGGAATATGATTGAAAAACTGAGCACCTGTGTGTTGGATACTGCGACAATAATAATTAGTCTTATGAGCAGAAGTAGATAGACTATTTTTCCTTCTTGTATTATAGTTATGAGTTTGATGTCTAAAGTTGAAATTGAAAGTAACTTCTGTGTTTCCACATAATTCCATGAACACCAATAGACAAACATTTAGAAAGAAGATCTTTGAAATAGGTAATATTTTTGTTGATTTAAAAAGATCAGAGGTATGAGCTAGCCACGGTGAGTGTGTAATAATTCTAATAGTTTTTTTCTGTAGCAATACTAATTGATTTAAGTGGGTCTGGTAAGTAGAACCCCATGCTTCTATACAGTAAGAAATATGGGGATAAATAAGAGAATAATATAATTGTCTCAATACATAGAAAGGTAGTAAATATCTTACTTTGGACAGAATGCCTATGACAGGGGCAATCTTTTTACAAATAGAGTCAATATGTTTGCTCCAATTGAAAAATTGATCAATATACACTCCGAGATATTTAGTGAAACACACCTGTTGGAGTTTCTCTGTATCAATACTTATAACAAAGTCATTTGGCACTGTTTTTGTATGTGACCTAATCACAAGAAAATTAGATTTTTTTACATTGAGGGCCAGCTTGTTTACCTTAAACCAGGAAACCAAGCACTTCATGTCAAATTCAGCTTGTGCTTTAAGAACTTCAATGTCACTACCAGAGTATGTTATATTGGTGTCGTCAGCAAAGAGACGAGCGATACCATTTGTTAATGAATTCTGTAAATCATTAACGTAAATCAAAAATAGTAATGGCCCTAAAACAGAGCCTTGTGGTACACCACAATTTACATATGCATAGTTTGATTTAAAATTTCCTAGTTGTACATATTGTTTTCGATCTCTCAAATAGTCCCTCATCCAATCTAATGCAATACCACGTATGCCAAAATGTTCAAGCTTTGTAAGAAGAATTTGATGATTAACAGTATCAAATGCCTTTTTCAAGTCCAAAAATATACCTATATTGTATTTACTCTTATCTAATTGTTGATAAATGAAATTTGTAAATTCACTTATAGCTATTTTAGTACCAAGATTTTGTCAAAATCCAAACTGAAAACCGTAAAAAAAATGTTTTGCATTTAAAAAGTTTAGTATTCTTTTGGCTGTGATCCGTTCAAATAACTTAGATATAGCAGACAATATAGAAATAGGACGGTAATTACTTAAGTCTTCAATATTTCCACTCTTAAAAATTGGTACAATACGTGCAACTTTCATACTTTGAGGAAATTTACCATTTGTAATAGACAGATTGAACACATGAGTTAATGGCTTTACAATACAATCTTTGCCATCATTAAGAAGCTTTGGATGTATAAAATCTTCCCCAGGGGACTTTGTTGTTTTCAAGTCACCCAATAATAATAATAGTTCACCTTCGGTGACAGGTTCAAAAAATATGCTATCTGCTATCCTCGGTCCCAACTAGCCATGAACTGGTGTCTCAGCACCATTTAATATAATTGATTCAGATACTGATTGTCCTACTTGTACAAAGTAGTCATTAAAATGTTTACAAATACTATCAGTTTCAGAGACTTTCTGTTGTATACCATCAATAATAACATCTATCTGTTTTGGAACATTATCACAACTCGATTTTTTCCTGTTCGACACTTCATAAATAGTCTGCCATGTTTTCTTCTGAGAGTTACTGTTTTGTAAAAATTGAGCTTCAAAATAATTTTTTTCAGCCTTTCTTAGGAGAACATCTAATAAGTTTTTATAAGCATTATAACGTGCTTTAATCTCTGGGTTGAAGACCTCGTTCCGCATCCTAAAGTACAATTCATTTTTTACATTAATGGATTTCAGCAAACCCTTAGTTACCCAAGGTTTTCTTATTTTTGGTATATTCTTTTCAGTTTTAATCATGTATTTCACACAACAAGAAATAAACTTCTGAGTAAAGATATCATATGCAGAGTCAACATCTGTAGTTTCAAGTACTGGATTCCAGTCAATGTTTTTTAAATTGTCAGTGAATTCAGCCTTACAATAAGAATTAAAGTTAAATTTGACATTGTTCTGTAAAGACTTAAACTTAACATCTATATCTTGAACAATTGCAAAGGTGGCATAATGATCACTAATAATATATCAAATAAAAGGTTTTATCTATGATCATTGATCATATATCTAGAGGGTTCCCTTGGGTGTGTGGTTACCATTGAACCTGATAACTTTTACAGAAGCTGTCTAAATTTTGTGCAAAATGGCATTTTATTTACTACAAAAACCACCAAAACATTAAATCTTATTAAAATAAGATAAGTTTTTAATTGTATATATATTTACGAGTACTTTCTGCCAATGTTTTTATAAAAAATACACTTTCTAACTTTAAATGGCAAAGATGTATTTGTTTTGGCTACTGTGGAAACCACACGTGTGTCTCCATATATGAGGACATTGACGTCAAGAGACACTTGTATGAATCTCCATATATGCTGACATTGACTGGAAAGTATTAAATTACAGGTTAAGTTGAACGGTAACCCATTAAAAGTGTTCATTTTTTTCACCGCTATGGTCTTTAATTGCAGGTACAACTGTAATAAATGAATAAGGGGCCGTCCCTGAGGCCACAACAAATTAATTAATTGTTTTACGGATTATTTTTTTTTGTCATTCAGATATGGTTGATTCAGTACGGCAGGGTAGTTGACAAATGTCAGCTCTCTACACTTCTAAATATAGAGACTTATGCTGAGCCTGTAGTCAGTCATTACTCTACTCCTTTGCCTGTGATGAGCCCAGTAAAAGTCAAACACATCAGGCATATTTGGCACATGTGTATTTGCTCTTTTTAACCCATGCTCCGTCTTATTTGCTCTAATGGATAAATAATGCATCAATACATAGTCTGCCCCATCTATGTTAGCTTACCAACCTAGATGCACTAACCAGGAAATCAGTTTTTTGGTAAACTTTTGTCTATGAATGTGCCAACCAAAGCCATTGCTTATTCCATTGTAAGTATACTACACATTTCTACTGGTAGAGTAAAATATACTGGAGTTCTAACTCTTCTGACAGTATGCAAGAGGTAAAGTTTCTATGTCTGTACGACATTCCTGTCACCCCCTCCCCCCCCCCCCCACACACACACTTGATGCTACATATAGGCACAAGCATGTATGTCTGCAGGTACACAATGTACATATACCAACTGAAAGTTTCCATGAAGATTTTTCACAATTTTTTCATGGTTTAATTTAAAGTTAATTTGACTTACCTCTGTGACTGACCATTTTGCTAGAATATCAGCTAATCAATGACAAGCAATCTCTGCTTATGCCATTTCATCTTGGGTAACCTTATATGGATTTTTTAATTAGAGGTTCTTATGGGACTGTCAGCCTTCACTCGCACTGAATCTTTGAATGTAGTGTAATTTTATGAAATGCAAACCAAGAGACAAAACAGTTTTCACATTTTCAAACATACGGATGCAAGTGGACAAAACAGTGGTGTGGTCAGGGTCATCTATAAGTCTACTCGTTATTAGATGGGTTAAAACTGCCTTCGTTACAAATACCCCGTTATTTTGTCTATGTGATGACAGCACCCCCCCCCCCACCTCCAGGATGACAGCATTGGGGCAAACCTACATGTACAAAATAATAAATTAGATAATTTACCTCTTCTGAGGTGAATAGAAGCTCCCTGACATCAAGTATCTGTGACGGGGGGGGGGGGGGGGGGCTTGGATCTTTGGCCAATGTTGGACCTTCCATCACATAATAATTATTGAAGTCCCAGTAAACAGCAATTTTTTGTATTCAAATGAGTCAGGCATATGAGTAATCCATAACAAATACTGAAAAAAAACCTGTAATATTCTGGTCACCATATGGTACAGGTACTTTCAAATAAATTCTAAATGTCAGAGCTTTCATACAACTGTTCTCTTTTGATGATGTGGAATTTTTGGATGGAATCCATGGGACTCTTATCGCCACTAGCTGTTTCCCTAAAACTTTCTCAGAATATTGAACATGTTAACATATTGAATCAAAGATTATGGTCCACTTTCACAGTTCCATGTGACATGTGAGGAGTAACATCCTTTCTCTTTTCATCATATTATCAATATCATACGAGTAAAGAAAATAATCATGGGTCACGCAGGTGAAATACCTACAATCAGAAGGATGTGTGCTATTGTGCCTCTCTTCTTGAAATCAGCCTTGCCAAAGCGTGCAATGTAGGCATCTGCTAGGTAAGACACTTCAGTCTGTGTGCTGGTGGTCCTTATCTTGTGGCACTAATAGCCTAGGCCTGTATTTGGTAAAGAGCAGCCTTGGCAGTGCTTTGGATGGGGTTCATATGGGCTCTAACATGGAGCTGGTGGCTGCATGAGGTGCATGTAGTTCACTTGGTGCTGTGGAGGTGCAGTTGGGTGATCCATGCCTCTCTGGACAAAGTCCACCACCCTATTTATTTTATCATTACTGTTACTGAAACTATCATTGCCCATCTTGTTACGAGTGAAATATATTGTGCATGTAACTGGAGTAAAGTGAAGTTCCTGTGACTGTCTCAATATCTGATCCTGTAATTACTATGGCTTGTTCTCTGTAAAGAGTCAGGTTGTCCAAAAACAATAGCAGAGACTTGAATATCTTTGTTTGTTATGAATTGCCCTAACACAGCTTTTCCTTTCAAAATAAAGAACGTTGTCCAGCTTGTGTTAATCCAGTATCTAAGTTCTTGCTACAAGCTGCTATGTACTAACTCTGCCAAGCTCTTAATCTGGTTGAGCCTCATGCTTCTCCTATCACAAAAAAGCCAACCAGGGTGTGCAAGAGACACTATTGTTACTTGTCTTGATTGACATATATTTCTCCACTGATTTCGGGTGAACAAGTTGTACTCTTATACGAAATAATTGTTTTGAGTAAGAACATAAAGGCCTGACTATCCACCTGTAATGACATACTATATCGTACATTGACACATCAAACAATAGAAAGTTATTTGACATACCAGATAAGCCAGCAGAGGACAATTTGACACGAGCAAGACAAATGGAAACTTCTATTACACCTGGATGTAGCATTGCTGTCGTTATGCAATATGAATGATTGTTGGAGTCTTGTGGTAATATTTCCCAGCATGTGGAAAGTCGTTTTCCCGGAATTTTGCGCATGCACAGAAAATGCATTTGCTTTCAAAGCAGACGTAAGCTCTGTGTTATGTTTACTCTCCTGTAGTAGAGAACACGCGGAACTTTGTCTACATTGAGGGCAAAAATGCGTAACCACCTGCAGTCTTGCCAACATCCAAGTCAAAATTTTCTGCACCAAGACATGATTAAATTCTCAGAGGGGGGTGGTTGTATTCTTCGCATGTCATTAAGCTACGTTTAGAAAAAAAAACCTTCAGGCAGCTCCATGAACACCTACCATTCTGCCTTCATGTGGAGTGAATGTGATGCAACAGGGCAAATGAGCTGTATTTTGTTCCTGAATCACTTAAGCACACCCCTACATTTTGTGAAACTGACCACTGATATTCACGTCCTGAAATGTAAGTGAGGTTGTGGGGGTCTTGTCCTCTGGTGTCTTAAGTTGAGCACTTTAAGCGTATACCTTGGGCCTTTCAAGACCAGTTTTGTCTATGTTTTGCTAAGCAAAACCATGTATTTATGATGCCTGGTTGCCCATTGTAAATGTAAATATCACCAAAGCTAGATCCCCGTTAATTCTATCACAAGAATATAAGGTTAACTGGTTTCAAATCGTGATGACTGTGACAAAAATGTACCACCTCGTGTCGCAAAGTGATGTATCTCCAGTACAGGTCAATGGCTTGAATAGTACAACAAGATGGCAAAAGTAGGATCTGCAAATATTTCCTGATTAAGAATTTTCTTTGCGCAATTCCTTTCAAATGTAGCATGCATGAGGTAAACAAAGTTTAGCATGGGCGAGGGAAAGAGAGGCAGTTGCAGTCAATATTCGTAGCACCTTTTGGGCGGCTACTAATGTTCAATTTAGGGAGCAAGCCCAACCAAAATGTCAAACAATTTGTTCCACAGTCATTATTTGCAACTGCCACCCACTACTGAATTCTCTTTCTGTGGATCATAGTGAATGTGGCTGAAATGGTGAAGCTTAAATAAATCCTTAAAATGCATTTTCATAGGACTCCCCCATCATAAAGAAAGCGTGACCTGATCTTTTAATAAATTAGTTCAGCATTACAGAAATATTCCAATTAAAACTGCTATTTCCCTGAAAGTCCGCAACACTGTTGCAGCAATTTCCGAAGTGTGGGTATAACAATTGGGCAAATAGAATATGATTATATTTTTTTGCAAGTAGGAATTAACAAAACTCAACTAATTGTATAACGCTGCAAATAAAAGTGTAACAAATTCACAAACCTATCAACTTGTTGTGATGGATATTGATTAACTGAAGCTTTTAACGGTATAAACATTTCAAAAGTTGTCTATTTCCGGGCACTCTGAACTGTGTGTGATATCACATCAGCAAAACCAAAATGAGTATATTACCAACCACTGTACATTTTGTATTTTGTAGAACATTATCAAAAGTTAATCAAGCATATACGTGAGGACCATACACATGTCGTCAAGGCGGTATACGAGGAAATTGTTTAATATGTGAAGTCCCCCGCTATAAAGGGTGTAGGCTGAGCAATCAATTCTCGCTCTTAATTTGTGCGTGTTCTGGTCGGTTTACGTCAATGTGTTTCTTTTTATAGCTGGGTATCAATATATACCGCCAATTTGGCATTGTTACGGCAATCAATCTAGAAACCTATGATGCCATATCAGTCCTTTTCCCTCAGTTTGCTACTACAGTTGGCAACGTTAACCTGGTATCAAGTAATATAACCACAGAACAGAAAGCATCTATCAAACATTATGTCAAAGCAATCTATCTATCAATGATATGGACCATAGTGTAGCAATTTTTCAGCAGGGTATCACATTACGATATACACGCAAAGCTGGTATCTACCCCAGGATATCTTCACTAAATTACAAGGGACAACATTTAGCGTATAAGTCACCAAATACCACACTGCTTCAAGAATGCTTTCTTTCGACTATGGAGGGCTGGTCAAAAATAAAGGAAGTGCCTTGCAGCACATACGCTGGTATTACGAGATATATATGCCCTGACATGTGTAGCTGTTACATAAAGAGACTGACGAATGACTTGCCAAAATCAAAAAATGTTTGTGGGACTTTTTTTTGACCTTCACTTGGTTAGCGTTCAAAGAACCATGGAAAGTTTCTTGGACCTCCGCAAGAGTGAGAAGAGATCCTCATACATGAAAACAACAAGGTTCCAGGCAATAATTATGCCATTGCGGTGCCACATGGAATGTCTAGCCGTATTATAAAAACTCCAACAAAGGCTGTGCTTCAGCCTTATCCATATTGCAGATGCTGAAAATTGAACCCTGATATGGACGCTGGAGAAGAGAGAACCTGATGTGCTCAATATAGAGCAGCTTCTATTAACGGCCTCATATTGAAATCTTGCAATTACGCTAATGCAAAGTGCCAATATCGTTCCAGCAAAAACATAGAACCACCATGTTGTCTCAGATTGGACAAAGGTCCTAAGCAACTACTCGAATCCTTGTCTTGTTCAATGACAGTGTCAGTAAATGAGCAACTATTGCCTAAAATATTGTCCTTGTTCATGTGTTTTAACACATTTTGACGGGCAGCTGTTGTACTCAAAATGGCAGATGAAAAAATGCTGTTCTAGACATTGGGAAATAGAGGGCAACTTTTTTAAATTTGAGTACTGCTAAGTTGCTGAAAGCAATGACTCTTTTACGTCAGACTTCACTCAAAGAGGATAATTTCGCTTCCATTTTGATTACTTATAACAGGCCTGACATGAAGACATTTTCACAAATGCCATAGTTAACCTTCACACATGCAATGCCACAGATCAGCTCTGTTTTAAATCTATGGGTGGGCATCATGGTTGTGGTTCTCACTGAGGTTGTGGTAATGTTCTACTATACACTGAAAAATAGCACACAATCCGACAAACCTCAAGCCATTTCTGAAAGTACAAGTAAAACCAACACATAGCTAATACCCTTGGTGCGCCCAGTCTAGTCACAAAATCTGGACTGGAGGATTCGTTTTAATTCAAATAGTGTAAATTCATTTATATTTGTACTATGTTTTCTTTCGTAATTTTGCAAGTGACACAAATTGGTCAAAATGTAATACTCTAAGGGATGGTTCAACATTATCATCATTTTTGAATTAGTACTTAAGGTACTAAATTTCATGACCCCCACCCTCCCCCCAAATTAGTACTTTAAAAATGATGATTTTCTCCCAAAGTCATAGCAAAATTGCACAAAACAGCCCAAAAATCTACCATCATTTTCCATATTCTGTGAAAGTGTACAGACCCATTTAACCCCCTCCCCCCTTGCGTACTGTAAGTACTAATTCAAAAATGATGAAAATGTTGAACCATCCCTAAGATAAATAAGATAGAAACTCTGTCCCAAACATTAAAAATTAAAGTATCCGCAGAATGCCTGAAATGCAAAATCTGAACAAATCTTAATACAATGTGTTATGTGGTGATAAGTTTAAAACCATAAAGTTAAATTTTGTTGTATAAAATGTATATTGTGGCTGCGGAATTAAGCTGCAGCAAGCATATTTTGAACTTTAAACAGTTAAAATGCCAAGTGTCAGCATGCCAGGAAGTGTTGAGTGATCGCCGATCTTGCTTGGTTTTGATTGGTTTACTGTTGGGTTCAGTCAGTGAAGGGCGATCACGGTGGTCACAGGATTAGGCCTTCTCTCCCAAATAATAAGGGCTGTGTACAGCTGTTTGGGGTCAGACATCCGAAATGTCTGATCCGTGTGCAAAGTGAACGGGGCGCACGTTAAATTATTGGTAGTGTTCCTGCTGCGGCCAGGCGTTCAGAGTAAGTATTGATTAGTTGAAAGCACTATGCTCCAATATATATGTATTATTGTGGATCTTGTAGAAGCCACCCATTTGACGTAACTTAGGCTTGTGGTTAAGCCATTTTTGAGCACTTGTGTGCTCCACTATTGTATCAGGGACTCTTGTGCGGTTCACTGATTAAATGATGTAGCCAGTTTTCGAGAGAAAACCAGTGTACACATTATTTTTCAGAGCTTTGTAAGCTCTCCAATGTGGTGTTTTGTGTCATATTTGTCAAGTGTTTGACTTGAGATTGCACAACAAATCCTTTAAAGTAATACGTCTTATTTTTGGTAATTGATAAGACCAGAAAATTGAAAAAACTAAAACCACAGTTTGGGTCTGACCATGTAAAATGGTTTTTACAAAATTACAAGATAATGTTCTAGGTTTTATTTTATTTTTCTGATACCGCCCTTTGATTTTTAGTTGCAGCCAGGAGGTCGATTGGACAAGCCAGGACACCAGACCCGGCCAACCACTTTATGTACAGACATTATAGACGAACTGCCAGTTTCCATCATGCTGTGTTTTCTTGTGTAAAATGTGAGTGAATATATATTTGAACAAAAAGCTTTGTCTTTGTGTTCTGTTCACGGCAGTAAAAGTGTAGCGTTTTTATTTTCTTTCTGTTATTGAGGGGCAGGTTGGCGCAAGACGTGCTAGGTAAAGCCACCTCGTAACATGAAATTGGGGGCTCGTCCGGGATCAATGAATTTAGTACTGCCGTGAACAAATGACTTGCAAGTAGTACCTTTTTAAATACTGAATTTTATTGACATTTTCAACAAGTTAAGAAGCTCCGCTTACAAATTCCCTGATGTGATGCAAATTTTGGTCCCTTTTCATAAATTGTATGGTCCTGTATGTGCATGAATGATACAACTGTTCAAGCCAATTTACTGAAATAGGCCTATAATTTCAAACTAAACTTTTTGCATTCTGTCATGTGAAAACTAGATAAGGTTTTTCCCCCTCTATGGACCTTTGTACTTACGTTTTGGTCTCTTTTGGGTAAATACGAACTATGAATTTATATGTTTCAGCTATACATACCAAGGAACATTGCCTTTGGTCGGAATTGACTTGGATTTGTTTCGTTAGGACTACGGTTTGGATATGGTAATGACACTGTCTAATTTAGACAGGGTCTTTCATTTAGCACGCACACTTTTACCCTCCCCAGTGATGAAGTGCCAAACAAAACCAGTTCAAAAGAGTGTAAAATTATGCAACAAGAACTAGGTCGGACAGGGCCAGCACCAAGTACAAGTGATTCAGTTTAGTGCATGCGATGTCTGAATATTACATTAAAAAAATCAGGATGTCTCTTTTCAATCCAGCTGACTTTTTAGAACAGCCTCTGACAAGAACGTCTGTTTTCTAAATTAAAGCGGGCAGATATAGAACAATTAGTGGAACATTTAGAGCTGGAAGACGTCATCCCCGTATCTACGTTGTTGAAATATGTATTAGTACAGAAAGTAAATGAGTGCTTGTATGATTTAGATTTTTTCCCAGCTGAGAAAGAAAAGGAAAGGGAGTTAGAAAGGAAAATGAATCATGAATATCGCATGCGTGAACTTGAATTTCGTGCGGGCAGTAGGTCACACAGGGCAGATTCTGACCATTTTAATATAACTGCTCATGTCAAATTAGTACCAGATTTCCTGGAGACAGATGTGGATAAATATTGTTTGGCGTTTGAAAGAGCTGCTGGAAATTTGAAATGGCCCAAAGAGCACTGGTCTACTCTTCTGTGGAGCAAGTTGAGGGGTAAAGCATAAAGCACATATGCAGCTTTGTCATCAGAACAGGCTCAAGATTATGAAGCTGTGAAACGGGAGATTGTGAAAGCGTACGAGTTGGTCCCTGAAGCATACAGGCTGAAGTTCAGACGACTACAGAAAAGTCAACATGTTACTCATGTAGAACCTGCGAGGGAGAAAACTACATTGCTTGATAGGTGGCTTACGTCTCTTGATGTGCAAGGTGATTATGATAAGCTACGTGAGCTGTTGTTACTTGACGACTTCAAACAGATTGTAGCTCAGGATATTAAAACGTATCTTGAAGAGCATAAGTATGACAAGCTTATGGATGCAGCAGTGGCGGCTGATGAGTATTCTTTGACGCACAAGCAGTATAAAACTGCTAGTGGTCAAGGTGTGTTTTGGTCAAACCAAGGCCCAGGTCAAGGTCAGGGACAAGGTAAGCCTAGGAACCCAAGTACTGAAAGTGAAAAAAATATTCACAAAGCTGGACCCTGAATGAAACGTCAAGGAGCCAAAAAGCCAGTAGGTTTAATACAAGGCAGTCAGATAGATGTAGCACCCATTACTGAAATAGCACACATAGAGGAGCCAGTGAAAGACATGTATAGAGAGTTCAAGTCTGAAGGCTTTGTGTCAAAAGGTGAAGGTCAGGAGAAAAGTCCCGTTATGATACTTAGAGACACAGGGAGTGCTCAAAGTTTAGTTGTGGATAACTCCAGGTTCCAGTGGGGAGAGCCGGTGGCCTTTATCAATATTCAGGGGGTTGATTGTTCTGACATGCTTGTACCAATACATAGTATATGGATGGAATCTGAATATCTGACAGGTTTAGTGACAGTGGGAAAGGTACCCCGTCTACCAATGGAAGGAGTAGATATGATCCTGGGGAATAACATAGCAGGTCCCAAGGTGAAGGTCACACCTAGGTTAAGGTTACAGGCAGGTTTGGATGAAAGCACGGAAAAGTTGCAAGTTGAGCATCCAGGTATTTTTCCCGCTTGTGTGACAACCAGATCACAAAAGAATAAAGTGGAGGAAATTTTGAAACTTGACATTGACAAAAATCTTAATGATAGGATTGAGTCCAATGTGGTTGATACAGTGTTGGAAGACACATTTTTAGCTGAGTTATTCAGTAATGACGACGTGGTGGTCAGTCTGGTACTAGGTTAAATAGGAAAGACTTGGTAACCAATCAGAGAACTGATACTACACTTGAAGCTGCTTGGAATAATGCTTTGACCCAGGAAGAGGCAAAGAAAGTTCCAGTGTGCTATTATGTAAACACTGACGTGTTGATGAGAAAATGGCGGAATAGTGAAGTTCCTGCCAATGAGACTTGGAATGAAGTTCACCAAATAGTGCTGCCTAAGGAATATAGACAGGAAGTAATGCATTTGGCACATGATATACCTATGACTGGACATTTAGGTGTTAGGAAAACACTGGATAGGATATACAAGTATTTTTTCTGGCCAGGTATTCATAGTGATCTGGTGCAGTACTGTAAGACGTGTCACACATGTCAGGTGTTGGTAGTTAAAGGCTACTACAGGAAGTTGTGCCAAAACTTTGCAGAAGTGTCAGCTCCTTTGACGGATATGTTGTGCAAGGGTGTAAAGCTCGAATGGACCAAAGAATTTCAGGAGTCATTTGATGCTTTGAAGCAATTATTGATGCAGGCCCTAGTGCTAGCTGTACCAGATTAGAGTAAACAGTTCAGATTATTTGTAGATGCTTGTGATGTTGGGGTCGGTTCGTGGATCTCGCAGTTGGGTCAACGTCAGGTTGATCACCCCATAGCATATTTTTCAAAGAAGTTGAACAAGCATCAAAGAAACTACTCAACTGTAGAGAAAGAAGCACTGGCTTTGACTTTGTCTGTACAGCATTTTGAGATTTACATGTCTGCAGGTTGTTTCCCTGTGCAGGTATTTTCAGACCATAACCCAATTAAATACTTGCATAGATTCAAAAACAAGAATCAAAGACTCACTAGGTGGAGCTTATTTTTACAGGAATACAACCTGGAAATAAGTCATATCAGAGGAAGAGAAAGTATTATATCTGATTATCTCAGCAGACATTGTGATGATTCATAAAATATTGAGAGTACCACCCAGAACTAAATAGGTGTTGTAGGTAAAAGAGTGATAGGTTAGTTTCACTATATTCTTTACACTAACATGGCTTCGTTAACTGTCCTTTCCTTGTTTCAGAGTCGCCCTGAAGATGAAAAAGTGGAAGCTCCTCTTATGAGGCTTTTTTTTTTTTTACTTTGCACGCACAGTTACTCAGTATGCACCTCTTGAGAATGACAGGTTAGCCTAGTGGGTGATTGCCTCAAACTGTTGAAATATGTTTTGGCGCTGTAGGTCAATGACAAGAAAATCATCATTGATTAGTCATTAGACTTGCTGAAAGTTCATCAATATGAACTTTCATTATTTTTCTGAGGGGAGGTATGTTATGTGGTGATAAGTTTAAAACCATAAAGTTAAATTTTGTTGTATAAAATGTATATTGTGGCTGCGGAATTAAGCTGCAGCAAGCATATTTTGAACTTTAAACAGTTAAAATGCCAAGTGTCAGCATGCTAGGAAGTGTTGAGTGATCGCCGATCTTGCTTGGTTTTGATTGGTTTACTGTTGGGTTCAGTCAGTGAAAGGCGATCACAGTGGGGACAGGATTAGGCCTTCTCTCCCAAATAAAAAGGGCTGTGTACTGCTGTTTGGGGTCAGACATCCGAAATGTCTGATCCGTGTGCATAGTGAACGTGGCGCACGTTAAACTATTGGTAGTGTTCCTGCTGCGGCCAGGCGTTCAGAGTAAGTATTGATTAGTTGAGAGCACTATGCCCCAATATATATATGTAATATTGTGGATCTTGTAGAATCCACCCATTTGACGTAACTTAGGCTTGTGGTTAAGCCATTTTTTGAGCACTTGTGTGCTCCACTATTGTATCAGTGACTCTTGTGCGGTTCACTGATTAAATGATGTAGCCAGTTTTGGAGAGGAAACCAGTGTATATATATTTGTCAGAGCTTTGTAAGCTCTCCAATGTGGTGTTTTGTGTGATATTTGTCAAGTTTTTGACTTGAGATTGCACAGCAAATCCTTTAAAGTAATACGTCTTATTTTTGGTAATTGATAAGACCAGAAAATTGAAAAAACTAAAACCACAGTTTGGGTCTGACCATGTAAAACGGGTTTTTACAAAATTACAAGATAATGTTCTAGGTTTTATTTTATTTTTCTGATACTGCCCTTTGATTTTGAGTTGCAGCCAGGAGGTCGATTGGACAAGCCAGGACACTAGACCCGGCCAACCACTTTATGTACGGACATTATAGACGAACTGCCAGTTTCCATCATGCTGTGTTTTCTTGTGTAAAATGTGAGTGAATATATATTTGAACAAAAAGCTTTGTCTTTGTGTTCTGTTCACGGCAGTAAAAGTGAAGCGTTTTTATTTTCTTTCTGTTATTGAGGGGCAGGTTGGCGCTAGACGTGCTAGGTTAAGCCACCTCGTAACAAATGCAATAAGCACATCTTCGGTATTATGGCGCGGCGAACTTCGTATAGTCCCCAGGCTTTTCGGCCCCCTATATACTTTTAACCACTAGTATTTACAAATATTAAGTCTGGGGGTTCTAATTCCCGATCCAGAATCAACTAAATTGGTGTCAATTGCAGGCCACAGTTGTATTATAGGCCCTCATGTTCTGGCACACTAAGTAAATTCCTCGTCATTATCCTCCCGGCAGACACTGCATCCTTTGCCGGAAAAAAATTCCGTCCACTGTCTTCTTTTTCCCCCGTGGAACTTAGCCACTCTGCGGACATCTCTGCAAACCAGCTTACGGTATTACCTTTCCGTCCGTCAATTTGAGTAGCCCCCGGCGTACACTGCATCTTTTGCCAGGAAAGAAAATTCCGTCCACAATCTTCTTTTCCCCCCGGACCCTAGGTTCTTTGCAGACATTCATGCAAACAAGCTTACGGTATTACCTTCTCGTCAATTTGAGCTCGCCCAGCTAGCTAATATATATATATATATATATATATATATATATATATATATATATATATATATATATATATATATATATATATATATATATATATATATATATATATATATATGTGTGTGTGTGTGTGTGTGTGTAAAGACATCTTTATTACATATACGTACTTATCTTTATTTTTGTTGCTCGGCGCCTCGTGTTCTGGCGCACCGTGTCTATGCTTGGTACCGAGGTCCCTAAGGCAGATACTTCTCGATTTGATCAGCTGCAGCTGCCCCCAAAAGCCTATCTTGCTCTTGTGACAGTGTTCAGTCGCTAGGTACCTATTGAAAAGAAAAATCAAGTTCATTTTCTGCGCCCAGTGGGATATCCATATGTATCCAAATTGAGGTTTACATTTTAAACACAGGGAGAGCAAACTTTTTGTAGCGTATTTTGAAAATATCCTAGTTGTAAATCCTAGTTGTAAATCAGCAGATTTACGATTATACTTCTCTAAAAATCTATTCTCACGAATTTGCTGTCAACTATATGCTCTGCACTTAGTTTAAAGTAGGTAAAAACAGAGCGATCCGCATGGTAGAGTAAAGCTTTCTGATGCGAGTTTCCAGTGCTCTACATGACCTGTTCCACGGAACCTACATACTGATTATCTCACCAGCCAGAATTGTCACATGGTGCCACTTGAAGGTATAATATTGCCTTTTCTCCCGTCATTTTCCAAAATGAAAATTTCGGATTAAAGTCCTACAAGGAAATGGATTTTTCTAAAATTAGTTTTTTAGACGAAAATCTGTTGAATCTACTTTTTAGTGCTCGAACTGACTTTACTAACGTTTTTGTTTCAAATTTCACGCGGGGGGAGGGGGGAATTCTCATATGGTGTTCCTAGAATTTATTTTGCCAGGAAACCGGCCCATGGGCTATTCATTATGGTACACAAACATATATGTACAGTTCTCATAGTTAAACGTACCATCCCTAACGCTGTGCATGTACTTCCAAGTGGCTTCCCTTATGTACAAATTAATCTTTACAAATACAAAAAGCACTGTCGGATGGACACGACCGAGAAAACGATATTGCAATGCATACGTCCCGTGGAAGTATACGAGGTACGTGACAGAGGAGTAACGTAATAACAACAACAATGATATTACTAATAATCACCCAAAAACTGCGATTATCGGACAGATTGAAACATGACATAATACTCAGCCTAACTACAATGAGTACATTCTACATGATTTTCTCAAAAGAAAAGTGAAGATCCTCTTGATACATTTTAAGGGTGTCTGGCATTCCATCTGTATCGAATGTGTGCGATACAGGCAAGCGGCCAACTCCCAAAAAGAGCTATATTTTAGGAGTTTTATTACCCCACCCTGCAGAAATATACATGTCCTAAATTTATCTTTAGCTTCTAGAGATAATATTTCGGCATGTTGTCCTTACTTCTGGTTGTTTAAAGGGGAAGAAAACAAAGCATACATACAAGTATATACTTCACTTCACGATTTCACATTTTTTGTATATTGTAGTGTATTGAAGACATGAAACCCAATTTTACAGCTTTATTGATAATAAAATAGTGATTTCATATTACAGTCACCACTATTGTGACAATTTTAAGAAAGTTGCAATTCTTTCTGCATGGATTGGATTGCCTTTTTGGGGATATTTGCATTTTACTTGTTCTATATTACAATGAAAGAATTTATGGAAAAGACTTCCACATGCTGCTGACATCATTTTGGTACTTTAGGGTTGTCCATATCTAATAACTCTTATTGTAATTTGCATTTTCATAATTTGAATCAAAATCAGATTGTTTTTTAAACCTTTGTATGCACACAGGCTTTCAAAATAAAAAACGTCTGTGTGGCATAATGGCTAGGACGGTGTACGTTAGAAGTATGGGTGGCGTGTTCGAATCAGCATGCGTTAGAATGCACAAGGATTGTTTTTTTTTTTTTTTTTTTGCTTCTATTATTTATTTATTTATTTATTTATTTATTTATTTATTTATTTATTTATTTATTTATTTATTTATTTATTTATTTATTTATTTATTTATTTATTCATTCATTCATTCATTTATTTATATATTTACTTACTTACTTAATTAATTACTTACTTATTCATTTATTCATTTATTTTCTTTTTTAATTAATTATTTAAATATTATAATAATTAATTAATTCATTCATTGTCTACCATCACACAAGAAATCTATTTTTATACTGTGGAGAACGTACCTTCAACAAAATCACAGTCATCATTGTCATAATTTTTGAGATGTATTTGCTTTATTTCATTTTCCAAAAATAAAGGGTGTGCAATAAATTATTATCATCATATCATCATCATCATCATCATCATCATCATCATCATTATTATTATTATTATTATCATCTTTATCATTGTTATTGGCGTATGCTGGGTGGTGATGGACTTTCAAGTTGGAGTTAACTTGCCAAAAAAAGTTGCATTGAAAGGGGGTGTTTCAAAATGCCGTATGTTAGACCATCGACTCCTGTGGCTGATGTTAATTTCAATTTGTTTAAAATGGTGTTTATATCTTTGGGTTTCACAGGAGAAAGATTAAAGCTTACATGTGAAGGTGGAACGTTGAGGTAAGGAAACAAGTGTAAAGATGCCGCGTCAAATCGTGGAGCACACAAGTATGTTGAATGGTACTAATTATCAGTTTGTGTTTTATAGAAGGTGGGACGTTTGGTAGGATTGCTGAGCTTAACTTGATCTCTTTGAAAATTGTCAGAAATTGTATCTAAATATCTTTTCTTGCTGGATACGTCTGTTTTTGTTTTTGGTTTTTTTTTTTGTTTGTTTGTTTTTTTTCATTGTTGACGGAGTAAGTAGTTATGGTATTGTACGATATGCCCCAAAATATTCTCCAGTCTTCTGCAGTTGCGTTGTTTCCCTGCATTTTGTTCCGAAGGTGGTTTGTAATTTCTTTTCTTTCCAGAATTGTCTTTGGTTTTCCTTTCACAAATTCTGACTTTCCCATGAATTAATAGACAAACGTAAGTTCTGTTTTAAGAAAGTCGTACATTTTATCAGAAATGTGATCTCCTGCTTCTTGGGGCAGTATCAAGTTATTAGCCAGGCGAAAATGCGATTGGGTCAGCTAATCATTTAGCACTGGCTCTATTTGCTGCCACTGATATATGTCGTAGTGTGGAGCTACAAATGGCAGAGTTGTAATGAGGTTCATTCAGGGTTAATTGGCGGCATTATGTCTAGACTGTTCAGTATGCTGAGCACCTAAACGGCCAGTGTAAATGTTATAATCCACTTGTCTTCTGTGAAAGACTTGTTTTTCATTGTTGATGAACTAAATTGGCATATTTTGGCTGTGCAGCTCTCGTCTGTACAGTACTTGGTGATTATTCCATTAGCCCAAAAAGGTGAGGAAACAGTTTGTTCAATTTCGCAGATTTTTCATTTTTTGTACCTAATTTAAAGTACACTTGTGATCACTGAATGTTCGCCCTTCAGATGGTACAAAATTTGGTGACCCAATGGCTTGGCTCCTTCCGTCTATGCCATGCTCTCAGTTGGTTTCTCTCCTCCCGACATCAGGTTTAACATTACAGATGTTGTTTAAGTACATATATATATATATATATATATATATATATATATATATATATATATAAAGTTAAAGTAAAATAAAACTGCAAATATCCATTTCCAGGGACCAATTGTTTTGACATTCTTAAGCCTTATATATATATATATATATATATATATATATATATATATATATATATATATATATATATATATATATATATATATATATATGTTTTATTTTACTCTAACTTTTATACCATAGTTTAACAACAGTCAAAGCATGTTACAGTGTACCACTATACCAGAGTCTTTTGGTACTTTTCTGCTATGCGCAGTTGAATTGGATGCTATAATAAGCTTATTTTAGGTATGTATCTACTGCTTATTTTTCTCGAAAAGATTTGATGTCTGTTGGGGTACCACTTGCGCCTGTGCACTTTGCATTTTTTTCGCAGAGTCTATGGCAATGAATGATTTTCTTGTTATGATAAAAATTTTGTACTGGAGCATAATCTTTTGTACAGAATTAATATTCGTATTTGTATGGCAAGCCGTTTTGACACTTAGTCCTATTGGCAATATCGCTGTGGAGATGTTGTTCACACTTGGCTAGGCACCAGGTAAAGTGTGTCATGCACCATGTTTGCAACTTCTGAAAAATTCCGTATATAAAGATTGAGGTTAAAAGTCCCAAGGTCCTCGATGTTTGATTATTATATATTTCAAATTTTAATCACATTGGACCCACTGTTTCAGAGATATTCGTCAGACAGTTTTTTTCACTGACTGACCCACTTCAGTAGATACTTTCTACAGTATAACCATATAAATCTGCGACAAATATACACTGCGCACAATGTTAGGCTTTATCCTAGCTATCCTCCACCCCAAATCTGGCCAGATCATCTGCCACAGAAAAAAAAAGGCTCAAAATGCGATCCACTCCAATTTAATGTCCGAGCCCAGGGATAAAGTAGTATCTGTTCGGGTACGTCAAAAGGGCTCACTAAGTCACTCAGCTAATCTCCTATTTGTCGAAGTGACGGTGACGACCGTTACCCGTAGATTTAGCCCGAAACATGCCCGATAGGAAAACAGCAAATAATGGATGCTAATTTTATAAACTGATTGATCCTCAACGGCATTATAATGTATTTCATAAATTGTACTCAACGTATTAATGTTGCACTTTCACGTTTTGTTTTTCTCGGTACCGTGCTTTTCCGTTACCCGCTACCATTCAAATCATATTTACATTGCAACAGAGCATGCGTGACTTTTGGAAGATTTTGCACATGATATAATTTTTGAAGGGCTACATTCCAATTGCATTGGGTGATCTGTACCTCTTTCTCAAGGTCATCGGGAAAATACACTTCAACTACCCTGCCTGGATATTTCCCTCGATGGTTTTTCAATCTTAAGAAGCTTGTCAATGTTATTCATCGAGGGACGAACTTGTACACGATTTTCGTTTACAGTGTCAGTAATCTGTCTTGTAGGTGTGCGAAAGCTATCCTGAGAACCAGAATGATGGCGGAATATCATAGTTCACATGTCAAGAACCGTATCTGTCAACAATGCACATATTTTTCAGTTTTTTCAGTACTTTAGTTGTTAGTAAGCTATGAATAACAGGGTTGAGTGTGCAGTACAACAGTAAAAGAAATAAAATTACGTATATTGCTAAAACATTATGTCAGCATATATCCTTATCACTGATAAAAACGTTGGTAATAACGACGGGCAGAATGTAAATGAAAGAACCCAGCATAGCAACACCAAATCTATAATATACTGCCCCATATATTTGCTTTCGATGAAAATTTTTTTGGCTTTTTATAACCGACAACAAGCATGCTAATTGGCCACTAAATATAATAAAGGCCTCTAGACATGTAAATGTGATGAAAAGCACATTGCACACAGAATGTATGTCGAATGTTTTAAGCAAAAAGTATAAAATACCTAGTTCCAAGAGGTGCATGTCACAAGGTCTTGCTCTTTGTTGATAATAAGTGTTGACGATACAAATAGTAGCAGGAAGACTGAAACCCAGCACAATACTTGGGACAGCCATAGCAGTTGACATTCTCTGCACTTTGAAGACAAACACGATGGAAACTAATCTATCTATAGTCGCCAGACATATTATAAATATCCAGGTCATGAAAGATAACATATTCAAAAATGACACAGAAAAACATACACTGCCTTGAAGCCATTTTTCTCTTTACAGAAAAAAAAAGATTTCCCCGAATAGTTGATCATTAAGGATCAATAACATTATGTTAACAACCATTGTGCTATCAGAGAAAAACAACGCAACATTGAGTAACCTATGGATTTGCAACCACATACCTTTAATATTTTGTTGTAATGAAACAACATTTGAAGTGACACATAACAAAACGAGGAGTAAGATATATGGCTGCACTTCAGGTAGAATGAGCTGCTCACACCTGGGGTGAATGTTTTTGGTTACCTTACAATCAACTGTATATTTACTGGGACAACACAACTGATAATGATCTGAAACCAGAACTTTAAGCCGACACAGAAGCCTAAAAGATGAAACGCAGATATGTGTAAACGTATTACGTGTTAAATTGAGAGATAGTAGCTGTCCTAATCCAACAAATATTAAACCTTTCAATTCATTCAGATTATTCTTTGACAATCAAGGTATGTAAGCCTTCTGAGACTACGAAATGTCTCCGCTAGAATCAATTTCAGCTTCATGTTGCTCATGTACAAGCATTTCCAAGAATATAGTTTATGAAACAACCCTGCTGAAAGAAAAGATAATTGGTTTCCAGAAACGTTTAACTTTTGTAAATATCTCAACCCGTAGAAAGCGCTTTCCTGAATAGTAGTTATTAAATCATAGCCAATATCTATTTTTTGCAGCGAAGGAAAATTGTAAAATGCGTTGTTCTGAATTTTGTGAATTTGGTTTTCACTTATGTCTAAAAAGAAAAGGTATATATATTTTATGATACCCATTACTGGCAATGTTTGCAACATATTCATACGAAATACAAGAACCCGTTGTGCTGGAGATATTTCAGGCAGTGATGTTGAGTTTGCATGAACGCAAATGGCTGCATGGCCTCGATGCAGACAGCCTTTGTGATATGTGCATGGCCTCGATGCAGACAGCCTTTGGGATAAGACATCTTGTCACAAAACTACCTCATCATCCTCAGAAGTCCTACAGTGAATATGATCAACACAGATATCAAACGCATGCACACATTTTTGCTCATTTCTACAGCGAATATGAAATGGACAACTAAAATATTTGCACTGTTTTTCGTCATTACCGTATGGACAATCCCACAATTGATTGCATATAAAGAGTAAAGGAACACAATATGCAAGGAGACATTTCAACATTCCTGAACATGGATACATTTCGCATTCCTCTAAATGGTAGCCATTATCACAAAATAAGAGTTCGTTTCTCTCGTCTACATCGTAAATGCACGTGTTGCCTCGAAAAAAACAAGCAGACATTTGCTTATCCGAGCATGGGAGCCAGTTGAGAACTGTACATAAACACGGCTGTAGTCTACCATGATGAAATTTGAACTGAATCATTGATTATGCGAATGCTCAGTAACTGGGCGTCACGTTGAACATTATGTTCTGTGTTAAGTGCATCGATACAATTCATCTCATCACCGTGATCCCTGCAATCGATAACGTCATTGCAAACTGCAAATGCTGGTAAGCATCCACCAATAATACACTGAAAATATAATACGTCACAGGTGCACAATCTTTCATGGCACTCATAATAGCAAAATGATGGGCTAGGTGTGATGCCGCCCTTCACAAAACAAACTCTTGTGCAATTTACCTTGTCGGAACTTGTACTGGATCTTTCATAACAATCGTTTTTACCATCAAAAATATAGTGCTGGGGGACACATTAACCATTTGAACATGTGTGATATCCTGGTCTACATGATTTCATAACCAAAGTAGATGGAATCTGGCAGAACGTTCCTTTGGGTTCTGGTATAATGTTCGTTACCTGTCTGGTCTCAAGATTGAAATAAAGCTTCGTATAGGGACATTTCTTCCATGTTTTTAGTAGAAAGGAGACAATATAACCAAAATATTGTTCATAGCTTTGCAAAGTGTATTCTATAGAAATTGGGTACATTTTATGAGTTTTGGTGTCATTTTACCCCTGAAAGATCCCACAAAAATACGTTTTTGTTGTAAACTTTGCAACAACTTTTTGAAAATAGGCGTGTCCCACCTCCTGACCTGCCTTTTCCGAAGTGCATGAATGTCTGCTTTGTTTATTGCATAAAATAAAGAGATTGGAAACTGTGCAGGCTTAGAAATATGATTACTACACAAATCATCACTATCTAAAGAAACGAAAGACTCTGTGGTCTTTATAATTACCATTATACATAGATATCTGAAAGTAACCCATTTCTTCCTACAGAAAGCTTCGTAAAAACTTCCATATTAACTTTTGTTATGTTGAGAATCAAAGTTTGAGTATTGTGCATTTTCTTGTTCACATATGAATGTGGCAAAGTGAATTGTCTTATTACAAGGAACCATTTACCAGTATGGTGTAGCATATTCTGCAGTGATTACGATTCCTCCACATGCGTACTACATTGATTTGTTTGAATTCATGAAATTGATATAAGCTGACGATGATTGTATCATATATGAACCATTCCTTCAAATCAAGATTTTGATGGTTTTGGCGTTAATTTCAGATTTTGAAGGTGGGAAAAGGGTAACTGGTTCCCCAGTACAAGTACCTCATGATTTCCAATACAACTACCTCATGATTTCCATTTTTGTCATGTGTTTTTTCCCCCAACAGAAACATGATTACCAGTAAATATGTGCTGTGACAAAGTCAAAATGTTCAAAGTGGTATTGTTAAACAGCCTGTCAGCAACAGCTTGGTTTAGTGGCAAACAGTGGAAAAGTTAGGACATCTTATATTTCCTTATTAATAGCCTGGAAATACTTTAGGATACAAAATATCTCAGATGGCTGAACCACCCGTTCAGATGGCATTAGAATATCACTAATTTTATAGATCACCCCTCTAACTCATAGGTCATTTGCTAAACCTAGTTATATATTCATCAGTATATCAAGTTCAAGCTAACTTAAAGACTACAATTTCATGAAACATCCTCTCTTCAGGTCAGCTGATTTAAAATAAGTTAGCGTGTGACATGGTCCAAACTCCAAAATGTGTCATACTTCATCTGTCAGAACGATTAGCCCAATCATCATCATTATCATCATCATCATCATCATCATCATCATCATCATCATCATCATCATCATCATCATCATCATCATCATCATTGTGAGATTGCTCTACTTTAACATTCGACATTCAAATAAATTTGTCCATCAGATGCTTGCTAGAAAGCTTACATCCTATTGATAGATATTTAAATTAATAAAGGTGGGAACCATGATTGGCAAACTAAGCCTCTCTGAAACTCACAAATTCCCTTCAAATATGGCGGCGATGTACCCCTCGGTAGAGTGTCTTCTGAGCTTGGCAGAATGATTAAGCTTTTACGGGGTGGGGTGGGGCAGGGGGGCTTTAACAAGTATTCTTTAGAACCACTTGACCAACTGCTAGAAATTACACAGGGGTTCTTTGGGGGACACTAAAATCTAACTGAGTACACTGCCAGGTTTGCTGCAATAGTTTTGCCTTTCTTTAAATCTAAAAAAGTGTATTTTCATTGTTTTGAATCCCTGTCCAAAATGGCCAAATTCTCGTTAAACCTAAAGCGAGTGTATTGAACTAAATTCATATCAAATTCAGTTACTGAATGGTTCTACTATCGTTCTGCGATTTTTTGTACCAGTTGTGGAAATAAGGAAAACTAGTAATAATATAGTTGCATGATAGCAATACTATGATAAGTATTGTACTAAATGTGTATTATGGGCCGATGATTTTCACTTAATGCTAATGGGTAAGACTTTCCTTGCAAGCCAGCTGTGTGCTTGCCCTACAAATTTTCTGAAGGCAATGCATCCATATTAGCTGATTACATATTTTTTATGGTGAATGTTAGATAAGAAAGGCATGGGTGGCCGTGTTTAAAGCCATGAGAACTCTCTTTGCCATAGAATTTGGAACTTAGCCTGTGTTTAGACTAGCCCCACCCATTTTCACTGTGAGCATAGGGTTGGTCAAATCTTCTTGTTTCAATTCAAGAAGAAATACAATCGATTCCTTTAAGCTGGCGTTCTGGTCACCTTAAAGAACTTTTATGTGAAATTAGCATCAAAGACTTCCCTCTCCTTCTCGTGGCCAAGGCATAAAAATATTCTTACACTATGTGATCGCTTGCCCCTTTTTTTAATTTTCAGAAAATATGTGTTTTGTATTTACATGGAATTGTATGGGTATGAACACAATGCTATAGATATCCTTATTAAGATAAATATGCATTTAAAACAACTTGTTGACACTTTTTTTTCTGTCAGATAACGCTTCTGTTGTAACGTAAGACTAACATGATATATACTTTTGCTAAGACTACAATGCCTCACCATTTTTCATTTTCAGCATTATATGCAGCCGTATTTTAACACTCATCGTACAGCTAAATTTTTATTTCCTTGTTACCAGTATCTTGTTTGCAACAAATATACCCAATGATCTGTCTCCGTTTGGAAGACAAGAGACACATAGGATGATCTTCTGAAAATAACTGCCAAAAAGAAATTGTCACCTATTGGTCAGTTATAATTGTTCTGAAAAAGGGTGCTTTTTAGGACATAATAACTCTAACCTTTAGTATATCATGCATAAAAACACGGTGACATGACACTCTTTTTTTAATTATGTATAAATTGACATTATAATCTTTCAGTAAAGAGACAGCTGATGATCAATAATGATGTTATAACGATTTACATATCACATAATAGTTTCACCAAATCATGGAAGAGAGCTATGTGTTGCCTACCTTAGTATATTACATAGAACATGTCCATTCCACACGTTCCATAATTTGCATATATCTGCAACGTCCAAATTAATCTGCACCATAAGAACATGGCCTGGTTTCATTGATCCAAACTTAAAAGGGGATTAAGGCTGAGCAAACTGCATTGACATACTCCCCAACCATTTTGCAGACGATAAGTAGTGTTTCAAAAGTTGTCAAAGGTCATGAGAATGCCAGTTCGGAATATGAGAAGAACATAGAAGCATAAGCATGATCGTTTTGAGGTCACAAGGAAACGGTACAGCAATGTGATGTTTTAATTTACACATGGCCTGTATTTATTCCCTGTTGTGCTCCATATATGCTTCTGCTATTCACTGTTCAGTTGAATCATAGATTCAAAATATCATTTTATACGTCGCTTTGTTCACACTATTTCATGGACCACAAGGTTGTCCACTTCCTGAAGTTTCTCTCATCTGCTTTTTTTTTTAGATATAACTACAGGGAAATGCTAATGATGAATTAATTTTCATTTTAACCACACAATCCGTATCTAAACATGTCAATGTAATTGGAACATGTTAGAGCTTGTTTAAAGAAAACACAGGGCAAAAATTAATTTCCCAGCTCCCTTTACCAGTGCTCCAGTGTTATATTTTCAACTGCTATGTTAGAAACAACCTGTCAGTCAGTGAAAACACACAATCGAATTTATGTTCAAAATGGCTATCTCATGCACACAGGCCACACGTTCTACCATCCATGTAGGCTTGTTTAACGTTTTAAGAAATGTCCAAATATATTGATGTGCAACATATTGGGCCTACGCCACAGAGCTCTCTCAGAGCCTCTATTTTCACAAGTTACATTTCAATAAGGCACAGGGCCACCACGACCAGCCAGAGAGATGTGGTCCCACTCTTCTTATAAGGCCTGGATAAGTTGTCTTCAGGTGGTGAGGTAGGGCATCCTTCTGGAAAGGTGCTGGCCAAGTTGATTCCGACTTGTTGGGACTCATGTCCAGGTAAAATGCTGACCATAGTAAAACACCAATTTTGTTGGCCTGCAAAAAGGCCATTGTAGATGAGTGTAGACGTGCATTGTCTTGCTGGAACAGCACAACATCATGGATTTGCTAAAGAAAGGACTCCATACTTTAAAATCACCCCATAGGTGACACCAATTATAACATTGGCACTACTGAGTAAAAATATGCAATATATCTTGACAGGCAATGATACATGTGGAGACAAAGTTAATTGGCTAGTTCACACCCAGGCCCACTATAGACTTCAAAATATAGGATTAGAACTGAGATTTGACACTTGCTAAGTTTTACCAAACAACTGGTGTAACACAGGCAAATACCCCATTTTTAGGAAAAACGGAGCATTTAATATTCCATCATTTCTTCATGAAGGTAAAGCTTTTACAGACAATGAAACACACGCACAGCTTCTGAACATATTCATCAACTAAGCTTACCTTGACGATGCAAAGTTTTTAATCTCGGGACAACCAGTAAGCAACTTGAACATCTTCGAAAATATTATAGTTAAATAGAACCGGGTGTTTTTGAATAATGCAATGCATATATACTAGTTGTTCAGAGGCAAGGTTTATTTTAATTCCTCATTGGTATCAGTTTGTGCCTGCTTTGCGACGTTGGTATTGCTCGGTTAGAGTTACTTCCCAAGATATGAAGAAGACTCTCATGCTTCCTTGATTAGAACAACTCCATACCCTTTACTGTTTGTGATAGGGGATATGATTGCAAACCTTTACCCACAGGTCTAACTGTCTTTTGAGATCAAGGGTTGGTTCTGATATTGCCCAGGCAACAATTACAATGTTTCCTCACACCAACGCCACTAAGCTCACTGCCTTGTGATGGGGCTGCTCAGGTATTTGAGCATCAGAGATCTGTTTAACAAGAACAGTACGGGATTCTTGTGAAAAAAGCAGATTACATGCAGACGAAATTGATATGCAAATTCATTTTCGGTAAAAAATTCTTTACTTCTGTCAAGGACACACGTCCGGCTGAAGTACATTTGTGATGGCCCTCGTACAGTCCCAAAAGATGGACAAAATTGTCATATTTCGTCCGATTTTAGAAAAGCTGAGATTCATCCCAATGTAACATTTCACCTATGTTAGCCACAGATTTTTGTAAAAAACAAAAAAGGTAGACGTAATAATAAATGATTAATTTGAATATTGGGATACATGTATCAGGAAAAGAGTCCACTTAAGACACCCTACTTTGCCTTGTGCATGTACACCAATTTATTTGTTAACAAAACAGCCAGGAAAAGCATATACACAGTGCTTAAATTATGTTTTATGTTTTAAATGTGTTTTTCTTGCTAATTTTTTCAAGAGCTGAGCAGCAGCGAAAGGCGGCTTCATGTGGCATTACACGATATCCCCAAGCTTTCTAATATTCTGGTAGCCATCATTTTGCCGAGATTAATGCGAAGTGGCCGTGTGGAATCGAATTGGACAGTGTGATGTAGTTTTTTTAAATTTTTATCGGAGGTGCGGGAACTCTTATATATAATTTGGCTCAGTGTATTTTATTTAAGGTCACATGTACCACACATTTACTGTCATAGATCTATACAGTAGAACCTCGTAAATCCAAACACCCCGGTACCCCAGTGAACTGTTCAGATAAATGAAGCATCCTTATTACTGAATAACTATTACTTGAAATGAACAATTCTGTTCCAAAAGTGTTCAGATGAGTGAGACATACCGATTACTGAGGTTCATATTAATGGTGTTATGTTCTGCTGTAAATCCATTAAACAGAGATCAAACAGGAAACTAGAATGGTGATGGAATGACCTAATAAATCGGGACGCCTTAGTGTGATTATCGTGACAAATTACACAGGATCGATTGCCTTCTTCAATTTAAGGATTCGGTATGATTCCATAGTAACCAGATCTGCACAATCAGGTGTATAGTTGGTTGTACCAATAAAAGGAAGTTTGTAAATGAACTGTGCGTCATTTTTATCTTCAGTGACGTGAAAAGTGGAGGTCGGTTCATCTAAAACATTTCAACAGTTCAGTGGATTTTATCCACTATAAGAAAAAACAGCTATATGATTTTTTTTTCTGGCACCAAAGCCAGGAAAATGCACATCAATAATCGTTAAAAGGTTTTTACTCAAACTGGTTGTTTCGGGGTTTAGATGGCATCTGCTCCATTCTACTTGTTTTGACTCTGCACTTCGTGCAAACAAATTAGAATCAGGTTGAAATGAAAGTTACCAAGCAAATTTTTATCCTGTGGAACAACTTTTCCATTCGCTGAACACCAGATCTGATACACACCAAAATAAATGACCTGTGAAGAGCCTTATTATTACCCCCCCCCCATGTTTTTGAAAAGTGGTTATAACGTTCTAAGCATGTTTCATTCTTATATTAAAGTACTCTGTTCTAGACTACTTGCATATTAAAATTTTTGTCAACTTTCTCCCCTCTCTCTCTCTCTCTCTCTCTTTCTCTCTCTCTCTCTCTCTCTCTCTTTCATTTCCTCTTAAATTTCTCAGAACATGTGATTTTTGGTGTGTGTGTGTGTGTTTGTGTGTGTGTGAGAGAGAGAGTTTGTCCAGGTACCCTAAGGTAGATAATTTGTGCGCAGAGGGTGTACTAAAGTGGATGATTTTCCTAAAGGAGAGCTCCGCCTTAACAAAGAGGGTCTAAAAACACTGGTTGTGTCCTGAAGAGGCGTTTCCTGCATTTATTTTTACCTCCACCTTATTTTGACTTGTAAAGGTGTGTGTATTTTGGCTGTGTGTACGCACGAGTGCACACGAAAAGGTAGCCAATGTGATAGTACGCTCTATTAGTACAAATGTGTAATAACATAAGTTAGCAATACGCATGCGCATAAAACTGTCAATCATCGCTGCCTCAGCCCTCCCTTACAGTGCTCCCGTCAAGGCACTTCATGGAAAATCAGCGTGCACACACACACACATGTGCTCCTCAAGAGTATTATCATCATCATTATCTCAAGGGTAGGTATCGTGGTACAATGATTGTGCCTCAGGTAGAGGTATTTGACTATTGGTAAGTTATTTTATTGACCAGCAGAACTCAGAATGAAGAATTTTGAGTACATATGGAGATTTTCAAACTCAGACTTTCTAGGGCACCGGCCGTGCCTGCAACATGTACAACTAAATAGCCTAATGTAGAGAATGATATATTAATAATTTTCCAAATATGGGGGATACCATGTTAATCAGTTTTAAATTAAGGAGAAATAATAAACCTTTGACTAAGGAGGACTAGTCTTAAGTGGTGAATAATGCATCCACATGGGGTACGGAAATTACAAAATAGGCTCCTCGTAGGGAATTATCCAGGTTAGTATATCGTGGCATGTGTGTGTGTGTGTGTGTGTGTGTGTGTGTGTGTTTTGGTTTGTTTTTGTTTTGTTTTGTTTTGTTTTGTTTTGGTTTTTCTCATGGGTCATGCCCTAGACCCTTTGGCAGGAACATTGCGCCTTAATTCTGCCTTGGTTAACATCATTTTAATTTTAAAAACAAATTTGAATCTAGTGACCCCCTGAGAAAACCTGGCTACGGCTCTGTATGTATCACATGCTTCTATGCATATGCACCTTAATTGCCTGCACCAGCTCTATTTGCATGTAATTAGGGGGCCCAGATTAAAGGATGATGATGATGATGATGATGATGACGACGGCTATGATGATGATGATGACGATGATGATGATGACGATGACGGTGGTTAGGATGGTGATGACGATGATATGGATGGTGAATTGGAAAAAGGAGTTTAGATGGGAAATTCCTTGCAAGTATTAGACATAACGAGAAGGACAGATCAACCAGATAAAACCAACCAAATCCCTGGTGCTCAAAACTTGCACAGACCCACACACATTATGATATCCCGTTGTATTCTGTGCTGCGATGAGGGATAAGTGCCTACTCTGAAATCAACTTGTTGGGTGGCAAGCATGTCTCATAGGGCATGGTGGCTAAATGGAATTAAGCTGAAGTTTGCCACGCTATTTGTCTATGCTGTTTTTGTGGCGAAGATGTTTGTTAAGATTTTGCAGAAAAAACAAGGAGATTAACATCCATGAAGAATTCAAAATTGACCATGTGAAAAAAAAATGGAAATATATCACATACCCACCCGAAGTACTCTCCAGCAAGCTTAAAGCGAATATGGCTTTTGGTTTTGGAATTTTTTTTTTTTTTTTTTTTATTAATTTTTTTTTTTTTTTTAGATTTCCTCAAAAAAGAGACAAAGATATTAAAAGGCGTAGTACCACTTGTTTCATGCTTTTGAGCAACCGATATCCCAACCAAAAACCACAACTGTTTCAGAGGACAAGTAGTATGGCATTTTCAAATGAAGTAAGTGAAAGGGAAGACAAAAAGTAATTTAAATCTTATCTTATTCCTACAAAGCAAATCCATGCAATTAAAAACCATTTTTTTTCAGGATCATTCAAAATAAACTGCGATGCAACCGACAGGAAGATTCAAACTATATCTGACACCATGCTTCTATTTCCACTTTTCGTGTCACATACTTCCTTCACTTTCAAACCTTTCTGGATCCTGCCAATTACAACGTGAGTATGGACAGCGACGATAATGACGATCCTACATCTTACAATTTTGGTTCCTGTTCGTACCCTGCTGTGCAAAGGACGCAACAAGCGTCCAGAACTGTCAGTAAATTATCCTCATTTCCATCATTGATATAATATCGGAAACGTAATTTCCACCCAGGGATTTGAACACATGATCCTTTTGCGTGTGTATATGACAAATTGGTATATAGAGACTAACGCAGCCCTACATTACTTCTGAATTATATTTGCACTAAAACAGAAGAGTTCAAAATGTGGACATAAGTCATAGAACGACCTTTAATCTTGCTTCTTTCTCCAATTTTGAATCATTTAACACCAAATAGAATTGCCAATACACTAATGCTTGTGACATTCTATATTATATTTTACATATGGACTACAAAAATGCATGCGTTGGCCCCCCAAAAAAGGTCCATGATTGTTGGTTTTTTTAAGGAGATGTTTATGTATTTTCTATGATCTCTTGCATGTAATGTAAATATCAGCGTATCTAACTTCCCACTTGAATTAGCCTGAATGTAAAACATATCAAATATCATGATGATCACAAACAGCACATGTTTTCATGCTAATAGTGCAGTCATTATTTATATATACAGGGTTAGAAGGCACTTACTGAATCTGCTTCAGACTTGGAAAGTATGAAGGTGGCGTTACTGTTAAGAACGGGTCAGCAAGCTTAATAAAATGTGTAGGTGAATGTTAAAGTTTATGTTCTGTATTCAGCACACTATTCCTTGTCACAATGCATGCGATCTTCTCTTTTCTACACCTATTTGTTGCAATACGAAGAATTGAAAGTTGAACATATTCACCAGTTCTGCACATAAGAGGATGTTTATCCCAAATAATGTTTTGTTAATCTCGTTGGATTCTTACATTTTATGCAGAAATCAATGGACGTAAAGTCATTGCTTTAACTAATCACCCTCCAGTTATACCTAGTTTTTTTTAGCAGGAATGACATTCTCTACATTTACAGATCAATGAGATGTCCTACGAATTTGCAAATATACAGTATTTCTTTATCATATTTGAGTCTTCTTCTCGAGAACCACTTGCTGATAGTCATTACCCTATTTGGCAGTCTAAACTCTTCACTGTCCATAAGATAACATGTGTTTTTTAACCTATATAAACTAAAAAGTACTATTTTCCATAGTGTACACGTTCTTCTGTAGAATTTTGCCATAGGCTTCATCAGCGCAAATAGATTAAAGGGTCTTCAGTGGATAGGTACTCAGAAAATGTTTAACTGCCTCTGCCCGTACCTGTCTCTCTGAGTAGTGGCTCCCCGTCTAAGCTAAATATTCAGCGGAAGCAACCCACATAACAATGAATAACTATGGACGTGGTGAATAAGGAATGAGCTCAATCAGAGAAATTTTGTTTATAAATGCAGGGCTTCCTGATGAATAAAGAATACCTGTAAAAACAAACATAAGTACTAAATTTGTATAGTACGAGGTCAGATAAGAACAATTTGACTTACTCCTGAACCAGTATGTAGCCTTTATAGTTGGACACCTTACCTAAGTTGAAACACCTGCCAGTATATAACGAGTAGAAATCAACTGGGGCATTACATTCAGTCCTTGATTTTAAAACAAACGTTTGCCGCTAAAACTCCTGTACAAACCCAGGGAAGTCCTAACAATAACTACATCAATGGACATCCCGCACCATAAATGTAAAATAAACCCCATGATGGCACTTATCCATCGCTTTGAAAATGCCGAAACAATAAGGTTCTATTTCGCTGCCAACCCTGAGTAAGTGTTTCATATTGGTTCAAGTGTTTTACATTTGTGTAAATACTATAAAACTGCAATAATTGTGTGACATTGCATGAATATGTGTATTAAGGCATGTCAGAAAAGAATGAAGGTCATTAGTAATTCAAAAACATGTTATCAACACATAATGTTTTAAAACCAGATTTGAAATACAAAAAGTCAAATTTGTAACTGTCGTCAGCAACAGCTTGTTACCAATTGCCCCTGGCGGTTTAGACCGAGGGAAAACATGTAAGCATAAAATGTAAAAAATGTGAATATTAAAACAGAATGATGCCAAACAATAAATAAAAATGGCAGAACAAGCAAGTCTAAAACTTTAAAATTATTGCAGCCAAACACTGTAACAATATTTGGATATTCTCAGCAAAATTTGCAGTGCATTGTGAAGTCAAGAAAATGTAAATAAAAAAAAAAGCAAACAAACAAGGAAAAAAACCAAACAAACCAAAAAACTTAAAGCAGATATCACGAAAAGTTACAACAACACATATCAATAGTTTGTATCTAATCAGATAGGATGACTCCTTGCTGTACATATGGTCTGGTTCCCTATGTTGATGTTTTTGTGTTGCCTGGATATTTTTGGGGGGATTTGGAAACCCATACATTTTTGAAAAACTTATGGAATAACAAATCAGAAATACATGCCTCGATTATTATCTGATGGCCATCTTGAATTTTAAAAGATTTTCAATATTTTGGCTTCCAAATGAGGATCCTGATTCCAGTGGTTAATAGTACATTTTCAGTGGCAATGAATGTAATGGAGCACATTACAAAAAGATAAAAATAGTTTAAGAAAGCGAAATGGGCGGCCATCTTGATTTTTTATTTTAGATGACACAAAAAACACGTTTCTCTTTATCTCTGGTTCCAAATAACTAGATTTGTTGTAATCAAGTATCTGAGCCCATATTTTCAGCAGCAAAGAATCAAATGGCATTGAATACAATAGGCTTAATGTGGTCGTAGATACTCCTAATTATATGAATACTAAATGGATGTTACTTTCTCAATAAGGTCTCACATCTATAATCCCGATGCCACTGAAATTGATGTATTTCTCAGCAGAACCTCATGGTGGATGAGTAGCCTGTCAGCTTCTTCATGATTATTGTACTCAAACTCTAGTTTGCTATTGCTCTTTTGTGCATCCTGCAACAGAGACTACAATGGGCTTGGGTGTGTCTTTACTGTGTTCAAGGACCTTTGCTGCCAGATGCTCTGTTAAATCTGCCTTTGTCTGATCATAGGAAAGGAATCGGCTCATTGGGATGTTTTTTATATTGGTGTCATCTATAATCTGACACTGAACGGGATCCTTTCCATGTCTCCCTTTAGCTCCTGTGGCATTCTTCAAAGATACAAGCCTGCATGTATCAAAGACTAGAATTACTTCATCATAGCCTGTGGTTAAGGACACAAGTCTGTCAAAGAACCATTCACTGAGGTTTTTAACTGCCACTTTTGTTGGTGGTTTCTTTGTCAGCTTCTGAACAAGCACCATACCATCCACCAGTGCAATTTTGCACACAGGTTGGTCATCTACACTGGGTATGGAGCTCACATACATTGCAAGTTCTTGCTGAGACCCAGTAGCCTGTGGATGCTCCTCCTCTGGTGTTTCTGCCCTTGCCAGTTTCATTACAAGGTGGATTTTTGTTGCCAGACATGAACATTTGGTTATTTTCCTTTTCCACTGGTGCCCAGAGGCTCAAATCTCCATTTTTTCCCCTCTAACACATAGTCCTCATATAGCTTCTGACCAGTAATGTCAACATTCTAGATCTGTGGAACATATTTGTGTGATACATAGGTGTGTGTGATCATATTGTACAATGTGTCACCTTCGGCACCAATTGGGTTGCCCTGACTCAGTATTAAAGCCTTGATTTTATCAATTGCTTCATGATCCCTCTACATTTTGTTTGGATGAAGGCCATGGTGCACTGTGCTCTTGCTATCTCCAATGCAAAACTGACTCGTGAACTCTCATGATAGGCATGACAGCTCTGGTGCAACCATGCAAAATCTCTGCCTAGCATTTGCTTTGTTGGAGATGCCAATCAGTCCTGAGTGAACCTTCATTAGCTTGTTGAGATACTGACATGCATGATTTGCACCCAGAGAGACAAATGGAATATAAGTTTTTGTGACAGACAGGCTGCCTCCTTCCAGTTCTCTCCAGGTCTCTTCGGAGGATTTATTCTCAGATAATGCATATCTGTGATATATCTAGGCCAAAATCTCTTATATTTGATGTGGTCAAAGGCAAAGAAAAGCTTGCTTAGTTCTTCTGCAGCTTGAAGATGGAGCACTAGGTCGGCATTTGGGGATGCTGCTACAAAGAACAATATTGTCTCTGCTCGCTCTAGATAGTTCATAATGGACCAAAACATGGCATTTGAGGATCTCTGGGCCTTCCACTCACTGAATGCGTTCATCAACTCAGCTTTAGACAATGCCTCCAAGAGCCTGTTGTATACATGCTTCACAGATTCATCCTTTGTAGGTTTATTTGTCTCAGAGCATGCATTTTCTACCCCTTCTGTTGCCTCCCAACAAACAAGTTTTACATGTGGGAACTCCTCCAGTGCTATTTCATACAGAGCTACATATGAGTACATGTGGACGTAGAGAGATTGCTTGCAATGTGTGCACTTTAGGATTTGTCTTATTGTTGCTGCACTATAGACTCCAGTCTCTGTTCAGGCGTCTTCTTTGCCCGGGTTCTCCACGAAGGCTCCAAGAGGTCTCAGTGCTGCCATGACAACATGTAGTTCACCCAGTCTGGGGATGACTGTGTGTTTTAAATCAGGCCTTGCATCTAGCAATTGCACAACCTTCTCATAGAGAGCCATGTCGAATGAAGTCACAGTGGGATGGTCTTCACCAACGGCTAGGTTCCTCAGCTTGCTTGCTTGCATAATCACAGTGAGTAGGGTTGACCATTCATGTGCGACCTCAGGGGGCAGTGGGAATGCTGCAACACTAGTCACTGATTGTCTTGTCGACAACATTAAATTGTAGCCTGCCCAGCATGGAATGCTATTGATCTTAGATGAAACAAAGGCAAATCACTACCCATTTGTGGGGCATGGTAATTTTCTGAGACTCCTTGTTTGTTGACTGCAAACTCATCAGTCCTTTTAGTGGATACTTGCTTTGCTTTGGGGAGTGCATTATAGGCAGATGATACAGAGTGACTGAAGGACTATTTGTATCACTAATGGTCAAAAGTGGGGCGATTGATTCTCCAGAAACATTAGCTTTCTGGTCTATGGCTATGATTGTCCCATGAGTGGTGCCTTTTCCATCAGCAGTGTCCTCACTAAAATCTGTATTGTCTGCAGCAAAAAGACACATGTTCCCTTCATCAGGAATGGAGGCACATACAAGCCATAAAACAGTCTTGTGTTTTCCACCACAGCATTGGCCAGAGCACTTTCTATGAGCAGAGTCCGGACATGTGGGACACAATAACCCTGTGCATTGAACAGATTCATCAGCTTTTTGTCTCTTGTCTCATGATGGGCAGTTAAGGGCCATCCCAGGAGCTGAGGGTTTTCCCTTTGATGTTGCTGCCTAACAGTTTCTAAATCTGTGCTTGGCTTGTATTTAACCTGTCTGCTGGACTTGAAGCCATAGAGGATATTTTGACAGATTGTCAGTGCCATTCTGTCGACTGCAGCAGTTCTTGCTTCAGTTTCCATCTTATCCTCAGGCCCAACTATGATCCAGTGGATCATGGTGTGCAGTTCAGGAGGAATGTCGCTGATGTTGGTTGATACTGACTGTCATTTGCTGCATTCTTCTTGAAATATGTAATGCTTTTCCGTATTACCTTGGCTGCTTTGAATATAGTCTTCATATTGTCTATTTCATTGTCATTTGTGATTGCAGAATGTACCATGTCTTCCTCACAGACATCAGGAGAATTTAGGATGGCTGGTTTCCTTCTGTTCTTTGGCAGGACATTCTTCACAGTTGGCAACTGAGCAAGGATCTTTTCCTTCAGCCACTTTCTGCTTAAAGCTGGTGAATGATTTTTCAAGCCTTCTTCTCCAAACATATTGATGTATGTTTCCTTGATTTCAACCATTGAGATGTAGGCTTTGTTTTCAGTCTGTAATTCGACAAGGTTGACTAGCTCAATTAGACACCCTGCCTGCATGAGATGCTGTTAAGATGTGCCTTTGTATCTGCTCCATCTCGCATGGCATGGAACACATGCTTTCTCCAACATGATTTATGGTACTTGACATCTAGAGGATGAGCATCGGTTAATGAGATACTTGTGTTCAGTCTTCTTTTTAAGGCCTCATTATAAGACCTTTTTACCGCAGATTCGAGAGCTTCCCCAGCATTGTTGTTGCAAATTTTGAACAACTGCTCACCATTATCCTCTTGACCAAAAAAAAAGCATTGGGCCCTATCTAGTGGGACCGTACATGACCCTGTGAATGGTGAAGACAAACCAGAGGTTGCTGGGCCTGCCTCATCCATCTCAGTGCTGCCTCTTTTCTGTCCACGTTTTCTTTGCAGGATATGATCCAGCAGGTAATGCATATTAATGGTGGTCTTTTGCATGCTTGATATGTTCCTGGTTAGTTGCACTAGCATAACAGCTGTGATGCCAGAATGCCTTCTTTTCACAGAGTGATTCCTTTGTGCTGTGCTTCAAACGTCTCTGCACTTTCACATACTCCCCATCACACAGACTGGCTCTCTCCTTCACCACATCCGGCACCTTCTGGTAGGAGTTAGGTCTGGGATCAGAAACCATCGGTCCTTTTGTAGGATCATCAGACTGGCAGAATACACACTTCTTCCAATTCCATGCTTCCTGGCCATGAGCATCTGCTCCAAGCTGACTAAGCTGAGGTATCATGCTCATGTTCCTCTAATACCTGGAAATTATGAAAAAAGGACCACCACCTAAACATACAAATACCACCACCACTACCACCGCAACCAAAATATTGATAAATTGACACATATTACTACCACCACTACCACTATTACTGCCACTACCATTCCTACTGCTACTACCACCACTACAATTTCTACCCCTACTACCACCACTACCATTACTACCACTGCTACCACCACTAACACACTTTTGGCAAATGAATGAGGTCGCTAGCACCATTTTAATAAATGAAAAATACTTACCAAGTTCAGATGTAGAAGGATGTTCAGTTTTTTTAAAGATTTAAGTCTTAGTGATGTGCACATGTATATTGGATGAGATTTATTGTACTAATAAATTGTGGTAGCGTAATAGGACATGCTTTTGTGATATAACTTAGCCTTTCATTGGGGAAAGCCATATATCTTGTGCCAGAAAATATAGATTCAGCCACATTGAAATACAACTAAAGGGAGCTGAGATATACCATAGTTAAATTTTCAGTTTTTTTAATGAAAAATTTAGGATGGCCACTAAAGCATTTGCTTCTGGCCAAAAATTTTGTTTTGTCAACAGCATTCATGCATTCCTTGTCCCTGAAAATGTGGAATTAGACGTTGAATTTGGGATTCTAAGTCGTCTTAGAAGCAAGATATTGAGAAAGTCCTATTTAAAGGAAGTCATTTTTAAAATTCAAGATGGCCGCCATAAACTTGTCTAGGCAAATAGAAACATGTATTTTCTGACTTTGTATCTATAAGATTTCCATAAATGTATAGGTTTGCAAATCCGAACAAAAAGCCAACAAAATTATATAAGGAACTGGACTAATATAAACTGCAAGTAGAGTAATCCCATTTTGTATAATTTCTTTCACACATTCTTTATATATACTTCATGATTCAAGCAGATATAAACCTAATTAAATTTCATTTATTCAGAAGACATTACATTCATTCATTTTTTAATTACCTTCAGTCTTGTTAAACCTCTGTAAACCAATGATGCCTTCAAAAATTGAAGCATCCGTGGATATAGAAGATACGCCCACTGTAACTCATTAGGCATTTCCCAACCAGGTATATACCATGGCTGGAGTCCTTCTGCGCAGTCATCATTTTGTCACAGTATTAATTCCATTTCTTTATTCAGCGTTACGAGATGTGCAAAAGATCTCATACATGCTAAATGTGACCCTGACCATGAAATACCATGCATGATTGGTTCAAAGTTTAAATGGGAGATGCTTCCGATCATGTAGTTACAAATTTTGATTACAACTTGACTTGATTCTGGTAATGTAGAAATAGAAACTGGACCACTTTTCACTTCAATAAGTGGAAATCTGCATAGAAAATAAAATACAGGTTCCTGAATGCTGCTTACTTGACGATTATAATATGAATCACCAATTCTTTTGATCAAAATATCAAGTAATCCCATTTTCTTTCCAGTACCACATGGTTTTATGAAAACCATAGGCTCCTGTGATATACCCCAACGCCTGTTAAGTTCAAACGTAAAGCTAAATTATACTTTTCTTTCCTTAAGCATTAACCACTGTATGTGAAAAATATTCCTTGATTCCAATATCTGAAAGTCAAAAAATTGAACTTGATAACAAAATGACACATATATCTACTTAAGTTCTAAGAACATCATAAGAGGGATCCACTCACCATAAGAGTAATTCGGAAACACAAACCTTAGGTATTCCGTATGAAAAAGCATGTCATATTTCGAACAAAACACAGACATCGGGTCTAAATGAATGACGCTTTTTGCACTAGAATATGACACCCTTTTGCACACAGACAAATCAAATGTTTTGATTCCCACTGCTAGTAAATAAGTCTGAAATTTACAGTGATCTTTGATATAACAATACTGACGTAAGTAAACGTTATAAACTTATTGATTATATGAAGTTTTGTATATGGTTGTCTTGTGCTTAAAGTTCCTTTGGAGTTGTAAGATACAGGTTCATCCTAGAATATGGATGTGACTGCCATTTTTCCAGTTTGTAGACAGATCAATCTTAAGGCGGGCATGCACATTTACAGAAGGATATACAATCAGCTGCCAACTTGTATACCTGCCATGATATTTTATATAAACCAGACTTTCATTTTTATCAATTAAAGTTTCAACGAAATGAAAGTATTTTGTGGGAGTAGTCGTGTGCATTTCATACATTTCTCTACATCTTGTTAATTGAACAGGTGCTTGAAATGACAGGTTGGCAAGGGGGTATGTGTTATATGCTATGATAAGTAGGTGGTCATGTGCAGAATGTATTGCGAAAGGCTGTTGCGTTTGCACATTGAAGTATCTACGTGCTTTACAAAAATAATGCAATGGTGTCTGTAAGTTTATCAGGATTCACTAGATATTTGGCGTCATTGTATAATACGATACCACCATACCTACAGTCTCCCGTGTTAGGCCCTGTCCATGATATGTTTTGCAGAACAACTTTAACAGGGTATCCAGATATTCCAATGAAGTAAACCAACAAACGTATATACTCACCATCAAAGTCAGGTATTGACAATTTTGTGTACGTATGAGCTGTTTTCGTTTTGCGGGCGTTAACAGTTGTAAAGCACAAGTCTGTCTCTCTATTTTCGAATGGTAACGTGTGAACTATATCCAAGGATACAAAATATGTCGTAGACAGCAAATTTCTATTGAAAATATTCCAAGTATATTCAGTCATTTTCTTTTCAAAAAGTATCTGTTTGAATTGAAAGGGACCTTTCCGTATATCCACTGTATAGAGAAATGGACAGAATGCCACACCATGAATATACATGTTGTCTAAGGCACCCCTGCTTGTTATCAAATTCCAAATATATCTGGCAGTGATTTTGTTTATTGCTTTCAATTCTGATGAATTGTAACAAAGGAGACGTATCTTTCCTGAATATGTATCCAAAGTACGCTTTTTTTTCTGAAATACGGTACTGCATATGGATAAATTGCCATGCAAGGGATAAGATAAAATGGAAGTAGAAAAATTTAAGATTGCGAACAAGCTTGATCAGCCTTATATTAGAAAAAGATACTCTTTTTTCGTGAAGATGTTTACCACAAATCACCAAACATTATGAATGTTCTCACCAATATCAGTGAATTCTACATACATACCCTGACATTTCCTTCCAGAATAAGCCAGGTCTAACAACGTAACTTGCACCTGTATCTGCATGGTCTGTCTAGTTGTATGTTTCCACATAGTCAATGGTGCGTCCATGCAAATAGAACTGTTCTCAAATACAATGGATATTTTTTCACAACATTGATGTATTAAGTGTTCATTATGAAAAAATAATGTCTGTAAATGGCAAGCGAGCTCTGACTAAAGTCGTTACTGGTTGGACAGATGACCCGAAACTGCTCAATGCATGTAAGCATGCATACTAATGAATGCAATAAGGGAAATAAATTATCAAAGGCACATTTGAAAACACAATTTTTGAGCGCGTTAAGCACAATAGTGCTTTCTGTTTCAATAGACTCGAATGTAGGTACTGTGATGGATTTGGAGGTGATGGTGATTTTAATATTGTGACTGGAATTGATGCCAATGGTCGCTGGTAAAAATCGCAAATGTGTGCATACTTCATTTTTATTGGAGGTCAAGCTAAACCTAAATGTGTGGAAAAAAAAACAGTTATCGAGAAGCAAATGATTTCGTGTGCATCTGTCAAGGACCTTGATAGACAGGCACCCTTGCACTGTGAATTCTTCAAGACAATAACTTATGCTTGGCACAAAAATGCTTGATTTAAAGGTCAATAGTATGTTGGGGGGGGGGGGGGGCTTGTGATGACATGGAACATTATTGCCTTATCTCGACCTTCTGTTGCAACGGCTTGAAATTAAGGTGTAAATATAGCCTTCCCCATTGAGATATTATGTTTTGTGCCAGATTTATAACTATTTGTCCACTGCCTTACCGAATAAAGGTACCTTTGCAGAAATGATTCTTGCGTAAGATTTTTCAAGAGGAAATTAGTGGATGAGCAAGCACATCCCACAATGCATAGTAATGTAATACAGAAATTGAAAACTATCATTTTATTAAGTCGTTCAGTACAAAATTACCTGGAATATATACATGTTAGCTCAGCTAACATGTGAGTCAGCTTATCTTATGCTCCTTTAACCATCATCTGGTACCCGTCCATCCACAGTTCACATTTTTCACTTCTTCTCCGACATCATTGGCCAAGTTTCCTTCCAACTTGGTGGGGATGTACCTTGTAGTCTGGGTGAATCTCTGCCAGGTGTCATCAAATGGTCATGCACCAGTAATTTTGGGACGTTTTATATTTTGCGCTCTTTTTGTCGAATCTTTTGAAATACTCTTCTCCAAAATAGCTTTGATATTACAAAGAAACACTTCTACAGACCCCTAATTCTTATTTTTTCACCAGTTGACGCTGCATTTCTTTTTTTTTTTTTTTCTTAATGAGTTTTTGTCCGTTTTTCTTTTTTTCCACTCTGTCTACAGAACCGTCACTCACATTAAGCTGAAAATTGGAGGATATGGGAAGGGTGAATCAAGCTTTTATTCTAAGTGGCACTGCTGCACATTCCTGATTTTTAAAGACTTTTTTTTTCAATTCGGGTACATATAAGTAAATTCATCTTGCCTATTGATTACTATGTAACTTGATAGTAAGTGAATGTTGTTGTTTTTTTTTTCTTGTTGTTTTGTTTGTTTCTTTGACCTGTTTTTTTTTTTTTTTTTTTTTTTGTTGCTGTTGTTGTTTTTTTTGTTTTGTTTTCATTTTGGGGATAGCTAAGACAAATATTCTGCAAAAGCGCTCATCCAAGTGTTTTGATATCACACAAGGACACTTTAAGAAACTCCTAGTTTAACATTCGATCACCAAGTGGCGCTGCATTTTTTCTCTGTTTTAGCGATTTTTGTGTATTTTCGCTGTTTTTCATTTTTTTTTTAAATGGCCACTCTGATTACGCTGAAACTTGATGGACGAGTTTCTGGAAGAAGGGTCAAACAAAGCTGTTCATTAGGTGGCCTTTTTGTCGATTCCTGAATTTTAATGACTTTTTAGATTCAGCTACTTATCTGTAAATGTACCTTTTATATTGATTATTATGTAAGTCAACACACATTTTAATGCTGATTTACATTTCGGACTTTTATAAAGAAACTCTGTGTTAGATTAATTTCAAACTTGGTGGCTATGTACTTTGCGTAGCTTTTTACCACATTTGTTAAAATGGTAACGGTCCAGTGATTTGTGGAATTTCTATGACTTTTTCTCTATTTTCTTGTGAACAAAATTATAAAAAAAATAATATGAAAGTTTAACATGGAAATTGCTTGTAGCGGCCATAGTTTTGATTATTTTGGCCAGATTTGTGCCAAAACTTGGTAGGAAGTACCTTCCACATGTGTGTACCTATTTTGTGCAATCTGACATGCTCCAGTACACTTTGGACCTTGATCTCATTCCCAGGGTCACAGGACAACTGGCATGAAACTTACTGTTCCTTGGATGGCTTGGGATATATTTTGGGTTAGGACCTTGATGTTGCATATGTTAAAATTTATTTGTGAAAGTCACGCTTAGACAGTAATTGAGTGACCTGGACTCATTTCTGGGATCTCAGTGCAACATACATGAAATTTACTCTTCACTATTACTTGAGACCTGCTTGAACTAGGACCTTGATGTCGCACATGTTAGCGTCCTTACATAAAGGTCTGAATTCCTCGGTACATGGGTGACCTTGAACCTATCTGTAGTTCACACAGCAACAAGGGTGATTAATCTCTAGGTCAACTGTGCATGGCTGTTCACACAGCCCTCTTGTTAATTCTATGTGAGAAAGTTTATTATTTTTTACAGTGAAATTCAAAAGTGGTAACTATATAGCTAACTGTAGTTCACACATGGCCTACACATTGTTACAACCAAATAATTGTGACACACCTATTTCAGTGACACAGTTCATTAGCACTAAAAATGAAATTGGCTGGTAGGGTTTCTAATTATACTTCCTATGTGATGTGGAATTCCTATGACAAACGAAAAAAAACTTGGTACACCAGGTCAGCGTGCAAAGTAGGCCTTGAGCCTACTTTTGCAATGAATACCCAATTAAACAGGGAATAAACAAAATCTTGTATGACTGGATATGGCAAGCCGCTATAGTACTTATTCGATAATTGTACATATGTGAAAATCATTTCAAATAAGTGTAATAAATTTCACATATGTGCAAAATTAATTATGCATTTTAAGAGCTGATCGAAGTGATATATATATATATATATATATATATATATATATATATATATATATATATATATATATATATATATATATATAAATATATATAAATATATATAAATATACATATATGTATGTATATATATTTAAGGTGAGTAAACCTTTCATGGTATAACTTTAAAATAAACCTGTTTTGAAGTAAATGATTACAAGTTAATTGATTTTAGATAGTGAAAAGATATTTCATTTGCGAAAAAAGAGAACTTGTGTCAAAGGTGGGAAAAGCTGGCATTTGGAATGCACTTGCAGGAATCCAGCGAAGAAACCATTAGAAATTGTATCACTGAAATTTGCAATTACAAGTACCACAGCCACATATTAATGGCTACTAAGGCATTTTCGAAGTTAAAGTTTTAGCAAAAATTCTTTAATACATAACTTAATTTGAACAAACATTGCTCACTTTTACCTTTCTTTTAATATGAAATTATTTTTTTAATCTCAAACCACAGATGAAAGGCATCACATTCCAAAAATTTATAAAACGATGTAAAGCATTAAGTAACCAGAGATGTGCCCTTCTGTTATGTAATGGTAATCTGAAAAGAGTTCCTCATTTTGTTTGACAATAGTTACATTTGTGGGAATGATTGATGGCTATGCTACAACCCCTCCCCAACCATAGAAAGACACAATGGAAGTCTGGATCACTTATGACCATCACAGTCTTTGAACACTGGAATGTTTCACACAGTCCTAAAGCCACTGTACCCCATGCATCTGGAATTGACATGGATCGCTCAGCAGGCAACTCTTCCAAATTACTATGGCATCTGCCCCCAAGGTGAAGTTCTTTGGTAAATGTCACTGCAACTTAAAAACTTGGAGTCAGAGACTACTCAACTCTTTACGACAAGAGTTCATTCAATGTACCATTTTTAACTTATACAAATAATTTCATGATCAAAGACCAATTATCCAAATGGTACTTTCAGAATAAAGATGTCAAATTATCTCGAAAGGGCTAGGTAAACGTTAAGAAGTGCACCAACAAGGGTTAAAAATTTGGAAGAAAGTGACCATTTTAATTAAAAGATAATTCTTAATGCATCCTAGACCTTAACAAGACAAAATGATTTCTCATAAATATATTTCTGTAAGTTAATCAAATAGTTAAAAATACTGCACCTGAGATTTTGTATCGCTTGACTTAGGATTTGTTCAAGTTCTTAGAAATTTTAAGTTTCACCATCTCAATATTATAAGTTCCATTTCATAATACATTTTAAATTTTACAACATTCAATACCAATCCTCCTACGAGTAATATAAAATTCTATAAGCGCCAAAGTATTTTACAACACATGTTGCATTATGCCGGATAACAAAACGGTGTGTTTTGTCTGAGTTTAAAAATTGGTGGAAGAGAAAATTTATTCTGGTATAAACTTTAATATTATACTTTTGTTCGAACCCCTAGTTAAATAAAACATAATTTACGGGTACAGAACACAGGGGTTAACACCGACCAGGGATCGGTGGACTCTGGTTACCCTGGTTTAGCGGAATGGGTGGGCGATGGTTGGTGGATGATGGCGCCGATGCCAAAATGTGGAATCACAAAATTCGAAAATTCAGAGCAATAAACATGACAAAGAAGCAGCAATGTGAGTGAAACTTCAAGTTGGATCGGAGGACATGGTAATGTACGAATATAAAATTCGGGTATAGCAAGATAAGAAGATAAACCTTATATAAGGCACGTTGGTCTTACAATTTCATTTTTTGAACTCGAGTGATTTTAGTATTTCGTCAAGATACTATCTATCTGGAGCAAATACCAATTCTTCTTGAACTTCCATTTGCGTGCTTCCACTCCCCTAAATGTGAACACACCTGACGGTAACCTGATACATCCCCCTGTCAGAGAATTTGTGCAAAATTTAACTCAGGGGTTAGGATATGGTTTCCATGCGGGTGTTACCTCATTGCTAACAAACACGTCCGTGTGTCAGAATCTGAAGTTGTGTGTTGGTAAAAAAGGATTCATCTCCAAAGCTTCAAAAAGAGTAATAATTTAGTTTAATTGGACTGTATGACAGAAAATAATGTCCGTTTAAGGTTCACTGTATTAACTCCTTGGGGGTTGTACAAGGGAAGTACTGCGGTAAATAACAGCTCATTTTGGACTTGAGTACTTTGTGTTATTCTGAAGAGTGTTCGAGCTTTAACTCTTTAATACCCAAAGAAGAGTTTTCTCTCAGTTATGTTGAAATGAATAATACTATATCGGGGATTAAACAATTTGCCATGGCTCCTTCGATTAGTAAATGCAATATCAAGGACGCATTCTAGAGGATTCCCATTTTGCCTGAATTGTGGTATTTGCACACACTTGACAATGATTGGCAAATGTATTTTTATATGAGAGTGTGTTTCGGCTCTCGAAGCAGTCCTAAATTTTTATCAATGTGCAGTAAGGCAGTGCACTATGCCGCAACCAATAATTATGTCAATATTGACAATGATCTTTAATGCTTCAAAGATTCAATCAAGTCCAAATAAGACCATAAGCCCTACACCAGTTATCAAATACCGGGGGATTGTTTTAGATAGCTTGGAAATGGAGGCCAAGCTGCCATTTGACAAACTGGAGAGCCATAGTCAAGAAACAACTCGAATTATGAGGCAAAACTACATTTATTTCCTGACTACTCGTTTCCATGAAATCTGAATGAATAATAACTGTGACATTATATAACAATCACGAAAGAGTACCACACAGTTATTGACATGTGGGTTTGCTTGTCCAATACTGGAACGGCATTTCCTTCTTTTCAAATGATGAGTTTACAGATACTGAATCTGTAGAGATAGCCACAGACAGCTCCCAAATCGGGTTTGCTGGATATATATATATATATAAAAAAAAAAGACTGGGCAATGGTTTAGCTCAACCTAGAAACAATGCATGCCACAACTGAACAGGGACAGTGGGTCTATGGCTCTAATGGAAATCGTACCTATTGTATTTGCTGCTCGACTATGGGGCCATAAGTGGGCCCGCAAACGCATTACTTTCAAATGCAATAACGAATCTACAGTGTGTATTTGGGGGAATGTAGATGAAAATGCCCATACACCATGAAATTTGTCAAAATAAAAAAAAAATAAAAAAAAAAATAAAAAAACGTGGTATCTACGGCAGCAGTTCATAGTTTTTGTTATAGAACCACATGGATCAGCACGAAGCAAATATTTAAAGTGACGGGGCCAAAGTTGAGTTCGGAGAGTTTACGGCATATTTGGCTCAACTAGATGTTCAAGCTGGCCGATATGATAAGCTGGCTTTCTGTTCAACAGCAGCGACAATTTCCTTTATTGGGTTGATACTATTTATCACATATTGTTTGTTAAATGGTCTATTACAACTTGGCTTACAACCAAAAATAGGGGAAACCGACCGTGCTAGGTTTATAACCCAATTTTGCTCAGTCGCTATGCCTGAAATATACAACTATACAAACTTATTTGGCAGGAATAAGTCATGCGTATCTTAACCTGAATCAAGGGAACGTGCCAAGAGAACCCCATGGCACCCATATTACAAGATTACAACTGGTTCCACGTGGTTTTTTGTGGGTTTTTTTTTTTTTTTTTTCTTTTTTTTTTTTTAAGAACAAGAACTTGAGCCATATCGTCTATTGCCGTCGATCCTTAGGATCTTTGGACCTTATTTAGACTACTTGATGGAAGCAGGTTTGGTGTTAGGGTGGTTCGGAAGTTAACGATGGGGAGTGTTTGCATCCAGCACAACCTCATATGACCCCGTTGTGCACATTTCCATGAACGATGTCTCTTTATCTTGCGACCCGGACCTTTGGCTTTTAGTTGTAAGGTTGCATTTAAAGACTTCAAAAAACATACCCATTTCGTTAGGGAACTGGCGTTGAATTTTTGAAGCACTATCTGTGCCCTGTATTTCTATTATCTCGCCACTGAAGGTTCAAATGGCAGTAGGACCTAGGCTCGATGACCCTTTGTTCATTATGCCAAACAATGGTATTTTATCAAGAGCAGTGTTTGTTGACTATTTACGAAAACTATGAACAATGTACGGCTAAGATGACAAGCTTTACAGCGGCCACAGTTCAAGGCGAGGTCTAGCTACCACGACCTCAGCCTCTAATATCCCAAGATCACATTATTGTAAACATGGCACGACGGACGAGTGATCGGTATAAAAACTGTTGATAGACATGCCTAAATCGACTCTTGTTTCAGCCCAGGAGCATTAGTTGATCAAAAGTTGACGTTGTGGTACCGCCAGTGTCATGAATGATCTCTTGGCGGTAAATTACACCCATCACCAGGGATTACTATTACAGGGACTATTTGTATAATACATGCAAGTTATTCATTTGGACCATTGGACTCTTATATTTGAACTTATTGGTACCATGCATGCGGCTTCAATTATCCACATATCGCTTTAAGTTTATCTCTACTTTGATTCTCTTACACATTCCCCTAGCGCTGAATCGTGACAATTTATCTGTGCATATGATTTTATTCTGTTTCACAAGTGTGTATTCTTGCTCCAGGAGACTGCACCATCAAATATTTCCCGAAATTCTCACCCTGGTCCTCATTGAAATAGTTAAGCAGTGCCACCTGCCTGCTGTACGCCAGTTGCCGCCATGCACCCTCTGTCCCTGACAACAGAAGCTCCATATCGCAGCCCAAGTGTGCGCAATACATGGATGCCCATGAAATCGCATCGCAAGTGCCACCACCTGTGCCATATGCATTCCTAACAGGTGCCATGCGCCCACCAGTGCCACGCCTGTTCACAGTAAGCTCATATCAGGTTCTAGGTTCCAAAGAACAGCTTTAGTGTCTCTTTGTCCTTTTGTAGTTAGCTCTTAACTCAGAAAGTTTTCTATTTATCACCCGGCAACCAAATGCACAAAAATGACCGGTGACCTCGAAAAAAGAGGTCTTACAGTAGGTCTTACAGTAGGTCTTACCGTGGTGCATAAGCATATACAAGTTGGAAGTCTTAATTCAAAGAGCTTCCTAATTATCATGTCGAACGCAGCTGGACAGAGAGAAGGATGGAATAATGGACGGACAGCCAAGCAGAACTTTAGCTTGCCCTTATAGGGGACTAGTGTTCTGTGTAGTCTGGAAGCCTTAGCTCAAAAATGTCTCAAGTTATCATCTGGAAACCAAATTCGTTACTGTGGTTCTTTGGTCTTGGGAATTGCGACAAGATCGTCCAATATCACCACTGACATAGCCGTTATACAGGAATATCATGATGTGCAATATGGAAGCCCTAGATGAAAGTCTGCTGAAATGATATTACAGAAACATTGTGCACGGACGGACATACAGACAGATGGATGTCACCCATCTTCAACCTTCGTCCAGCTTCTATCGAGAAATATAATCCTGTGCAATGTGAAATTACTGCCTGATAAAATTCTGAAGTGATTGCCTGTAAACCGAATTCTTCAATGTGGCTTTGTGACATTGGAAATTGGCACATTCTAAAGCATCTTTGAAAGTAACTTTGCTCCAAAACGGAACTAAATCCTGTGTAGTTTGAGTTGTAGTATTTAGTCTTTAACAAGTTTATTTAACAAACCTGCCGATGAAGATCCACTCACCCCTGGGATTTGCTATTTTACTTTTTAAAATATAAAGTTTTGTGCTTGAAGGTTTGCAAGGCCAATAAAAGTATTCTTGAAATCATGTGATCAATGTATGAGGAGGCTTTGCGGTTTATGGAAAAATTGAACCAATCTTATTATTAGTCAATGTGAAAAGAAGTTAATAACACCAAATATACAAAGCTAATATACATGACTAGGGCACAATTTGATCAACTTATGAGTAGTATAATAAGTTGAACATGAAAGCTGCATCTTTTTGCATCCCGCTTCAAGTTTTGTAGGGCTCATCACAAGAACCACTGTGTTTCTCTGAGTTATTAAACTGATTCCTGATTCGAAGTCCTCATAGAACGACCTTTCATCTTGGTATCAATCTATCTATTTTCCAACGAAAAGAGAAATGATCTTTGTCAAGAATTTGTTCGTGGTATGCCGTAGGGCGGTCTTTTAGTCAAGAACCAGTCAACACTGAAATGGTTGTGTTAGGGTCTTTATAAATGAACCACACATTGTCACCTTTTAATGCTCATTTCTTACAATATCAACACCTAATGTCCAAATTATCGAAGACCGTTGGTAGTTGGTAAAGCGCCAGGGTCATTTCAGGGTGCACGTTGCGGCAAGTTAGATCGTTTCAACATAGCAGCCATATTGCGCCATAATTAAAGTGCAGGGAAATGAAATTGCAAAGTTGATCGTTATTTTCCAACGTACTACGGAAGTATTTACAAGCTACAATGACAGTCTACAATTGCAAAGTTCCTGACTGTAAGCCAGACACAAGAGAAAAGTTGATTGGTTAAATATCCCTAGATGCAAGGGGTAGCTTTCCACAGTTTTCCTCCCAAGAAACATGGAAACGACTGGAGTGGTTGAATATGATAAAAAGACCAGAAAATTATGAACCACCAGGCACATTTGATAGAATTTGTTGAATACATTTTGTTGGGGGTCCTATACCAGAACACCCAGTGTCCACGTAATTTCCGTATAACAACTGGTCGATAGCAGAAAAACAACGCACAACAAACCGACGGCAGAACCGTGTGAGTCGGCCGAAGATGGAGTGACCTACCCAGCAACGGAGAAAGGCCAGTTGCCAAGTAGAAAGCGAGGGTGCGATCGCTGCATTGCAGCGGCAGCTCACAGTACTAGCTAATTTGGACCAAAGCTTCTGCAAGAAATTAGGAAGTTGGGTCGATCAAATTTACCGGAGTTAAATACCAATCTCCTTTCGTACGATCCTTTCTGTGCTGAGCCAAACTGATACTTGTCGCAAACCAACTTTAAAATATTTTTCATCTATCCATGCATAGTTTTACAGATGGCGCTTGTAATTGACCTCTTCCAGGAGACCTCATGGGCTTCTAAATAAATGCGGTTATGACATCGCCTGTTTCTGGTCAATAAGCTTCCTTTCTTATGGCTCATTCCTGCGGCCTGCCCACCATACACATGTGTGTGATTACTTGAAAACCAACCTTATGCCTGTAACTTGGAGATATATTAGTTTTCAAGATGTTTGGCACATAGACCTTTTCTAACTTACACTAAATGAGAAATAAATCAATGGTCAATGTCACACGATATTAGAGAATTTGATAATTGCGGTATCCAAAAGAAGTCTCTGTGTAGCGCATTGCTTCACTAGTAAATAACGAGACAGGCTTGTTGAGCACACCCATGGGTAGGTTTTTCTCCATTGGTCACTCGTAATGAAATATACTAGCTTCATCAGTTAGATTTTCTAGCAGAGGTGAGGTATACTATCCCTTCAATACTAAGTGCTTTGGCTAGAAATTGACAAATATCCAAGATATAATCAGAGAGAGTATAAGCAGTAAAATTAATTGGAACTAATTGTTAGAATGGTTCAAGCATAAATGTGATTCAGATAACAGAACATAAATACAAGAATAACCGAGAGGTATCATCAGTATCAGACATATACGAAATGTATCTGGCAAAATAGTTAAAAATTGAAATGGATACTATGTATTCAATATGAGATTGCAATTTAACTTTTACTGAAAACGTATTTTTCTACTACTTCTTGTCTCTTCTCCATACTTTTTCTTGGGTTCGTGGGACGACAAGAACAGCCAAATAATACCATTAAAATTGACTATGTAGGTGTACATTGCCGTCTCTTGAAACCACCATGAACTTTGCATCGAGGCACGTTATGCTGAATTAAAACATATTTTTAGCAAATACAACACCATACGTATCCATGACTAATCAGCTTATTCCAGTTGTTATGTGTGTGACTTGGTATAGTTGCTGCAAATGACAAGGTCCAACATGTTTGGAACCGTCATCTAAAACAATAACTTTTAGCTACCAACCCACCTTAAATGATCGTCACTCAAGAGACCACAAAAATAAAACACTAATTGCACAGTTACATGTTTCACAATTTCATGTTATTAGTCTGAGTTACCAGTATACCAGAAGTAGAGCCTGTTTCCAAAGCTGGTCCAGTACTATGTTGAGGAGCAAAACAGGGAACTGTGTAATAATTTAGAATTCATTGCCAACAGCCAAATTAATTAGATCACTCTGATAAATCATGCGGGAAACGGTGTCAACGTTACAGTACGCGAACAACGAAGTTTAATTAAAGACAAAGTTGAAGCTTATCTATTGCGAGACAGCTACACGACGATTCTTGCAGCTGCTTTCTTCATCGACACAACCGTGATGGTCATGGTGACATTGTCATTCAAAATTGCACCAGGAAACGCAAGAATATAAGTAGCTTATACCCGTATCTCAACATGAGCGCAATTTTTTTTGTGAGGCGTACCATGTGACAAAAAATGAAATACAACAGAAAATCTTATCAGAAATCAGCAAGCAGATAGGGTCCACCTGACACTGATGCCTATGTCATGGTCACTTGAAAAGAATACAGACGCAAGTGCAGAGTATAAGATTGTACTCCTAACAGAAATGAAGACGAATTGACTAAGTTTGTATAGGAACACAACTCCACGGTTTGTTTCCAAGAAGTCCATGAAGGCATTGCATTTATTCAAAACGACTGCACAAGTGCTCAGTGTCTCTGTGTTTTAATCCAGTTGCGTCAGGGATTGAATTTGCACAATTTCCACGGGCAATACAGCTATGCACCCTGAAAATTAATCAGTTTCGATATGTTACAAAATTTGTAGGGTGTTAGTAGATTATAGTAATTTAAGCATAGATGATCCTGAGGGCAATTGGTAGTAAAATGACAGTGTTCATACAGTATGTTGTAAAAAAGCATGCAACAAACAAGTGATAAAAAAAAATTCTACACAGTACCGGTTTAAAAGATATACATGCATACATGATGAAGTCAAAAAGAAACAAAATACCAGTATGGTTGCAGAAACGTGATCCCAAATATGATTGGGAGTTTATTCAAATATTCACAGTTGGCACATAGGTCAATATTGGGATGTTATAAGATTACTGTTTTAGGGAATTTGTGTATATATGCCTATGTTTATGTATAACTACCATCAATGTGAGTTAAAAAAAGTGGACTCGACCTTTTCAAAGCCTTTTCATCTTAGTTTGTAAAATATATTGGTATTGATGGAGTATTACCTTTGTACACATCCTAACTTTATCCATGCAATGTGGTGTTTTGTTACTTAAATATCCACAAACTTACCTGTGACACAAAAGACCATCCTACAGCAGATTGAACTATTTCCTGGCAACACGCGCACGGCGGCGGCGACGGCTGCGATATCTATTATTGGATCTAGCTCAAATGGAAGTAATAAATAATACTGAATGGTTGTATTTCGATGTCTGCTGAGATGATATTTGCAAAAACAATGTTAAGGACCTACAAACTTGCTCAAACAGTTTGTACAATGCTGACTGGCAAAATGTGAACCAACTGAACTTTTACAAAAGTGACATTTTCTTTCAGTTGGAGTACTAAGCATGCTCCTATTACAATGCTACAGTCAGGCCGCCTTTAACCGTCACTTGATAATTCGGCACCCTTGAAATTCGGCAGCAATGAGCTGTGAACGGATTTCCCCCATTGATTTACTACATGATAGTCCGGCACCCTTGAATTTCGTTACCGGCATGTTAATTGCAGAACAAAAGAGCTTTTTTCAATGTAATTTTGCCTCTTTAATCCGTCACTTGATATTCAATATATCATATACCTTGCAATAACATACCTGATTGCGCCGTACCGCAAAATCAACAATCACCTGACCTGTTCCAAACAAGTTCCGAGTTGATTACACGTTGTATTGTTCTCGCCCTAAATGGCTAAATTTCATTGCAATGGCCAGAATCCAATGAGGGATTTTGTGGTGACGACGTAGCAAAAGTTAGGCGCATCGAAGAACAGTTTAAAGATTTGAAAAGTGAGCGCAGTAAACAAAAAATGATTTCAGATTTCTTTGTGCCAAAATAAGCTAGTAAAGGCAAAATATGTCAAAATACGTGTGTTAGTAACATTGGGGTTGGCACATTTATGCCCGCTCGCTCCATTAATTTTAAACGTAACATTAATTGTACATATGGATATGAATACACTGAATGAAATTTTTTCTTCTTTTTCTATAATTTGCACGTTTTGTTATTAAAATTTCATATGATTGGTCATACCTGTATGTGGTTCTGTTTTTATTTACTCATTGTTAGGTGCAAATTTGGTCTCTTATTCTCTATATATCCTGGTGAATTATACTAGGATTTGTTAATCTGGCAGCCTTGTTAATCCGGCAAAATGACCAAAAACAGATGGTGCCAGATAAACGCGGCCTGACTGTAATTTGTATATTTTTCACTCTTCCTAAGCTAGGATGTATGCAGCACCTTACTAATATTTGAAATATGGAGATCATCTACATACATTTTCGAACAGTAGTGTTAAAACCAGGTACTCTGGCAAAGTGGCTAAATGTGCTGTGATGTATAGGTTATGCTCCCTTTCTGCCTGTCATAAAGTCAAACTAAATATACCTTTTTAACTGCACTGGTGCCAGTAGTTTTTAAAAACAGTACCTTAGGTATAAGAATGAAAAATGGTATCAGCATCCACGATCCGCACATTTATGCTGGTGAAAAGTTACCACCGATAGCTAGGAAAAAAAACTAGATGTGCATCTTTCAAAGCATCTCGAAAATCGATTCTTTAATTTCCAGTACAATTGCATTTTCAGACACTTGATGCAACTTAGTGGTATTGTTATATCCACCAAATGCGAGTCGTCACAATGATCACGATGCACCCTAGTGTTATTGTCATATCTGCAAAATGTGAGCATTGTACATTGATTTTAAACTGATCATCTTATCACAAATATGCCAACATGATTCGTAATCTATACTTACTTCTTAATGATCTGGAAGCCATAATATGGAGACGTCGACTCTGCGCAGGTGTCTTCGGAATACGCTTGCTCCAAATTTTTATTTGTCGAACATCGGCCTTCTGATTCAGCTGCAACAACTACCACACCCCAAAATGAGTAAAAATATCTAGGCTTACTTTCAACTTATCATGACGTTCAAAAAGGCAACCCTTTTTGAGTTTTTTGAAAGTATGGACATCCGATTATTAACGAATATGGTCGGGGCAAATTACTATCTCTCTAAATCAACTCGTGCTCAAATTTAGCTGCTTCAAAATTTTGAATTATCCTCATCATTAATACAAAGAACACGAACAGGACTGGGATATGACAACAATCAGAATATAACGCTCAAGGTAACAACTTTCCTGGTGCCAATGAAGTCCTTGGTATTAGGTCGAACCCTCCATTTCCTTCCCCAAGACTGAAAGATGCAAAGCAAGTGGTTGGATCCATCCCTTCCCTTAGAAAGCTGTGGACCAAGTTTCAATACAAGAAGTGATGTAAATCCTATAAAATGCAAATTCCATGTAATACAATCCTACCTATTGCCCAAATCACAGCAAGCTCCGCGAAGAGAAGAATGAGGGACGGCGACTTCATCTTTTTCTTCACAATCTATAGCCATTAAAAATATTAATTTAATGACCAGTTTCCATTTTAGGATATCTATGACAATCATTAAAAAAATATGTCATGAAGGTATTGCAGACGACTTACCACTTGTGCTAAGTATCAACGTTAATTTATGCAAATAAAAGAATGTAGTGAATCAATTCTTAAATAAAATGTTAATTTACAATCGCAGCAATGCCTAAATATTATCCATTCAAACATGCATTAAATAACATGCTAGAAACTAGGAACCAGATGTCACCTTGACGTGTGGTGATTATTTCCAAAAAAATTTTTTCATCGTGTGCAGCAGCAGTCAATATTCATGAAAAATGAATCAATAGATATCTACAAAAGCCACTACAACCTTGACATGGAAGAAAAAAAAACACTTTATCTTGAGGATAAGAACAAGGCGTCCAGCCAGTTTCCTGGTGGGAGTAGCAAGTCTTATCTGATTAATTAGCATATGCTCACAGCAAGCAGCACGTCAACGTCTGCAACTGTACCCTTGGTCTGCTCTGAAACTCTTGGTGAAGAGGCGCTACTAAAATAAGTGACTGAAGCCATCATGTATGAAGATTTTATGCAATTTGCAATGATTCTTATAAAAACAAAAAGGGCAAAATGCAGAACATATCATTTTATGCATATTTTACAATGTTATGCAACTGGATTCAGCCAAATTATGTCAATAAATGTAAACTCTCACCGAAAATGCACGATTTTGAATTCCTATATTCTCCTAAATGAATATTGCAGTTATATCAACAGCTGCAGCATTCTTGCTGATACTTTTACCATGAAACACAACCACTTATAGCTAAACAGACATAATGCCGTACCTAGTCCCGTGACACCAAAAAAAAAAAAAAAAAAAAAAAAATACAATAAAAAACAGATGTCTTAACAGCTCAAATAACATGACAATACGTTTGTCGTTTATCTTGTAAATGCTACATGGCACTCCAGCTTTTTCATACACGGTATCCATATGATAACAGCATTCTGATACACACTATCTGTAAGATAAATGTCAATGCAGAAAATATTATCAGAAAGGTCGGTGGCAAACACACATATGGCAAAAATTGTATAAATAGAAATAAAGATTCCATTTCAATGATAAAGTGTCAAAATAATTTTTACCATTATAGATTAACCCCTGGTTCAACGCAAAGATGTATTGTATTCTTAACTTTTGCACTGTCACATTTAAGACTGTGTCAACAGCTCGGCGCGCATTGTGGGCATAGGAACGCTGAGGGAAGCAAATTTGCTCCATTATCATATTCCATGTAACTGGAGGTATGCTGGCACTTTAATGAAAGTGTTTGTGCACGAACCTAACACCTTATTTATGATTCAAACGATTTTTTTTTTTTTTTTTTTTGTAGTTCCACCTTAGCTGCAGTTGGCACGGAAAGAGTTAATATCAGAATGACTCGGTAAAAAGCTCATTTTACGGTGTTGTGGTATTACGAACATTGTATGTTTTATTGTCTCGCGTACTTTTGAGATATGTACATGTTCAAAATTTCATACTAACATGTGGTTTCAATTGAGCGTTATTTTAAATTGTCAAGAAAAAATTAATAAATAAAATAAAATAAAATAAAAAAAACTGGGGTGAGGCTACAGGACATTACCATGAATATCGCAATTTGCATTTGAACATACCAATAAAGTTTGTGTAGGAACTTCAGCATTGGCTTTTGGGGTAAAGTGTCAATTCAATATAATATTATCAAAGCGGAATTTATGTACCCTTAACGTTTAATTACATATTTGATAGGATTTGGCTCTATTGACAAAGTGTTAATGAAAAATGAAAATATCACTGAAGCATAGCCCTTTGAATCATTCGTTGGAGTCCCACCCAAAGGTGCATTCCTACCCAGTAAGAAGTGAATCTGATTTCTTGTTTTGAAAAAAAGTTACAAATGTGAGTTTCCATTGCCCTACCAATAGACTTGACGCTCAATTGGGTCGTCTTTACTATTTACAAGGTAAAGTCAAGAAGCCGTCATCATATAAAAGGCATGTACGAGGTTGTAAAGGCTGTAAATCAAATGTCAAGAGCTTAACAGAAAAGGTACAAAGAATTTATCGCAAGCACAACATCCCGCCAGCAGTAAAACCACATATCATACTACGCAACTTCTTAGTGCATCCCAATGACCGGGCAGAAGGCCTGAAGAAATGTGGCGCTGTCTATAAACACAGACTGCCAGAACTGCAACAAGAACTATAAAGGGGAAACAGGCAGAACACTGCAGACCGAGCATAAAAAGAGGCAGAACCAGTAAGCAAGAACATTGCCACGAGGTCACAAAAAAAACATCAGCTTCCACCTACAAAATATCGGCAAAAATAGATCATGTCAGCCAAGAAAACAATTATATTAATTGGAGTAACATCAAGATAGTGGACAAAGAGGGCAACAGACTGAGGAGTCGAATTACATAGAGTATTAACATCAAAAGGATCAAGAACACTGTGAACCGGGATGAGGGAGCATACGAACTGAGTACCATCAGGGACAGGGTGATCTTTGCAATACAGACAAAAGGAGGGGCTCCGTCAAATCACCTGTGTGCCACGTGCCATCTAGCGGCACAATCATAAGAGGATATTCGCTGGAGATCAAAACTATCAGTCGTAAGTTCTACCCCTTTTTTGACCGTGGAAAACGGAATCATTGTATCTTTTAGTTAATTTATAGTTTGGACTTAGACATTAATTGGAACGGCAATGCAGCAAGCAGAGATTGTAGTGTGGTATTTTTGTTTTGTGTTAACAGCTACAACTGTGGCAATGTTGCATCTGTTTGTATGATGGTTAACATCAGCAATGCATGCAGTCAACGACGGGCACCCGAATTTAAAAATGCATTGAAAATCTAGAATTGATAGTATCTCCACATTGTCAACAACCGTATTCAGCCCTCCCACAAACTATACCCCCTTCCCCCCGTGACGTTTTTGGGAAATAAAGATAAAAATAGCAAAACCACACAAAAATTTGCAAAAAATTAGAAAAAAAAATGCTAGGGCCTCCTTTTCAACAATTAAAGTCAGGGGAACCCTAGAAGTGTTTATATGCAATTTCAGTGGTTTTGGAGATTTTCTAATACTTTGCCAAAAATAAACAAATACAAATATTTATCTAAAATTAACTACGGCGCGATCACTTTAACAACGTCGGTAGGAACCAACGCAAGGGGCATGGCAATCAATAAGAATGCATGCGTTCTCTAACAGGACCACGGGTTGAAAAATCCATTAGATATCAGGGATCAAGACTATCACCACCTATTGAAACAATTTGTTTCATCTTCCTATAAGCTTCTATTCCACGAAGCTTCAGACAAATTTTAGTGACATTTTTGGAGTATTCAAAAAAAGGGGACCCAAAATTTGTCAAAAAAAAAAAAAAAATACAGCGCCACTTATTGGACAATTAGAGGTCTGTAATCCCCCGGATGCCATTAGGCCCAATTTTGAAAAATTGGGCTTAAATGTTTTGGAGTAAAATATTTGCCCCCCCCCCCCCCGCCCCCCTTAAAAAACAAAAAAAAAAAAAAAACAAAAAAAAAAATACAACACAAAAAACCAACAAAAAACACATACACAATCTTGTTAGTGCATATCCCTGATCTCTAACGGTTTCGGGTATTTGAAAAAGTAGAGATCCACCCAAGGTATAGTCTCGACAAATTTGAAGTGAATCTGGATGTGGAGTACATCGAGATTCACTTCAAATTTGGTGAGACTATACCTTGGGTGGATCTCTACTTTTCCCAATGGTCACACTTAGTGACTTTTGGATTTTAAAGTTTTTTTTTTATATTTGCTGCAAACTTAACTGAAAATCTGGTTTCCTTTAACTGCAAGGTTGATGGGATTGAAATTGCTTATGCCACCTTAAATACTGGAACATCACAAAGTTGAATTAACCAATTTCCTAGTATGAAACATTTAAAAGGGTGGCTCTGGTGTATCACGTATTCAGTTTGCGTTCTGCTTTCAGTCAGTAAATTGGTGTGATTTTGGTATGCTGTCCTGAAGTTGGTTCTGTTCAAACACCGAGTTGTCCAGATAAGTGTGAGGCTTCCACATGATAATGCTCTATTGATTGAATGGTTCATTTTTAACTTTCCCGGTTATCTGAGTTGATTTATGCTGTGTAAAAGATTTTGTGTTAAATTGGATCTATGTAAGCGTGGGCTCTATTCATAAGTAGACCTACCACATTCCCTTAGTGCATCAGCAGACGATTTTTGTATCAAAATACATACATGATTCTGCCAGGTGGCAGAATGACCTCACCGAGGATCAACTCTTTCACCGCGGGAAGCAACTGTAGTCGAATTGTCCGCAGGCCACAGGATGCCACTTTAGTCAAATTCCATGATGGCTCCTAAGAAATGCAACAGTGAAAGATTTTATGGCGCCTAAACGAATTTTGTGCTGGTTCCGCGCCGATGGCCCGATTTTAAATAAGGGCCAGTCAGGCCTATATCTTGTTTTTTGTTTTGTTTTGTTTTTCTTTTAATTTCAAATCTTATGAATATGATTTGTTCCTTATTCAATATAAATCATCAATTCATGTAATGATTTAGAACTCTCAGTTTTTCGGAGAGTGGTATAGAACTAGGACTTCTAGGTTCTTTGATTACACATCTTGATAGTGTTCAGGCAGTACCTGGGCTTACAGATTCAGGTATGCTTATATTAAAAAGGAAAACTTACGGGGATTCCTAGACTTAAAATTGCAGAGATGGTACTCTTTTTTTGTGTTTGTTTCTTACTTGTTTTTGTGTGTGTGTGTGTTTTTTTCACAATTATTATGTTCTTTGCTACTTTTTACTTCTCCAATACCATCACTTATATTATGCCGAAACTTGGCGTGTACCTGTTGATGGATTGAAAATATGTACTAAGCGGAGATGCTGAAGATCTCTTATTGTTAATAAACTTCTCAGCTCAGGTACTTGTCGTTTGATGCATTCATTCTTACTGATAACAAGGAAGCGCATGCGAATTTCAAGGCAATAGGCATTTTAAATTTGTCCAAATTTGTCACGCACATTTACCCCCCAAATCTGGCAAGCATGTTTCTAGGGTGGGTCTACACTGATTATGTTTGAATGGCCATCCTTCGGTTAATATTGCATTGATTAATTGATTGATTGATTGATTGATTGATTGGTTGATTGATTGATTGATTGATTGATTGATTGATTGATTGATTGATTGATTTAGCTTTTGTTTGTTGAGAAAATGTTTAAAATTGTCATGTGTAAACTGCTTCGCCAAGTGCTTTGCAATTGAACAGGAAAACCTCTAGGTATGTTCTGGACCAGTGTGGGTTGAAAACCAAAGCCTGTCGTTCACGCAGCCCCCTTGTTTATAATTTTGTGTGAGTGTCCTTCTTTTTTTTTTTCTTCTTTTTTTTAGGGGGGTGTGTGTGTGAAAAGTCTTCTTCTCCAAACCCTCCAAGGCTATTGCTTCGAAATTGGATGGGGACACTTCCGGGGGACTATGGATTGCTTATCGTTCAAAAGGTGGCGCTGCATTTTCCTTTTATAGATTTTTGTATTTCCTATTTTTGACTACTCCAAAAATTTTACTAAGGTTATTCCGAAACGTGTTGGAAAGGGAGCTTGTTGGAAGATAAAAGAAAGTTGTTTCACTAGGTGGTTATACTCTTGTGTCCTGGTATTTAATGGATTTTTCGTTTTCCGTTCAGTGGATGCATGCATTCCTATTGATAACCATGTACCTTTGGTGGGTTCCTTCCAAGTTTGTTCAAATGGTAAGGCCATAGTTAATTTTATATTTATATTTGTATTTGTTACTTTTTGTGGCAAAAATAAAAAAAAAAATCTCCAGAACCACTTGAAACACTTTTAGGGTCCTGGGACCAAGACCTTAATTGCTCAAAAAGGTGGCGCTCCGATTTGCTTTCTATATCTGTATCAATTTTTCTGTGCTTTTTTACCTTTTTCCACAAACGTCACTCAGATTTTTCTGATACACGATGAAAATGTAGTTTGTTGGAGGGTTGAACAAAGTCATTTATAATGTGGTGATACTATCGATTCCTGATTTCCAATGCACTTTCTTAATTCGGCTACCACTTGTTGAATGTATGCATTCCTGTTGGTTGGCATTATACAAATAGGAGCAACAGTGCCACATATTTCATGTACTTCTCAACATAAAAAAACCAATGCAATCTAATCTCTGTATGCTCCATAGCCGTACCAGTCACTGTCTAGGTCCAGACCTGTAAATTGACAAACACGTTATCACACTTGATTTTCAAAGTTCAGAAAGTCCTAGGCTTCACCACCAAAATGAACCTACACACAGGTCATCACCGGGAAACGGTCAAGCATGTCTCATAGCGTTATTTTTTCCGGGCATGCTCTTTATATGATGGCGGTTGATTACCTTTAGCTTGTAAATGGTAAAGACAGCCCCTTTGAATGTAAAGTCAATGGGGATTGCAATGGAACGTCCCTTTATTGGCTTCTTATCTGTAAAACGATCAATCAGATTCACATGTTACAGTGAAAGGATGCAACGTGGGTAAGACTTCACCAGTTTATTTATATGGTCATGATCCCGTGATATTTGAACTTTTGACGAATATTTTGCCCACGGTTTTGACATTTTCAAAAAATCTTTTTTACCCAATGTTGTTGATCCATTTCCTTTGAAACTTCGTATGGACAATGTTTAAGACAGCAAAATCTCGTTTTTTTGAATGGGTGGCGTTGTATTTTTCTCTTTATTTTATGAATATGGGCGTTACCGCTATTTTTGACTTCTCCAACAACATTACTTGGATTGGTCTGAAGCTTGATGGAACTGTAGCTTGGGGGGGGGGGGGGTTAACAGTTTTGTTCACTAAGTGCTGATACTCTACATTCCTTTGTTTAACATTACTTTTTAATTTGAGTATCTGCTGGTTAATGCATGCATTTCTTTGATAATCATGTAAGTCAATTCGGATTGCTATAGAATTTTACAGTCTAAGCATGTGCGGTCAGCTGATCACAAGACTGTCAGAGGCCCCTTCTTTTTAATAAATAATTTAATGGAACGAAATGAATGTGAAAAACGAAACTTGTGCATGCGTAAAAATATCAATAATTCAGGCAGTTCTGATTTTCTTGCATTGTCTTCATAAAATGCATTACATTGAATTACTATTTTACCCAAAATGGAGATGCTGAATTTCCCATATAAATTTTATTTTACATGCTAAAACAAAAGTTGCAATATTCACGGTAATATCCTGTAAACTCATGGCAGATTTCTTTAGCCAATTTAAAAGAGTAAATAGAAACCCCATGTTAGTGTGTAGTGTGAAATGTTGCAAGAACATAACTCAAAAGTACGCAAAACAATAAAACAAAAATACAATGTCCGTAATACTACTACACAATAATTTCGCTTCTTCAGCGAGTAATTATGATATTACCGGTTTCTATGCAAACTGCTGCTGCTAAAGTCGAATTACGAAAAAGTTATCTGATCTAGATTATGGTGCTAGATTCCTGTAAAAACAACTTTTATTAAAGTATCTGCATAACTACAGTCGCATGGAATATAATAGTGCAGGTCGTTCACCTTGATTTCCTCAGCATGCTTTGGCTGCAGTGCGTGCCGAGAGGTTGACTCAATCTGAAATGTGGCACTGGAAGAGTTGGGAAGCCAATACATCTCTGAAAAGAAACAGGTGTCAGCTTACAAAGTTAAAAAAATAGTCTATTTTGACACTTTACCATTGAAATAGAATTCCTACTGATACAATTCCTAGTTTCTGTGTGTTTGCGACAGAACCTTCTGATAATTTTTCCTGCATTGACTTAATTCTTACAGAAAGTGTGTATCAGAAAGCTGTTGCCATATAGATAAATACCTGTTATCATTTGTAAGAAGAACGACAATATTATTGTCTTGTTGTAATTGTTGTAAATTGAGCTTTCTGGACATCTGCAGATGCAGTCACGAGATTAGATGCTGCAGCTGTTATGTGTAACTGCAATATTTAGTCAGGAGAACCCAAGAATTCAAAATTGTGCGTTTCTGGTGAGAATTCACACTTATCAACATGACTTGCCTAAAATTCCTTTGTATAATATTGTAAAATATATATGAAACTTGAAACAATGTAAAATATTTAATTTTCAATATAAGTACTAACCAATACGATATATTTTGCATTTTGTCTTCCTTTTGAAAGGATCATTGCAAATGCATTTCATCTTCACATGCATTGATAATGTATAGGCATTGCTGCTAGAGTAAGTTCGCATTTAATTTAAGAATTGATTCACCGCATTCTTTTATTTGCATAGCTTTACTGTCATACTCAGCACAAGACGTCTGCAGAACCTTCACGACAATACAATATTGTTTGAGGTTTGTCACATATATTTAAATCTATACCTAATGAAATGAAAACTGTTAGTATAATTATTGTTTCTTTTGCAATCGCTACAGATTATGAACAAAAAATGAAATCGCCTTCCCTCAATCTGCCCCTCGTGTTGCTTGCTGTTATTTAGGCAATTGTTAGTATTGTATTTCATGGGCTTTGGCATTAAAAGGGTTTACCTGGCTCCCTCCATTAAAACTTGGTCAATAGCTTTTTGGGGGGACGGGATTGATCCAGCCCCTTGCTTTGCATCTCTCAGTCTTGCGTGCTGGAATGGAGGTTTGACATAATACTAAGAACTTGACTGGCACCAGGAAAGGTAATGCCTTGAGCATCATATTCTGATTGTTCTCATCTTCCAGTCGTGTTCGATTTATTTCGTATTTTTGTTCAGAATATAGTTCAAAACATTCAAACAGGCAAATCTGAACACCAGTTGATTTAAAGAGATGGTATTTTTCCATGACCACAAGTAACTGGTGCACCTATTGCAAATGTCTCATATAGTCTTTTTGATTTTTTTTTGTTTCATATTTATCCATAGAATTATCGATTCAATGTGTTGTTACAAAGATCCTACGGAAGCACTCTGATGAATTTTGGAATGAAATGTTGGCACGTTTTAGGATTGAACTTGTCTCAAATACAACTTTCAGCACTTATGAGGCAGGCATGTGCTGAAATTTGCATATTGGTTTAATTTTGAAAAAATAGATAATATTGAAACAGCCATATACTTTGACATTAGCGCCAAATAAAGCATTCTTTTCACTTTCAGATGCGTTGTTTCACATTTTCATTTTTATCCAATTAAACCCGTTTGCTGCCATTTTCCGTATTGATCAATTCTATATGACTAAGTGAAGCGTCCAATACTGCCCTTCATTCATCGATGGCTCAAAAGTCTATTCATTTCAGGAAAACTGTAAATGAATATAACGATTTTCATTTTCAAATCATTAGTTCAGTGCAAGTGTTTGATTCCGTCACCAGTCCGTCATTAAATATTTAGAGTAAAAGCATGGCCCCCACTCTCAATAGGAAAATAAATAGGTGGACATTTAATCGTTAGTAGGATGTTTCTAAAATTCGTTCAAAGTCATATCATTTGGCAGCTCTCTAAGAATTAAAGATCTAAAACACACAAAGCAAGAGATCTATCTGATGCTTCCATTTATTCCATATGATAGTTGATCAAAATGTGTTCTTTGAATAAATCATGTATATTCATGGTCAATTATTATTATTTATTGGTACAGGTCTCACCAGTGACACTTCAATTTCACAGACTAGCAATAATCAGAAATTGCTGGTATATATAGTAATTGTTAGCCAATAGCAGCCTATGATTTGTAGATTAACTTTCTGTTAAGAACAAAGCTGGCATATGGCAACCAATAAAAAAGGTAAAACATATACATTTTCATAATTGCAAAGGAAAATACAACTACAAATGTTCATAAGTTTGTCAATTACAATGTTCATAAGTTGGTCTGAGTCCTTATAATAACTCTCTGGATATGCTGTCCACTGGTTTATTTGTGGTGTAAATATATTTAATCTGGAACTGGCCCAAAGGTTGAGATGTCCACAGCAGGTGTAACAGAGCTTGTACATCCAAGTTGCGTGAATTACGCTTTCTTAAACCATACAATACAGTGGTATTGTCTGTGTAGATTGAGATGGGTTTATCATAAGTAAATATAGCTAAAGTCGCCGCTACGGCATCAGTAGTAAAAATAGGAGCATCTGCTGGTAGTGGTATGTAGGGATTTTCATGTTCACGGGACATTACCCGTACGTGTCTCTCCTGGTCTAAGCTAAATATTCAGCAAAGACAACCCACATAATAAAGAATAAATATACACGTGGCAAATGATGAATTAGCTAAATACGTGAAGTTTTGTCTTTAAATGCAGACTTTTATTATGAAAGAAGAAAACAAACCATAATTACTAAATGTGTAGAGTACAGGTTCAGATAAGAACAATTTGACTTAACCCAGAACTAATATGTATCCTTTCTAGCTGGACAGCTTATCCTAGTTAAACCACCCATCAGTGTATAACTGAAGTGGAAGCAAGCTGGGGCACTATATTCAGTCCCAGTGATAGTAAAATAAACAGTTGCAGCTAGACCACGTGTACAAACCAAGGAAATCCTAACATGGACAACAATGTACATCCTGCACCAGAAATTTAAAAGACAAACTCCATGATGACACCTACTCCTCAAACAATTAAGCTCTATTTCACTGCCAATCCTGATTCAATGTATCTACGTAATGTGTCAGGTTTGTGACATTCGAGAAAATACTGTTAATTTTGAGTAATGTTTTACTATTGAGTAAATGTGCATTTAGGCATTAGGAACCTGAATATCCAAGTCCAAAAACACATCTCTGAAACCATCTGAATTGTTACCCTCCAAATTGATATCTCTTGGGTAAATGTCTTTGGCAATTTCACTGAAATTTTGTACATTTACACAAGCAATTTCATCAATATATCTTGCGTTGTTTGATAATTTTGTAGCCATTTGAAAGTTCTTTTTTATCATTTTATCCATATACTTAAATTCAAGCCAAGTTAAATACAAATCTGCCAGTAAAGGGGAGCAGTTGCTACCTATTGGAATGCCTTTTATTTGTTGAAAAAACAATGGTCCGCATTGAACAACAGTATTATCCAAAAGAAATTTGATAGCATCTATCAAAGTTTCAACAGTGTAAGAGTTAAAGCACTTTTTGAATATTTACTGTGTGACCAATATGCTTTCTTTGTATATGAATTAATATTTATGTATGGTTTACCTTTCTGTTTAAACATTTTGCTTATTAATTCTGAAAGTCATTGGCTTCATCCATGGGTACATTTGTGAAAAGTGTAGAAAAATAAAAACATGATCTATTTTTTTGTTTTACATCTTTGATTTAGATACAAACTCGGATGAATTGCTAATACTCCAAAAACAGTTTATTTCACAGTTCCTTGAAATTGCATTACAATATTTGATAAAACGATTCCTAATGGCAGTTAAGCACAATACTACTTCTTTTGATAATTGTTTTGTTGTACATGTTGAAGCACCGGCTATGAATCTAGATTTTAAAGGATTTTTATGTAATTTGGGTATCCAGAACAAAAGAGGAGTCCTCTTCAGAAATTTTGATATTAAAATTACTTTTCATCTCATCCTTATGTGTGTCAATCAAATTAATAATGGATTGTTTGTGTAATTTATATACGCCATTTCCTCTTATGACTTAAATATTGTATATACCAAGTTCCTTTTTCAAAACATCCAGATAATATTTCTTGCAGATAATCCCAAAACTGTTGCCTGCCTTATCTATGTCAGTGACTACAAATCTTCCTTGTAGTTCCTCTTCTGCTTTTGAAACTTTAGGCTGTTTTAAATTAACCGTATTGAAATTAATGTGGGATTTGTAACAATAATTTTTTTTTCTAAAGACTCTTCCACTTCGATAACCATCTTCAAATTCCTGAAATTCCATTTTTTTCTTTGTTTGCCCATTTCATACAGTAGGAATCGAATGCATCACATGTATCCTGACAAATACTGTCAATGTTCAATATATATATCCGCAATTTTGTACTTTTTTTCCTAATTTCTTTAAACTTGAATTTGGATAATATCCAAATTACCTGTAAATACATGTTTGGGGTATGCATCAACAAAATTAAAATATTTACTGTTAGACCTACAATCACAATTTTTTATTCACAGCGATATTCTCAGGAGTAATTGAAGCCAGAAATTTTTTGTAATTCATTATACTTTGTCCAATATTGTTGCCATGTTAGTAGGAAATGATGGCAAGCCAAAAGGGCCATAACGCATAGGTCTTACGCATAGCCGAGCCTCCACTACACGTAGTCGAGGCTCGGCAACGCGTAGTCGAGTAAACCAATCAGATTGCAGTCTCTACTATGCGTAGTCGAGGCTCGGCAACACATAGTCGAGCCAAGAAATAAGATTGCACCTACGCGTAGTAGAGTCTCAGCAAAGCGTAGTCGAGCCAAAAGGTGCCATAAGCTGCTCCACTACGCGTAGCCGAAGCTCGACTACGCGTAGTGGAAAACATATTCTCGGCAACGCGTAGTGGAGACTGAAATCTGATTGGTTGGCTCGACTACGCGTAGTGGAGGCTCGGCAACGCGTAAGACCAATGCGTTATGGCCCTGTTGGTTTGCCATAGTGGAGCAACTTATGGCACCTTTTGGCTGAAGAAAAGCAAACCAATCATTTGCGTCCTTACAATCATTACTGATATTAAAACAGCCAATCAAATTAGAGTCTCCACAACGCGTAGCGGAAATATGAAATTCTCTACAACGCGTAGTCGAGACTTGAAATTCTCCACAACGCGTCGTCGAGGCAACCAATCAAATTACGGTCTCTAAGACGCATAGCCGAATGGTTGTATCCCATATTTCAAAACGGAGGTTGAATGGGTATAAAATTTTACTTTTCAAGACAGCACAGCGCCGCACTGTTCAGTTCATGGAAAAGCATTTCTCAGGTAAGTTTCTTAATTGAAATTCCAACTTTTTATTGGGTCCTACAAAACGCGTAGTGGAGAACCAAATTTAATTGGTTCCCTCAGCTACGCGTCGTCGAGACCAGTGATTTCTCAACGCAATGTAGAACAAGTCTAATACAGTTTACAAGAGCATCAGTGATTGGACAGTTTGGCTACACGCTATGGGAGGCATATTTTCTCCACTATCGCGTCGTCGAGGCTCGGAGACGCGTTCTAGAAGAACATTTTCTTGGCAACGCGTAGTGGAGACTGTAATCTTATTGATTAGCTCGACTACGCGTTGCCGAGCCTCGACTACGCGTAGTGGAAACTTTAATCTTATTTGTTGGCTCGACTACGCGTTGCCGAGCCTCGATTACGCGTAGTAGAGATAGCAATCTGATTGGTTTACTCGACTACGCGTTGCCGAGCCTCGACTACGTGTAGTGGAGGCTCGGCTACGCGTAAGACCTATGAGTTATGGCCTTGTTGGCTTGCCATATACGTTGGGGTAACAAATATTACTGTCGCTATAAATCATGCGAAATCAACAATTGGTCAAATATGTCTACTTTAATGTTTTTTTGACTAATTTCGATTTTGAAAAAGGAAAAAAAGAATGAAAACGAAAGATGAACACAATCAGTATATGATACTCCAGTGAACACCTTACCTTGGTGCCAGGGAAATTCTTGATTTGTGGAACCAACCTTCCTCTGCCACCTCCACGAAAGCTATTGACCACTTTTCAATGGAAGAACCATGCTAAATTCCATCAGATCTTATTACCATATAACACCAACTTACCACCTGAACCCTGAAGGGAAGATTAAGGAATAGTGACCACATTTTTTTTTTCAGTTTGTGTAACCCCCCCCCCTCCCATATAAAGAACATTATGCTCGTTTTTATTACTTGCAGGATTTGTATAGAAAAGGAAATGCATGATAATCTTATACAATTTATGCCATGAAGTACTGTAGACGACATACAGATTGTCCTCAGTATCACAGTCCTATTACGCAAGAAAGAGAAGGACATATATCGTTTAATTAAATGTGAACATACTGTTGGGGCATTGCCTATACATTCCTATAACTTCTGAAAATTAGATGCATTACCATAACATACGTGATCAAGAAAAAGACCTTTACTGAGTACATGAAAAAAATAGATCATTGCTTTTTCGCTATGGCGTATTGTACAATAACATACAATGGCTGTTCATGAAATTTACATAAATGTAAATAAGCCAACACAAAAAAATCACGATGTTAAATTCTCTGATTTACCTCAGTAAATATTACCTCCACCAGCCCAACTGTTATTGTGCCAACGCAAACATAATGTTTTCTTTTCGGAATTCTGGCTTCCTTCCTTCCATCCATCCTTCCTTCCTTCATTCCTTCCTTCCTTCCTTTCTTTCTCATTCTTCTTTTTTTTCTTTGTTCGTTTCTTTACAGGCATATATATTGGGACAAAGTTACCTTAATGAAACTAACCTTATGCGTTAAAATTGATTGGTGTGTCATACGAGTCAGGCATTTTACCTGCTTAGGTGTGTTGGTTGTATTTCATGTATTCATGCATTATTAGTTTCTAGCGTACCACATCATTTATAGCTTTTTTACAAGGACATGCCAGTACTTAGATACGTGCCATGAACTGAGGCTAGATCATAAGATGTGGTATCTGGGTCACGGTAACATAATAATGCACAGTTAATGTCTAAGCTTTAATTTCCTTGTTATTTGACATTATGTAATGTAATTCATATAGACCTATGACAGGCGCAAAAAATTATAAACATGCAATAAAACTGGGTCATTAGATAATATGTCACAGTTAGGTATCCATATTATCTAGAGGCTTGGATTTCCTTTAGATTTGAACTTGCTTAAAGAAGCCCTACACACAGCAGGAATAAATGTTGTATAGTGCAACTAGGGTGCAAAGTCAACTTTCTATGTCGCAGTGATATTCATTCACAATTAGTATTGGGCCTCTATTGCTTTTGTTCTGTGGCTATTTATGAAACCTATACAAGAATATCAGGTTCAACATACAACTTACATTCAAGCTCTTGGTAATTGGTACAGGTGGCTGAGTGGGTCTGAAGACTTTCATTTTAATTGATGTCATCAAGCAGTCCCTATATTGTATCTGTGGTATAACTTTCTGTAGATTGCTAGGCTTCGAATCTTATAGGACCTCAAATTCGCTTTGCCCTCTGGAAAGTACACAGTCTATAATAAAAAACCCAATATTAGCCACCTATGTATTTACCACCTTATGACTCTTCTCACTGTGATTTGAACCAGTTTTTATCCATTTTGTGAGACACGAAGCAGTTTCTCTCTCTCGTTTGAAAACTTGATAGTTTTTTTTCTCCTTTCTTGCACTATTTTAGATTGTTATCTGTTTAAGGATATCTATTTTCAAGGACATGTGTAGACTTCCAAGTTTTTTTCAGCAAGGTCAAGTAGATTTTAACGTGAGTTGATAACTGGCCATAGGGGTCTGGCCTTGATATGGCTGGACGAATTTTCCGCAACCAATTGGGACTGTCATTGCATCTGTGACGTCCGTCCTCAATGCCATAAATGTGAACCAGCTATACTCGGACAACGTTGGTCAAAGTAATGCCTACGTAATAATTGGCCAGGGATTGACTGGACAAACCATGGAGACTTGTGTATCTGGATGATATAGGGAGTTGAGAAAGTCGGACCCGGGAACACATCTTACCAGGTCTTCTGAATAAATGGTTGTGCCGTGTTAGATGAACTATCCCCCGATATGGACTGCCTCTGACCTGTACTATCAACTGTGACTGCTACTTGTCAGTCAGTGGCACATATAGTGAATTATATGGCCACATCAATGTTATCTGCTGCTACAGCCAAGCTGCCTGCAGAGAAGGCCCCCTGTAACCACATCAAGTCAAACCTTGCTTCCACAGTATTGCTACCAGTCAAAGTTTCTACATTTGCGCAACAAATGTTTATGTTGACGAGTAAACTGCAGCCATCGCTGCCTAGAATTTCTCAAGACATATCTCCAGTATAATACGTTGAACATTTCGTTTCTGTACTGCTGGTAACAGGTCCCGCTAAAGGAAGGTCAGGCTCAGGTTCCCATTGTATAGAGATTTTCTTGTATCAAATTCTGTCAAAGCTGTCCTTTGAGCCAGGGAGAAAGAACAAGCCAGAAATGTCAAAAGAATTACTACTCTTGTTTTTTTTTTTTTTAATGATTTTTTTGGCAAACCAGATGATCACTTTTGTCTTAAGGTCTTGCAAATATTGTTTACTGTAAGTTATTTCGTTGGAGATTTTTCCCAGATATCTGTTAACAGGTTTTGCCAAACTACTGCAGGCAGCAATAAATGCTAGATGATTATGATTGCATCATGATCACATCAAACATATTTCGGCTTTTTCATCTGTGGTGTAGTTTATGCAATAACTCGAGGAAAGCACTCCCCTTGTAGAACACAACGGAGCGTGATGCACTTTTGCAGCGCTTTATACAGAAAATATGACTTTGATTGAAATATACCCCTTATAAACTGAACTTGTAATACGAGTTCATGCAACTATATACTTTCTAAAAGTACACATGGGAGTAAGCTTTTTACAGGAATGAATTATCTGTCAATCTTTAGAATTTGATTTGCTTGCCAAACAAATTAATTTTACCTGTTATTGCAGAAAGGCAAAGAAAAGAAAACCACAAACACTCAAATTAGTAAATATTTATGTGGGAACTGAAATAATACACTTCTATCGGCAAAACCGTATTTGATTTTTTAAACGATTTTAGTTCAAAGTGTACTGGTTGTTAAATTTGAAGTTAATTTGGTTCAGAAATTAAGTAGCAAAAATAAAAAAATTACTTTTTTCATAACTGTAATTGATATATTTGTCGAAAAAGGCCTTTAAAGAAACAAATTACATTGATGAAGAGCGTTATATGTTGTTTTTTACACCATACACCATATCTGATTTTAATTTTATTGATGCTATTTTGAATTAAATTAAGATTTAATTACATTAATACCGGTACTAATATTTTATACTCTGTACCAGAATCAAAATTGGCGTTTTGACTTTTTTCACACATAGATACTTTTTTGGTATCAGATGGCAACAATAGACAAAACTTGAATATTTGAAGATGAGATCAATAAAGTATACCATGCACTTGAGGGTCACAAATTTGAAAGCCCCTGTTTGGCTTTAACAGGTGTATGCATTTGCAGGGAAAACTAATGGGGAGAAAATATTACTACATTTTTAAATATAAGGTTGGTATTTTACAAGATTCATCATAACAAAAATGTCTCTCTATGAAAAAAGGAACACACAGTCAATCTTGGGAACTATTTTATGTAATTGGTTAGTAACAAAAATATAATTAATGGTTAAAAATCAGTTGTATATCTTTTTTAATCAAACTGAATGGTTTCAAGCATTCAATGGCGTAAAACAATGTTGTATTTGGTCTCCTTGTTTGTCCTTGCATCATCCAGCGAGAAGACAGGTTCACATTTTAGTATCTAATCATATCAGGTTTGCTATATGTAAATGACATAATATTAATGCCATGCTTCGAAGCACAATTCTAGGATACAGTTAGTGTGACTTATTGGTTTGCTTTTAAGCGGGGCATGACATTCAATCATTTTATAGTAATAGGTAAACGTTTAATCTAGGTAAAACCTTTGGATGTTCAGTTGTTCAGTGGCTGGCCCACAGATGAATGCGAGCACGCAACAAAAGCAAGAAAAAAATATTGCAATACTACATTTTATGCCAGTCGTACTGTAACGGTTGCAGGTTATGCTTTATTATATAAAGAGGTCCTGACATGACTACCCCAGCACCTTCCTTGCAATTGCGTGTCAAACTGTGATTGCCTGTAGCAGATTCAACACATGTGTCTCTGCTAACTGCCATTGGCTCACTCCATGTTTCTGGCTGCAATACTTTTCAGATAGATTTCAATCTTTCACTTCATTCAAGTTTCCACCCTAAGGGTGCATTCACCCAAGATGGAATCATTTTCTAAATGGCGACATATAAACGCGGGTTTGTAGCGCTAGGCCAAATTCAAGCACTTTGAGGCTGCTTTCTGCAGGGTTCAGCCATGAATCAAGATGGACACAGTTCAACATACGATGGCAAGGACGAAGGCATTGCTCAACGCTCTATCACGACATGCTGCCTGTAAATTCTATCATTTATTGCTTCAAACCCTACAAAGTGGTTCCACAAGTTGGCGGCAATTACTTGCGTAATCATGGAACTGAGGTCAGGAAGCATAAAGTCTCATCATTGAAGCTCTTCTGGGCTTGGGCTTTTTTCACAAAGTGGTCATCCTAGATGTATGTCCCTGGCATCAGACAAGGTGCATTTCTCCTAAGGTATACAAATTCAGAGCTGAATGCCTTCCTGACTGTGTGCATAACTCCTGTATGCCTGCGGGAAAGGACCCTCCCTTGGGATCACCTTGGCCTTGCCTACAGCCCCAAAGCAATGTTTGGCTGAGACACAGTCCAATTGAGCCTTGACATTGGTATGCCAAGTACTGGTGGGTAGTACTAGCTGCAATCCTGCATGGTGCCAAGGGCATTCTGCAACAGGTAAGCTTTATTTGTCTGCCATTTTCCTTTCAAAGTGGGGTCACAGCATGATCTATCCATTGCCAGTCATATGACCTCACCAGTTATAAAATATGCTTTATGAGTCAAGGCACTCAGTCCTCGAGCACAGATTTGGCAGCTTGAATGTTCACTTTAATCTGCCCGTCCTCCTTCCCATGCACTGTATGTAGCCCCACACATGTTGTTCCCTGTCACTATGTGCTCCTGTTGGCTTCAAGGTATAACGGGTAAGTAATCTCAGCAACAGTTGAGGCCTGGCAATCACGCGGCCTGTCACACATATGCTCTCTCTATCTTGTTGCCACAATGACCCTAACCCCTTTTTCCTTTCACAGTGCCCGCTCCTTGTCTTGAGGTCCCATAAGGCTTACGCTGAAGGGGGGGGGGGGATCCACACCCATTGTGACCTTGTTTCATAGTACAGGTGCATTTATGCAGTGCCTATTCTCCCAATCCTCTAATTTGTGGTCACTAATCATGTTGGGATATTGATCTTTCCACCATACCCTAACGTTATGGTTTGCTAATATCCGTAATCAGTGTAAATGAATTTAAATGCATATATTTACAGGACCGCATATCAATATCTCTTGTGTTTGCTGTTAATCGATGCCTTGGTTTCCTGTCTTTACTGCAGGTAAACAGGCACTCAGCTAGAGATTCACTTGGCAGTCATGGTGCTGGATTAGGTTGTGTAGCAATGCATGTATTGACCAGAGCCAATGTAAATATATCTTGTGATTGCTGAAAAGCAATCCACCAGTTGCCTGTTACTGATACTAGCAAACAAGTGCTCAAAGGGAGAGTTATTGTGCAGTCATGGCGCAGGGGCTTGACAGCCACCTTGAATAAAAACCATGTTTTGTTGTGGTTGCTCTGTTTGATTCATTTATGCCACTATCGGACTCGTTAATCCGAACACCTTTGTACCCCAGTGAACTGTTAAGATTAATGAAGCATCTTGATTACTGAATGACCATTATTTGAAATGAACAATTCTGTTCCAGGAAAAGTGTTAAGAGTAATAAGACGAATTAATGAGATTCCACTGTATACTAATGGTCTGATTCTATAAATAAAAAAAAGACATATGGGTGTTTCTGTCCAGGCAGAGACATTGATTATGTGCTTCATGATTGTAATGAGCTGATCTCATTGCCATTGGGCTTCTGTGTATAACATATATGTTTGCAGTTACCACACCATGAAGGAAAGCCAGATGTACCACCTCCACCCATGTGTCAAGCACAACATCTCAGCCCAACATTCACATCCACTACCTGCTAAAAAAACATATGTTTCCCCCCAACATCACAGACTTGTTGGCACAGAGCATTAAGCACAATGTCAAACAGGCCCTTGAAGCCATGAACTCTTTATGCGATCATGAGGGAGTGTGGCACACACACCCATAGCAACTGAGAGTTCACAAAATTATACTGACTCTATGTACTAAATGTTAATGATAGTTCACAGGATTATACTGACTCTGTGTACTAAATATTGATGATAGTTCACAGGATTATACTGACTCTATGTACTAAATGTTAATGATAGTTCACAGGATTATACTGACTTTATGTACTAAATGTTTACTGCTAACCAGGCTGTCCAGTTGTTGGCAGCAGATGCTGCAAACAGGTTTAAAATCCCAATTATGTCAGAAATGCCAAAGCTAATACATGCTGCAAAGGCAATACATGCCCAGGTCACCATAAAGCTACCTCTCTCCCAGGGAACGGAAATACTTCTATGATTTATGTGTGCTAATCGGAGGTTCTGGTGCGTCGATAAAAACATTCGAGATGTTCAGCTGCATGCTTGAATGGACTTTTCTAAACACGTATGGCGCTTTTTGTTGCATACAGTTATATGATGACTCTTTGATAGCTGCACGCGCAGAGGAAGAATGACAACCTTTCTTAAATAAATTCCTACATATGTGCAGTGATATAGGCATCACATTCAGGCATGATAAGAATGTCATGCAATCTCAGTCGTTGTGTTTTTGGGAATTGAAATTGACTCCGCAAATGGAGCTATATTTGCCATGGGGAAACATTATTAAGTGTACATATTTGCTTGAGGCCATGATGGTGAGACGGAAAATCAGTCCTGTATTGGTTCTCTGTTTTTTGCCTGTGTGACTGTCTCACCTAACCATGCATTCCTCGGACGCCTGATCCATTTGACAAAAATCAAAACCAGAAGGCCATGTTATCAGATTACACTTGATACCAAAGCAAGAGCAGAATGGGCATGTTGGTTCCAATTTCTAAAACACTTCAATGGGAAGGACATGTGAATTACTGAGGCATGGTTGCCCAGCAACATAATAAAGTTGTACACCAATTCAGCTGTATTCCATGCTGTAAGTGTCATATATCGTTGTCTTCCTCATTGGCCGTGCATACCACATAAATTTAAAGTAGTGTTTGCGTTGTGTGTAACCAGTTTTGTACAAAGTTCAGCCCGCGTATCTCTTGCCCAGTACCTTTGTCACCATTGTCACTCATCATCATATGCTTTTTAATGAAAGATTATCTCCTAAAATGGTATCCACATATCTCACGACCATTGCATATATTTACAGAATAAAGGGTTTTTAGTACATCACCAAATATTTCCTACCTCAGAAATTCGTCACTGGGACCTACTGGCTGCGAGTCCCGTTCGATATTTTACTATATTTAGCTTGAATCGTGCGTCATTTAATGCTAAATTAGAAGAAATAAATATATCTTTTATCATCTGGATTTTCATAGATGTCTACCTAGCGCTGTTTGCTTGCAAAAAACCATGGCTAATTGAAGAGTTTGATTTATTACTTTTACAGATTGAAAAATAAACCTTAACCTCACAAGGAAAATTCTGCACTGCCCATAGAAGCCTAGCTGAAAACATCGGAAATTATTACAGTTTCAAAACGGTGTTTGCTTATTAGCAGTCTGAAATATATGTAGAGCAATTTATCAAAGCAAGTCTTAAAAATACTGACATAATTATAATAGGAAATATACACAGACCTCCACGTGACTGTAATTGATAAATATACACGTATATTTATAGAAAAAAAATACCCTAGTTTTATAGAAAATTGACAAATTAAAGAAGCAGTTATCAACAGCTGAGGTCTTCAATATTGATCTTCTACAAATTCAAGAAAGGCCTGCTTTTGGTCACTTTTTTAGTGCCATTACATCGTTGAGTTTCTTTTTATAGAAACTACAAAGCTATCTGATTGGCGCCTTTCTAAAATTGTCTGATATTTAGATCAAATGCTGGCGTAATAATTTCTCAAGTTTCTGACCACTTCCCGTATTTCATATCTTTAAATATTCTTAAGACTAAGTTTGTCTCCGAAGATAAGTTTATTCAGGTATGTAATCGTCACCCAGATATACTTAACAAATTGAAAGCCGAATTATCAGATGCTGATCTCTCTGAACGTCTTCATACAGCTTCGTACACCGATCCAAATGATTCCTATGCTTTATTACAAAAAGGTATTGTTACTGCTTTGGACAACAATTTTCCTGTCAAGATGGCAAAATAACAGAAAAATAAAAATAACAAGTCTCTGAATAACTCCAAAATATTTATGTTCTATATCAACTAAATATGGATATTATGAATATTTAAGGGGAATTCCCCATGATAATGAAATGTGTGATCTTAGTTACACACATTTTTACATGTTACTCGTAGAACATGTGCAACCAAACTCGTTTTCCTAACAAAAAATCCTTCAACTCTTATTTTTACAGATATGAAACTGCCATAAAAAAGTTTCCGATATATGATATTTAAACAGATTTGAAAAAGAAAAAGACTTTTCTAGGCTCCTTCAAAATAGAAAAAAAGATAGTTACCGGCAAATCCGTAATTGCAAATAATTTCCTAACATTCTTTACAAATGTAGGAACAAATATAGTATCCATAGTAGTCCACCGGCAAATTGTTCATTCAATGATTATTTTCCAAATCAAGTTCGCCATTGATTTAGATTTAATTTTGTTTGGGAAGACACTATTCTTAAACCTGACCCATTTAAACCTAAACTTAGTTTTGATCGTGACCGACTCTCAATGGCCTGCTTAAAAAATCAGGTGCCAAAGCAATTACTTATGAATCCGTCACTTTCTACTTGTTGTTTCCCAGATATGTTGAAAATAGCAAAAGTGGTATCTTTTATAAGAGAGTGGACGAAGGTACGAGAGGATGAATCTATTAACTAAACTCTTGAGTATTCAAGCTAGTATTCCAAAAGGATCAATTTTGGGGCTTTCACTTTTTTGATATATACAAGTGCCTTCGGCTGTGCCCAAGTAACAAATTAAACTATCATAAACGTCCATTTTAAACACGTTTCAACAAATGTCAAGGTAACCAAAGGCCTAACAAATATCTATGTGTGGTTCCGATAACCCTACTGACCCCGCTGAAAAGGCCCTAGTCTTGACCCCAAATATATTTTAAGAATCATAAAATGAAAAAAAAAAGAGTTTCAAGCCGGCCTTCTCTGGTACAAATTAATCGACCCAGGCTAAAAGATTTTATTGAGAAAGTGGTCATCGTTTGCTGTACAGTAAAATCAAACACAGTATTTTATTTCGACTTGATAATAATAATAATAATAATAATAAGTAATAGTTATAATAATTATAGAAATGATTATAACAACAAGAACAACAACAACAAAAATAACAACAACGAAAAGAACAACAACATCAACAACAACAACAACAACAACAACAACAAAAACAACAACAACAACAAAAACAACAAGAAAAAGAAATAGATGTGGCTCTCCACTTTTCTGGCATGGTCTTGTGTGATACAGATGACCTAGACAGGGAAAAGAGAAAAGAAACCTAAATGGGGCAGAGGAAACCATAATTATCCTCACCAGCTGGTGCTGTCATATGTTCCAGGAACAAAGCCAAGGCAAAGGGTACATCACACACTGTTTCACAGTTGTGGTGGGCCCCTTGTCTGGAGTTGAGGGTAAACTTGGGTTGTGGAAGGAGCTAACTTCAAAGCCAGGGTTGCTTGCTGAAACAGCATAGCCGTAGCTGTGGTTGAAAGATCTTATCGAAGAAGCGGCTGTCATGTTCCGGTCTTTTTTTTTTTTTTTTTTTTTTTGAAGTTAAGTCAACTCAAACACAATATTTTATTTCAACATGTCTGGACGGTTAGCTCTGGCCAAGGAAACAGCATAACTGCATAGCTACAGTTGAACAGCATATCCCCAGTTGTTCGGTGATCGTTACCATAAAACTTTGTTGGGTTCCATATGGCCGTTCTCCAGGTCTCCCGGGTGAATAGTCGTTAAAGTACTTTTAAAACATGACTTACTATCTGAAATTTAATCTGTCCACTCGGTTGTGTCTGAAGCAGTTATCAGTTACAAATCCAAATGCGACATGATATCTCAAGCCAGCAAATCATGCACAATTATGAACATGGTGGTTTGCAGGACAGTGGCACACAATACAGCTGATTTGGTTATCAGGGTGAATCGCGGCCAAACCATAAATCATATCATTACTCATGCTCTGAAATATTTGCAATATATATATATATATATATATATATATATTCCATTATATATATATATATATATATATATATATATATATATATATATATATATATATATATATATATATATATATATATTATAACGCCCCCCTCCCCCATCCTCATTTTTTTTGGTGGTGGTGGTGGCTTTTTTTTTTTTTTTTTTGAGGTTTTGGCGAGTTTGCAGTAAAATACTTTACACAAAATTTCCATATTGTTGTTTATGAATTGAAAGAGCACTTTTGGATGTGCTCTTGGGGCACGTTTTGGTGACAGGGACCACTGTACTGTTGGTCACTATGACGACTTAAAATAATTACTTCAAAAGTTTCATAACAATTTTAAAATAATAGCCTAGGATCCAACACACCAAATTATTGGTTAGAGTGGGAATGTCCTAATACACTTTTGTATTACATATTTTTGGAAAGGTTTGACACCAACGAAAAAAAGATTTCTTGGTCTACTTTGCCAACACTCCTGAAACATTTGTTAAATCGTTGATAGAAGTCAGGAGGTTCAAAATGCAAAAGTCTCATAATTTGTTACTGTGTAAAAAGAAAAAAAACACTTTTCATACTCTTTAGGCATAAGAAGCCAATAATAAAGTGCATTGACAAACATTAACAAACCTTTAGCCCCCAAACAAGTACAAATGTTTTTGAGAAAAAATGGTAAAAAGTAAGTCACAAGGGATGGCCCTATTGGATTTTTCATTTTACTCTGACCAAAGTTTTTGCCTTGTTAATTGCAACTGTATTTATAAAGTTGTCTTGTTGTGTTCATGTAATTCCCACTATGAAGACAAATCACCATCAGGTTTATTAATTTTAACAATGCTAAATTTGTACTCCATGATTCATTTTATGTGGTAAATTCTCACACGAAGTTAAGGGGTATATGATATATTGATTCATTCCTCAGATCAGAATTTGGGGGTTGCCTAGAGTGTTCTAAGATTTGTTCAAAAAAAGAACAAAAAAATCATTAAAAATCCAAAAACCACTGCAGCGAATGCCCCTTGACGTGCAAAGTATTCAATAGAAAAGCTGCATTGGCCGATAAGTACCCGAACTGAAAATAAAATCATTTAAAATAAGGAATCCACAGCAGTGTCACCTAGTGAACAACTTCGTTTGACGCTTCCGCCAGGAACATAGCCACCAAGTTTCAGGTTAATCTGGGTGGCGGTTCTGCAGAAGAAGTCAAAAATAGCAAAATCACACACACACACACACACACACACACACACACACACACAAATCAGTTGACCCTTCCACCAGAAACATATCCACCAAGTTTTAGGGCAAAATGAGTGACGGTTCTGGAGAAGAAGTCAAAAATAGCAAAATGACAAAAATGTCATAAAAAAAAAATAGAAAAAAAAATGCATCGCCACCTGGTCGACAAATTAAAAACTTGGAGTCCTTGGAAGTGTAGCTGTGCGATATCAAACCAATTGGGTGAGTGGTTTCGGAGAAGAAGATTTAAGATTTGCCTCCAAAAAGAACAAAACAAAAAAATCATAAAAAATTTTAAAAAATTAAAGGAGGGTAGCATTTGAAAAAAACTTGGTAGAGACTCACCCAAAGCACATCCCCAGCGAGTTGAAAGAATCTGAATCTGGCTTACGGTTAAGGAGAAGTCCAAAATGTGAATTGTGGACGGACGACGGACAGGTGTTTCTAGTGTGATACACTTATGCAGAAAAAACATGACCCATATTCATAAATATCAAACCCAACAATGACAGCAAAGAGATTCCAGAGTTACCACAGCATCAACATTCAACTTGCAATACCAAGTGAAGAAGCAAATTTCACTCCTGACTTGAGACAGGCAGTCACATACAAAAGGCAACTGGTGATTTTAAACCGGTACTCTCAACCTTTGAAATATTCTTCATTAAATACAGACTATAGTGTTTCCAATAATGTATATGCCCAAACACTCAAAATCCAAATTTTATTACTTCTGCAAAAAATAAAAAGACAATTGGTAGACCTATCACTACTTTGGTTCTTCTGACTAGTTCGCCAGCTGAGTTTATACAAAAAGGACGGATGACAGGCGACAGACCCTCACAAAAGCTCAGCTGACTGACAAGGTAGCTGAGCTAAAAGTGTCTCTAAAGTTTGCATTTTCACATGTCTTGAAGCCCAAATTGCCTTAAATATCTTATAACCAGGTAAAATTCACAGCTATATAAAAAAATACAATTTTTAGAAGTATTCAGATATCCGATAAATGTGCAGGAAAATATCAAAAAAATGGTGGAATACTACTATATGCAAAATTCAATATGGCCGCCGCCTTTGACCTATTTATTCAACCTGCTTTTTCAAAAAGTATTTTGGTTAGCTTTGGAGTCAGTAGAAGTCTCGATTGGTATCAATTATGTCGAAAACTTTTCTATAGGTGTCCTTATATATAGGTGATCATACCACCCTTTTTCGCAAAATATTCAAAACTTTATTTGCAGATTTAAACGCCATGGCTTCTGCCCCTCCCCCCCCCCCTTTACCAAATTTTGCAAGAGTATGGGCAAGGTAGACGAAGCAAATCTTTTTTAGGACACACATACCTTTCTAAAAATATGTATTACAAAAGTATGTTAGGACTTTCCCACTCAACCCCTTATTCTGAAGGAATTTGATAGGTTGGCACGCAGCCTTTAATCAGAGGAACCTCGTTTTCGATGTGCATGTGGTTCACTATAGTGTGCATCTCAGAGAAAGAAATGGTGAACTCCGTTGGATTCTTGTTGAGATGTAATGGTAACTTTGTCCCCTTCTGCATCACTCAGATGGCCTTGAGATAAATAATTTAAAGTTTCATAAAAAGTTCATGAATACAAAGAGGATGCTGATTTTTATTAGGAACCTCTTCAATCATGAAATACATCTCTAAAAAACATTTGGCACAGCTACGGTGAGTATCGTTTCAGAAACCGTGGTAACGTCAATAAGACGGACAGCTGACGGAGGATGCATAGGACAACAATACCCTAATGCACGTCATGTGCCCAGGGTAAAAACTTAGTTCATGGCCTTTTATCGGCCACAAAGAAGCATCATAACAGATATTCTTGGAATTGACGATGAGAAAATTGAACACGTGGATGAATTTATTTTTGGGGGGTTAAACATTGGATAAATACCTTGCCTAAACAGTCGTATACAAAAGGTTTCTTTAAAAATTACTCAGATAACAGGCATCATGAATAAGCTAGAACATTTTCTTCCCTCATATATTCAGATGTTAAAAATTAAAAAAAGGCTGTGGATCTCTTAAACGATAGCAATTACAATGCACATACAGAACCAATTTTTAAATCAAGAAAGCTATTAAAACTGGGAGATATTTATGTTCTTCAAGGTTTGAAAGTGTATTACAAAATACAGAACGATCTGCCTCCCGTATATTTTGAACAAATTGAAATCATGCCAACTTACCTGGTACATGGTCGTAATATTAGAAAGAAAGAAACATTTGTACCACGCACGCAGCATGCATTTCTTTGTTTATGTGAGATTGTACGTATTCTAAATGCAATACCTGAAACAACTTAGCTGAAAGCACATACTCATCGTCACTTTGGCTTGTCCTACTTTGTCGAATAAAATATCATTGATAAATTCGAAGTGAGTTGTAATAGACCCGATTGTTACATCTGTCATTCTACTGACTAAATATGCATTTTTAGCCAATTATACCGGTATTAACCCCACCAATATAGAAGTGCCTCAGGATAAATTTTAAGTTATTCTTTCGTTTTGGCAGTTTAAACCTAAACACTAAAATTTAGTGTGATATAATTATCTATTCTATTATGTCAAACATGACTTCACGTATATTTCTATTATCTGCAGGTAATGGTGGCGCGTATGATAGGGATCTAATCAGAAACTTGTTCGGTTTTTATGTATGTACTTGTACAATGTATTCTTAAGTTGGTAAAATATACTATCCCAAATCCGGAAAATCCCGATATGCACCTTCCCATTTCCCAGCGAATCGTTAAGAAACTCATTCGGCTGCCCTCTCCATTCCCAAAAGATACAACAAAATAAACATTCCGCCCATTTTTTCCTTTGCCTCATACACTTATTCATGGGTGGACAAATTTACATACACATTGGGATAATCAAACGAGGTAAACGTTCTATTCCATCTTACCAAACTTGGGGAAGTCAAATTCTGTTTTTGAAATTTCAAACATGATTTCACCAAGCCCACCTCCCGATTTGATTTCCATGAAGTCAACTTCAGGAACGTGTTGCCCTGTACGGCTACTCGTCCAATAATTAGGACCTACATCTTCTTTACTAGGCTCACTCATTTAGGATCCTACCAGTAGGCCATTTTCAAGAACAGCTTTTGATACTCTTTTCAAAATTCGTCTAAAATTTTGTAAGCTTGACAGTAGTGCTTATAAGGGCCCCACTTCATACATTGGTGCTGCATCTTGGGATGCCCAATAGCAGAATTTATGACCTGGGGTATCCGTAATGTTATGGTTCCAGGGCGTTATGCTTTATTACATAATCAGGTTCTGACATGACTGCCCCAGCACACTCCTTGCAGTTCAGTTATATATATCGGGTGGCACCTGCATGCAGCCCCGACATAGGTGGCTTGGCTAAAATTAATATTTGATATATATATATATATATATATATATATATATATATATATATATATATATATATATATATATATATATTATTAAAAGCAAGCCGGGAAAGGTTTTCTTAGGCAATTTTAATGAATGTCATGTTATTTGTTTTGTTCTGTTTTGTTTTTTGTTTGTTTTGTTTTGTTTTTGTATTTTTTTTGGGGGGGGGGCATTAATTCGGCAAGCCAGAGGGCCTCAGCAACTGGTTCTATCTATGTTTGCTGATGCAGGACACCAGAGAGACATAGACAGAGAGGGACAGATTGAGAGATATATTCGTTTCAAAGTTATTTGCCAACTCTAATCTTAACGTCTCATTGACTATTTGTGCAAGTTCCACCTTGCCAAGGGAACAACCACAGAGTTACTTTTGGCATTGTTCGGTTGGCATCGGTGTCTCGAGGATGTTAAGTTTGGCTATACAATACACACAAGAGAGCAACTGTTACAAGATCAATACAGTATCAGTAGCAATCCTGTGCGTGAGCTTTTTCAGTTACAGTCATACTGAAATATATAGACTGATGGTATGTTAGCATGTTTCTGGATCAATAGATAGCATACCATTACCATCGTTTATATTCTGATCTTGTAGAACTCATTTTTGTGATAAGATGTTCGTTACATTACAAGATACCTGTCCAACTCAGAAACCCAGCATTTGGCCTCACATGAATAAAGTATCAAAATATTGAGTGATGGGAATCTGGACCATTCAGTCTCAATGAAAAATGTGGTCTGCTGTGTACTATAAAGTTTAGGATTGTCTAATCAAAACCTTTATCATGACACCAACAAGTTGAAATCACTGTCATCATATAAATGTTTGCAAATATGTACCACAAATGAAAAATATATACATCATTTCAAATACTTTTAGCGTGCAACACCAATGTAGATCGAAAACAGTCTGTTTACCTCTAAGACTGAATTGGTAAGAAGGGTAATGCTTCAGTAGACAAATGCATCCTATGTAAATATTGAAGCCCAAATGATGGATCTCAAATTCCTTGCGTGCTATTTGTTTGTTATGGACAATATCTTATGTTGGTTGTTTGTCATTGGGTCACACGGTGAAGTTAAAATATAATACGTTTAAATGTGATGTTCAACCAGGTAATTAATAACATCTCCAGGTTTTGTGTCATCTAAACATCGCATCCCAAAGGGTTATGCCAGATACATAGCACTGATTTAAACAGACAGTGAAGGTTCCGTTATTTTCAGTCCTTCGAGCCTCTTTCATCTTTGCTGACCATTAAACTTTTCTTGAATCAACTGTAGCCCTGCTTTTCATATTTGACATGGGATTTATAATTAGGTCTTGCGATTTTAAATCAACATGTGGCTATCTTTTGCAGATTGTTAATCATTTATCCCCCCACGTCTTTTTGGAGTATACCTCATAGAATGACAGCTACATGTTTAACATTATGGGTGTCTTAAAAAAATAAAGGAAGTCATCACACTGTTCTTATTTAAGAAGGTAGGCCTTTCCGTTTGAGGCATTGTGAAGTGTAGTTCAACAATATTCAATACCATTACTGTTATGATTCCTTGTCTCCTGAACCAGTCAGCCCTTTTTACTCACCTTCCCCTGCCGCGTTGCGGTACATGCTTAATTCATTTTCAGATGTTAATAGAGCACATTTTGCCTGCCTCTCGTGAGTATTATATGCAAGATAAACGCTATGCTGTTACCTGTTTCAGTTTTTAGTTAGACGGTGAATTTCAGAAGAGATAGCTTTTTTTTTTAACATTTTGCTGTTGGATTAGTAAGACAATCTTCATCGGACTACTAAGTATTAAACGTGTATACCGTGCACAACATAAATGCTTCCCCAGATTTTGTGTAAATTAAATACCCTTGCGCGCACAATAGTTATACCAGTGACCGGCATTATACTCGACACCTCACTTATATATTTTTTTGCGAGGAAGCAAACGTTCTTTAATCAAGATGTCCATATCCATAATGCTGCATTTAAGTAGCATCATCACATATTTCTACTTGCACGCTATGGATAATCAACGTGTGCTTTGCTCTTGAAGTTAAAAAAGTCGTCTTAACAGTAAAAACCATAATACCTCTTGGAGGGCAAATGGTGTACATGTGCTTTGTTTAATTACAAGCAAGATCCAAAGAGAAAACGGACCAGAATACTTCACAGGTAAGATTTTATTTACATGTTCATTGAGAAACCAAAATGATACCCAGTTAAAAACTGACTGTGTTCTAGTATATATTGGCCAAGCTGGAATAGTGGAGTCTGTGACCCCAGGTGGCGGCGCTTATTACCTGTTAATACATGTTTGTGGTATGCATCAACAAAATTAGAATATTTACTGTTAGACATACAGTCACAATTTTGATTCGCTCCGATATCTTCAAGAGTGATTGAAGCCAGACATTTCTTGTAATTCATGATACTTTGTCCAATATTGTTGCCATATTTATAGGAAATGATGGGGGATCTTTTATTTTGCACTCCTTGGATATCATGTTACGAACATATTTCAGTTTGAAAAGGGACAGAATGTTAAGTGAATCAATAGTTTTGTGTTATAAAGGAATGCTGCAAAACATTTGATCTATTTTTTCTTATTAGAAGCTGGTTTCCGAATAGTTGTTGTGTAAGCGTGTACAATTTCACAAACATTTTGCGGAAATGTGTGTTCTGAATCAGTAAAACCCAAATATTCATTGATTTTTGTTATGTCTCGAAATGATAGTGCTTTAAGAACTGTATGTAATTGATCAATGTCACTGGAGAAAGCCTGTAGTAAATTATGGTCAAGGTCTTTTGTATCCACATTCCCACATTTTCTGTTTTTCTGTGATTTTCTTTGTCCATGACTTCTTCTTCTCCTTTGCATACCAGCCTGATTATTATGAAAAAGGTGCGTGACTGCTGGCAAGAGTTGCAAAGTCCAAATTCCTAACATCACCGAAGCCTAAAATTCTGTCATTGAGTCCATAAGGAAACGCTGAATTAAGGGTTTTGATCCAAAAATCTTCCATTTGTAATAATTTCCTTGTGTTAACATAACTGTCTTGGTCTTACAAATTTGGCTCTATGTAATCAATTATTTGTATCCGACAATCCAAATGTGAATGTTCCGCAGAATTGAAATGGTTACACAAAAAAGTGTAAAAATTGTGATTTTTAATTGTAGTTTTATAACCACTTAATCTCTTTTTAACTGTTTGAGTAGTTAGGCCCACATATTGTGATTTACACTTGATGCAGGATATCAAATAAATAATATTGCAAGATTCACAAGATAATACCAATTTTTCCAATCGTGGTTTCTCAATTTGAATTTCTTCTTAGTAACATTACTGTGAAATTCTTTGTTCTTAATGAAATTTGACGTGCAGAATAGACAGTTACAATCTCCGTTAAGATATATTCCAAAATCAGCGCCCGAGGCTAACGCTGAACCATTTTCACTGTTTATCTCACTGTTCATGATTGTTTTAGGTTTTAAAAGTAATTTTGAAAGCCCATCTTGTCATTATTCTATAATCATGTCCCTAAACATTATCCTGGTTAGTCATTGTTAAATCCACCGAGCAACAAAATTAACAATAGCAATATTAATAACAAAAACAAGTCCAAATTGGTGCTAGACTAAAGACGTTACCTGGAATTCCAGTATGCATTGAAAATCATAGATTGGGGACCAGCCTGTACAGACCTATCCACCAAGAATCAATGGTTCAAAGCGAATAAAATTGTATTTGTGTCTTTTTGTCCAAAACCACTTCCTAGTAGTCATTACCCTATTTCGCAGTGCGAACTCCTTACTCTCCATAAATTCAATTTACATAATAAAACAAAAAGTGCATAATTCACGGTAGTATCCTTTAGCCTTATCACATATTTATTCAGGAATTTAATATAGAGTAAATAGAAATATCATTTTAGTATGAAATTTTGCAAGTGCATGTCTCAGAAGTATGAAAAACAATAAAGAATACAATGTTTGTAATACCATAACACAGTAAGCTAGGCTCTCTAGCGAGTATTTCTGATATTAACGCTTTCTGTGCCAACGGCAGCGAAAGTCGAAATACCCCAAAAAGAATTGATCTAAATTATTGAGCTAGATTCACATGAAATACCTTTCATTAAAGTACCAGCATACATCCCGTCTCATGGATTGTAATGATGCAGGCCAACTGCTTTCCTCGGCTTGCTTTGGCCGCAATGCTGGCCCTGCTGTTGACTCATTCTAAAATGTGCCACTGAAAAATTTAAAAATCCAATGCATCTTTCAATGGAAACAGATGTCAAGGTAAAAAAAAATTGTTTATGTCGACCATTCAACATTGAAATAGAATTCTCTTTTCTGTGCATACAATTTCTAGTAATTGCGTGTTTGCATCATAACTTTCTGATAATATTTTGTGCATTGACATATCTAACAGAAAGTCTGTATCGGAAAGCTGTTATGATAAAGATACTGTGTGTGAAGAAGCTGGAGTGCCATTCACCATATGCACGATAAACTACAAACTTATTGTCTCGTAATTTGAGCTCTTTGGACATTTTTTTTTTTTGCAACGATGGCACGAGATTAGTTGCTGCAGATGGTTGCGTAACTGCAATATTTATTCAGAAGAATCCACGAATTCAAAATCGAGCGTTTCTGGTGTGAGTTTACATTTATTGACTTTATGTGCCCGAAGTTTCCTATAATAATATTGTAAAATACGCATAAAACTTAAAACTATGTAAAAAAAAAACATTTAAGTATTGGAATGCGTACTAAGCAATAAGATGTGTTTTGCATTTTGTCTTCTTGTAAAGATCCTTGCAAAGCGCATCTAATCTTTATATGCAATGATAATATATAGGCATTGTGCGAGGTTACCTTCATATTTAACATTTAATTTATTTATTCACCACATTCTTATGTTTGCATAAATTGACTGTTATACTGGGCACAAGTGGTAAGTCGTCCACAGAACCTCCATGCCAATATCATATTTTTTAAGGATTTTTATAGACATTAATGGTATGTAGATACTGACATAGAAACTGGTTATCAATTTTATTGTTCTTTTTCCAGTTGCTACAGATTGTAAAAAAAAAACATGAAGTCGCCAGCCCTTATTCTTCTGTTCGTGCAGCTTGCTGTGATTTGGGCAATTGGTAGGATTGAATTGCATGGAAGGAGGATTTTATAGGATTAACCTGGCTTCTTCCATTGAAACTTGGTCAATGGCTTTTGGGGGGAACGGGATCCAACCCGTTGCTTTGCATCTTTTGGTATTGGGGGCAGGAATGGAGAGTTTGACATAATACTAAGAACTTCAATGACACCAGGAAAGGTGTTGCCCATAAAATCATATTCTGACTTTTCTCATGTTTCAGTCCTGTTCGTTTTATTATGTATTAATGTTGATGATTGTCCAAAACATCCAAGCAGAGACATTTACGCAGCAGTTGCTTAACAGATATGTTCGAGTCCCGCTCGTTCCGAACATAAAATATATTGGCATTTCCTTAATGCTATTGGGTTTAAGTCACCGATTCTGGAAATAAATGCCGACTCAGTGCATATACTGCATAACTGTGTTGATATGGCACTCGCGCATAACGACTTGTATTGAAGCATTCGTTTTAAGAATGGGGCTTTGGTCAAGTGGATATATGCGTTTCCCACTTCAGCTGGGCGACTGGTGGCAAAGATTGGAGGGTCAAATCCCATTTCGTTCCGAGCATAAAATGCATTATATTATTTTTCTATGACCACCAGTTAATGAAGCATCTGTTGCAAATATCTTATATTGTCTGTTTGATTTTCTTGTGTCATATTCTTACATAGAATTGTGGATTGAATGTGTTGTTGCAAAGCTCCTACAGTAGCCATCATATGGATTTTGGAGGACGTTTGCAAGCATATATTTTGACATCAACGCCACATAAAGCATTCATTTCATATTTAGATGCATCGTTTGATGGTTTCTTTATCCAATGAAACCTGTTTGTTGCTATTTTCAGTACAGATCAATTCTTTGTTACTGCGTAAAGCCACCAGTGCTGCCCTGCATTCATCGATGGCTGAAAAAGCTGTACGAATCAGGAAAATTGTTGATGAGTATCACGAATTGTGTTCTCAAATCATTAGTTCGGTGCAAGCGTTTGATTCTTTTTAGTGGGCGCAAGTCCGTTAATAAATATTTAAAAATAAAAGGAGGGACACCACTCTGAATTAGAAAAAAAATCAGGGGAATATAATCGTAAGTAGACTGTTTGTAAAACTCGTCAATGGCCAGCGGTCCATTCGTACTTTAAAATCTAAAACAAGATGCCTCTTTGAACGTCATGATGAGTTTGCAGAGAGAAAACAAAGATAATGTCATTCACTTATTGGTGTGGCAGTTTTGGCAGCTGAATCAGATGACCGTGGTTTGACAAATCAAGAATTGGACCAACCGTATTCCGAGGACACGTGTGCTGAATGTTTGTCTACAGATTATGGCGCAAATATCGTTCAGCAGTATGTATAGATACTATTCAGCATGTTGACATGTTTTAATAAGGCGAGCTACTTGAAATCAATGTACGAGACCCGCGTTTTATTGATATGCCAATGACACAAAGTTTCACTGAAATCAATGTACCAGACTCGCATTTTGTAGATATAACAATAGTATGAGTTGCATCATCTGTCTAAAAACGCAACTATGCTGGAAATCAAAATATCAATTCTCGAGATATTTTGAAAGATGTGTGTCAAATTTTTCTTCCTAGCTATTGGTGGCAGCTTTTCCCAAGCATAAGTGTGCAAACCGTGGATTGTGATACCACTTTACATTCTTATATTCCTAATTTTATTGAAAAATTAATATATACATGCTCTGTAGATTTTGAATATTAGTTTGGTTCCACATGCGTCCCTGATTAGAAAGAGTGACAGCATTACAATTTAGCATTGTGATAGGAGCAGTCTCAATACTCCACCTGAACAAAGGTGTCATGGAATTTAAAAAAAAAAAATACATTTGCGTTATATTTTTTCCACTAAATTTAGTTAAATTACACAAGTCTTCTACTGATACCCCATCAGCTACGCTAACACATTCAAACTGAATAATTTTCAGGGTGTACAGCTGCATTGAGCATGAACATTGTGCAAGTTCAACCCATGATGTCACTGGATTAAAATACAGAGACACTGACCACTTACAGGCGTCTTGAATAAATGCAACTTACGTCTCACAAACAAACCATGGACTTGTGTTTTTATACATACTCAGTAAATTTGTCTGCGTTTCTGTTAGGAGTATAGTCTACCAATCTGCATGTGAAGTGACCTTTATACAAACATCAGTGTCAGGTGGACCCTATCTGCTTGCTAATTTCTGATAAGATTTTCTTTTGTATTTCATTTTTGCACCTGGTATGTTACATAGAAAAGTTGGACACATATTCAGCATCAGGTAGAAACTACTTTTATTCCAGCCCTTCCTTGTGCAATATGCATAGGCAATTTTAAATGGAAATGTCATCATGAGTATCATGAACGTGTCAGTGAAGCAACCTGCAAGAATCGTTGTGTAACTATTTCCCGATAAATGAGCTTAAACTTTACCTTTGAGTGCATGCTGTTGTTCTCATTATCTAGCGATGACACCATTTTCCCACATGATTTATGTGAGTGGTCTAATTTTTTTAACTGTTGCCAATAAATTCTAAAGCTAAACGTAGGTCTCCATTTTTGCTCTTCACCATTGTTTTGCCCTGCAGCTTGGGTAACAAGGTCCAGTTCTGACACGTCTGACACGTCGGTAACTATGACTAATAACGAGACATTATAAAACATGTAACCGTGCAAGTTTTATTTTCTGTGGTCCACTGAGTGACGATCAATTTAGATGGGTAGGAATCTAGAAGGTATTGTTTTAGATGATGGTTCCAAATATGTTGGACCGTGGCATTTACGGGACCTTTACCAAGCCACACACACACATAACAATTGAAAGAATCTGGTCTGTCAAAATATGGCACTAAAAGAGTGAAGGATGCAACACATCTCTGAATTGAAGCAGGTGTGCACCTATATAGGCGAAAAAATTGTTTAGACAGACACTTGACATTCAAATAGAATCTTCTTTTCTATTGATACAATTTGTGTCATCTGCATGTTTGCTACTGAACCTTCTGATAATATTTTCTGCATTGACAATTATCTTACATACAGAGTGTATCAGAAAGCTGTTATGGTATAGAAACCATATGTGAAAAGGTTGCAGTGCCATGCATCATTTGCAAGATAAACGAGAAACTTTTAGTTTTGTTATGAATTGAGCCGTTTTGCTTTTGTGTTTGGCCAAAGATGTTACGAGATTAGGTACGGCATTACGTCTGTTTTATTATAACTGATGTTGTTCCATGGCATAAATATCAGCAAGAATGTTACAGCTGGTCGAGTAACTGTAATATTTATTCAGAAGAATCAAGGAATTAAAGATCGTGAGTTTCTGGTACAGCTAACATTTATCCAGATAAAGTTCCTAAAAGTCACATGTATAATATTTTAAAAAGTACATACACCTTGAAACATTGTCATAATATTTACCTTTTTTCACACATGCTAAGTAATAGAGTGTGTTTTGTATTTTCTTCATTTTATAGCAAATTGAATCTGCATTGAAAAAGAACAGGCATTGTTGCAACTTTAAGTTCACATATAATTTAAGAATTTAATTACCACATTTTTATTTGCATAAACTGAGTATGATTCTTTACACAAATCGTAAGCTGTCTGCATAACCGTTATCACATAACTATATTTGTTAGATTGCCTTAGATTTTAATTGTCTACAGATCCTAAATGGAAACAGGTTACAAAATTAATGTGTGTGTTTTTCTTTTGTTTTTTTTTTTTTGTTTTTTTGTTTTTTTGTTTTTGCTTTATGATTTTTGTTTTATGTTTTTTGTTTTTTGTTTTTTGTTTTCCATTGCTACCGATCGTGAAGAAAAAAGATAAGATTGTATGACGTGAAATTTCGATGAAAGCTTTCTTGGGGAGTTTAGGGTTCAATTCAAACCTTACTTCGCATATTTCAGTCTTGGGGGCAGACAGGGAGGCTTCAATCTAATACTAAAACCTTCATTGGGATCAGGAAAAGCGTTTCCTTGTATACCATTTTCTTATTGTCCTCATCTTCCATTCATATTTGTGTTATTTTATATTAATGTTAAGGATAGGTCAAACATTCACGCAGACAAACTTGAACACCAGTTGATTTAAAGGGAAAGTGTTTTTCCATGACCTCAAGTAACTGGCACAAGTGTTTTAAATGTCTTATATAGTCCCTTTGATCCTCTTCTTATTTATATATAGAATATTAGTTGAATGTGTTATTACAAAGATCTTTCGGAAGCCATCAAATGGGTTGTCAATGAGATATTTGCACCTTGTTTGGTCAAAATATGACTCAAATACAAATTTAGGTACTATGCATTGTTCCATGCTTTCTTTTTCCAGTTCAACCTGTCTGGTGCTATTTTCAGTATTGGTAACTTCTTTATAACTATACAAAACTTCCAGTAATGTGCGGCGTTGTCGGTGCCTGAATAAGCCATACATACAGGTATCACGAACATTCTCGGAGAATAACTCGAATTCCATTCTCAAATCATCTGTTTAGGCCAAATGTTTGATTTTTTTGCTTTTTATTTGTTAGTGGAGGCATGGCCACAACCGTAAATCTAAAAAAATAAGTAAATAAGACTGTAGTCGTCTGATGAGCACACGCTAATGGTGTTCCCTTTTGTTTACTAATAGAAATTGTCCCTGGATTCATAACTCTCACTGATACAGCATGCATTCTCCGTATTTACGTCCATCCAATAATTAGCCCATAATCAGTATTCCCTCATTTAAGATGTTTGGCTCAGTTAAATATTCTCTCATCTTTTTCGAACTAGAATAAGTATTTCAAGTTTAGGTGCCCCTTTAGGTGTAATATTTTGAAAACAATACATGCGTTCTTTCCAATAACAGTCCTGGTGTGTATCAAGGGCAAACTTGACAGATGAAAGAGCTAATTTACGTGCACTTAAATAAACTATGGCATCATAAACTTTTACTGTATCAGTATCGAATATGCCTTGGTATGTAATCTATAGGACTACAAATTGATGTTTGATTTGCAACTTACCAAATTTACATGTTGACCGTCCTCGACCCAGAAGAAATCCATAGGAAATTAATACCTCTGAGACACAAGTGATTAACTCCACCTCATTAGGTTACATTTCTCATGAAGAAGGATGTAATAGACTTACATTGGCACTCATATCAACTTAAAATTTACAATCCACTTTCTCAATTGTTTCCTGAAAGAAATTTCGAGGTAAATTTATTTGGTTCTGCAGATAAACGTAAACCGGCAGAATTAAATGGCACACCTGACCCTGCCATTCCCTGTCCCCCGACTGATTCATGACTGGTCTCAATGATGTAGTCCTGGTAGCCCCTGGTACTATAAGTCTTAAACTTCTCACAGTTAAATTTCAGATGCCTTGACTGTAAACAATACCAATGTGTATCCCCACTAGATGTCCTTTGTTTTGTTTTAAGTATTCCAATTCTTTTGTTTAGGAAATCAATTGTCTCTTCCAAACTTTTTACAGCTTTGATCGTTTTGGTCTCAATTACATTTTGAAAACTAGGTACAGGTGTATGTATACCAATTGGAGGTTCAGCTTTCATCCTTCCTGAATAGTCCTTTCCGTCAGTGCATTCTCCACCAGTAGGTTCCAGCGTCTCAGGCGCTGTTCTTTGAACTTGAACTCCTACACGACCAGCATTTAAGAAATAATGTACAGCCATGTTTTCCCTATTCTCAAATGTATCAAAAGAGAAGCTCTACTTACCAACATGCGGTCTTGAAAGTTTCCATCTTAATTTTGTTTGCAACACAAAACCTCCTGTCACTGACAATCTACTAATCTACGCGCACCAAACTGGTTGTCCAGTGCTTGGCATAAAGCATAATAGCGGTGTCTCATTGTTTTGAGACATATCGTTTGCAAACTCCAGCAACTGACCACACAACACAGATATCAAAAATATTCTTTTCCCTTCCACATTTTGACAGTTTATCTGAGCTATGATTTCAAATAGTTCAAAAGAACTTGACCCATATTCATAAATCTTAAACCCATCGGCAAAGATATTATAGAGTTACCAAAACATCACCATTAATCTTCCAATACCAATGTATAGAAACAAATTTCACTCCTGACTTGAGACAGGCAGTAACCCATAAAAGGCAACTGGTGGATTTAAGCTGGTCTTCTCAACCTTTCAAGTATTCCTCATAAAATACAAACATACAGTGTTTCCAAAATGTAAAACCTGTTTTATCAGAATATTTTTTTCCAGATTAAAATATGTTTTATCAGCAGTCATTTAACGCACAGTGCTGAAAGATGCAATTAGGTAAAAAAAAACTACCTATTCCTGCTCTGGAAACAAAGGTACATATCTAAGATCCTGTGATCCAGCATATTCATTCCTGGTCATATTCATTCAAGCTGGTCTATCTGGGGTTTTTTTGTTTTTTGTTTTTTTTTTGTTTTTTTATTTTGTTTGTTTTTTTTTTGTTTTTTTTTTGGTTTTGTTTTTTGTTTCGTTTTTTTTTCAGTCTGACAAAACAGACTCCAGAGACCTGCCACAAATAATGGCATTGTTAGATCTTCGTACTTCATGTCTTCCCCAGCATATTGAAGCACAAGCGTTGCTTGTGGCTATTCCCATCGTTACGAACAAGGTCCACTGCTTTTTGTTTCTGTCAGATCTGAAAGGTCTACCATGTCCACGATGTTTGTTCTTACCTTTTTCACTCTTGTCAGCCGAAAGAAGATTGCAAGCACTATCCAAACTAGAGTTACTACTGGTGCTGGAATCACGATGATCACAGACTAGACTAGAGTCACATTGCTGACCACAACAACAGCCATGATGACACCGACGACACGTACGACAGGGAAAAACTCGCTCTCAGCTACCAAAACGAGAAACTCGGAGAAAACTAGATATGCCCCCCCCCCCCGTGAATCGTGATAACGTGATTGCGCAATCTGTTAATATGACGACCAAGAACCTGCTGGTAAAGATTCTAGGCTTCTAAGCCCCTGGAAATAAACTGTAACCAGCTTAAGCTGACGCTCAGCCTGTTTCTGTAAATCGTCCATGTTCCTGAGAAAATCCAGGTTAAGCTTTGCTGACCTATCCAAACTGTTAAAATCTGCCACTGCCCAATCCAGATCCTTGCATGCACGGCCGGTACCATCATCATGCCCCTCAGCAGAACATACATCTTTCACATGGAAGGCATTGTCTCGATCATCAGGATCGCACTGGTTTGGAACTCCAATCTACTACGCTGATCTTGCAATAGCTTAATTTGATGCCTCTTTTGGCCATTCAATTGATCTTGTAAGTCTTTGATCGTATAGTCCAATTCTTCAGCCTTGATGTCCAATTCTGTTTTGTGATGCAAAATAGCCTCTAGATCTCCCAATTTTGCATCATGTTTCAAAGTACCACTTGTCTGACTTACCAATCCATAACTCTCAGCGCTCAGTGCTGCGTAATCAACTGGAGCCCATAACCATCGTACAGATAGGGCAAAATTCATGAAGGCATGCAGATCAAGTCTCTTAGTCAACGCCTCATGTCGATCCGATAATTGCACGTGATGTTATCACAACAAAAAGTACAAAAACCATTCCGAACGCAACATATATGCTCCATCATGGAGAAAGGAAACCAGGAAGAGTTCAAATGCCCCCCCCCCCCAAAAAAAAAATCTCCCGCGAAATATTCTCAGCAAACGTCACTAGCGATGTTGACTAGACCAAGAACAAAGACTGAATAAAGAAAAGCGGGAAGAAAAATCAAAGCAGCAGCAGGAGAAACAAGATCACATCACCACACGTACTGCCTAACAACATAAAGATAAGGCTCATTTCAGTAGTCAAAGAAATTAAATTTTTAAATGCAATAAAAGGCAACAAAGAACAAACATGATTTTTCCAGTTGGCAGAATGACCTGAACAAGCATTAACTCTTTCAACACAATTTTTGTGTGTGTTTGCTATTTTTGATTAACTTCGTACCTCGGGTACTTGTCGTTTAATGCATTCACTCTTGCTGATAACAAGGAAGTCCATGCAGATTAAAAGGTAATTGGCATTTTTATTTGACCAAATTTCTATGCAGCCGAGCAAAATGCCACTGGCCCTTATAATACAGGATTACTTCCTGATTTGGGCCAAAACCCAATAAAAAGGGCCACATGACAATTTAATCATCATTATCACCAGATAAAATTGGAGAAATAGGGCAGACCACATGGAGTAGAAATACCACTGAGTTTGGTCTGCTTTAACCATTTCACATTGTTTCTGACCTATATACTTTACAGTTCACTTCATTGAAGCAAAGTTTCCCACTATCACATACATATCATAGGTGGTACATGTACATGGCAAACGTTTTGCACTTTCCATACAGGATTGACTGGGTGGGGTTGTTGTTTTCTGAACATTGTATGGTTTCAAAGCAAAACTTAGCCCTTCGAAAAAGTTTCTTGCACAACTGTAAACTTTTTTGGAAAGTTTGATACACAAAGTAATGAGCAACGAATAATATCCTTTAAAAATAGCATGTTTGTTTGTAGATAGACGTAACTCAGCTTACTTTTAAGGGGTTGGAGGGGGTGACAGCTGCGAATGCACCCATGGAATTCTGCATATGTACAGACCAGGAAATCTGTCAAATGGTACTCACTGAATGACCACAATAAATTGATTGTCCCACCAGCAGGAACATTTGGGGACGAAAGAGATAGAAGAACTTCCCAGTCGTTGATCTTTGATTAATTTTCCTTCGCACTAGGAGCTCTTTTCGTTGATATGACAGGTTTGTAACTAAAAAAACCACTGAGTTATGTTGTGATGGACGCAGAGGTAGTTCAGTGCTTACAAGAGATGCGTGAGAGCTACTTTTTTGCACGTGAAGACAAATCACTCGATAATATTATTGTCATTTGCAAACACTTTTGTATAAGATTCTCATCGACAGAATAAGCCTGTTCATCAACTCAAGTTCTTCCACATATGAAAAAGTGAAAGAAATATTGCATTTTGAACAGGCATTCACAATTTTTCTTCATTTAGCCTGAAATGTTCTGATGCATATGCCCATGTACCAAACATTCAGTCACCTCAGGGTTCGAAAATGTTGCTCCACTAAATATTTTTCAACGTTACTGTCTACATGCTGTACAAAAGCTTTGGTTAATAACTGTGATCAAACAGAAGCAACTTTCGCCATTGCCAGGTTAAGGATTTTATCTACCTCTAAGATCTTGTTTCGACTTTTGAATTGTACAAATAATCATTTACATCATAAACAAATTTCATTCTGGGACTTTTCTACCTTATAAATTACTATTCCTCAAGCCCAGTTGAAAGAATGTATCAAGCTTTTCATAAGTTAGCATGCAACAAAAACAGCTCTCATATATTAATCATATTTTTGAAGGTGCACATTTTGGTAATAATGTGTGGTATTGCAGTGTCCATTTGAATATAATCAGTTTAATATTATCATTCCCTTTTATATTGGACACTAGCGAGTAAGGGGTTTGGGAATTTGAAACTTAAGTGATTACTTTCTAAGTTTCTGCACAAAATGAAAGTTTGTTATAAAGATATTAGGTGGCTTCCAGGTGTAGTAAATAAATAAGCCTAATAATTAAGGCTGATGTTTTATAGAATGATTGTCAGAAACAATATTTTTCTTGAAGATGGGAGTCACAAGCATAAAATTGATTCAAACTATTGTTAAGTTTTGTTCCCACTTGTTCAAGCAAGGCGAGAGATGGTTTCCTTTATACTACATTTCATATTCATCCACTGATATAAAAATTGTAATAATGCTGTTTATTGTGTTTTTCTTGGACTATTGGATGTTGACTTTGCTTCTTTGACCGGTTTTGATGATGGATTGTTCGTGTTTGCCTGGATTTTTTCTCTAATTTATCTGGTATTATTGACAACTGTTGTCTGCTTCTATTTTTCCATTTCACTCACTATTTTATGTTGCCATTTTATGACATCTTATAGAACTTAGATATTCAAAGAACAATGTATGTTCGGTGAAAAAATTTAAACCTTGTCCTTATATCTGGCGGTTTTTATTTTGATGGGCCTGTCAAGATATGGAAAGTTTTCAACTTCCGCCTATTTTCAAACTGTACAATGGATACGTAATACTATCATACAACTATGTGGTCAGATAGTGGAGCCTTGGTGAAGGCCCGACTTGTTTATGATGCCAACCGTTAATTTTGTACTCATGTGGCTGTTAAGATAATACTTCATCAAACGCGATCAGTAACATCTCCATGTTAATTTCAGGGAGAAGCAAAGCTCGAAAACCCTTGTAGTTTTAGTACCAAGGTCACAACAGATGGCGTCCATTATTCAAAGGTGGTTTTATTCACGACAAATTGTAATGTAATGTTATGATTTAAACACCGAAGCCATGATTGAAAGCTGAATTGTGGATTACTTAATCCGAAGCATTTAACCGTATTCACCAAACAAAGATTAACTAATCAGTCTTTAATCTGGGAGTCATGCGTGCTCAAAGTTAAACAAGGATGGATAGAAGTGTCTTCTTTGATTTTCCTCGTTTACTTTGAATTGTTGTGCAATATGTGCTAACAGTTACATACAATAATGAAATATATCTTGACGTTTAGAAGCACGTCTATCTTGAGCAACGTACCACACGTTTCTCGCCTCGTGATTCTCCTCCTCCACCTACAGTAATTATATCATTTGTTAATAATTCCCTACGTCATTAATTAAAATCTATACAAATATGAGAAGCTTAGCCTTGTATCTATCGTTGTTGGCAATCGATGAAGATATATTACGGCTTCTTGATTATGCAGCAAATAAAAAATGCGATAAATTTATGTCGACCTGTATAGGATTCGAACCCACTACATTTGGCACACTCGCCTAGCCAAATGTAAAGTCGAACACCCTGACCTCTAGGCCATCGGGGCAACCCCAAAAAGGTTGACTGAGGACCCAGGGTGATGTTATAGCAGGTGTGGCTTGCACATTGACACGGTAAGGCACTTCCACAGACCGACAATTTATGAAATACACCTCTAATATAATTTTGAAGTCGGAGCAATGGCCCACAGCACTTCGAAACCAATAGAGTATTAGCAAGTGAAAAATGCGATAAATTTATGTCGACCTGTATGGGATTCGAACCCACTACCCTTTGCACACTCGCCTAGCCAAATGTAAAGTCGAACACGCTGACCTCTAGGCCATTGGGGCAACCCCAAAAAGATTGACCGAGGACCCAGGGTGATGTTATAGCAGGTGTGGCTGGTACATTAACACGGTAGGGCACTTCCACAGACCGACAGTTTATGAAATACAACCTCTAATATAATTTTGAAGTCGGAGCAATGGCCTACAGCACTTCGAAACCAATACAGTATTAGCATTGAAAATTCGATAAATTTATGTCGACCTGTATGGGATTCGAACCCACTACCTTCGGCACACTTGCCTAGCCAAATATAAGGACTTACGAAAATAGTCAATTATTCATATAAAGTAAAAGGGTAACGTCTTCCAGTTATTTCTGCTTATGTGTATTTATGAGCTACTTACAGGGATTAAAATCAGAATCAAAATCATTTTCTTTTGACCAAGCAAATATACAGAAATATACATATAAAAGTACAAAAGCATAAGGTCAGACAGGCCCATGCTTTACCATTCTTGCATATCACAGTCATACCAAGGAAGTCCTGCGTGTGCATGTGTTGTAGTTATGGTGGACCAGAATGATGTCACAACATTCAACATTTGGACCTATCTCTAGTATTCAGGCGTTTTATGAGCATTGTGGATGTGAATCATCAGTATCGGGATGCACGTTAATAAGAGGTATGTATTTTTGGTTAACTTTCGAGTTGAAACTTGATGTAAATGTACCCTTCAGATGGATCAAATAACTTTGATCCCAGATGTTTAACGATTTTTTAAAAATTGTGGTGGCTATTTACTATTGCATCAAATACCCCTGACTGAGAGTCACTATACACTTGGTGAGAATATACCTTTGGTGGGCCTTTACTTTTTCAACCGGTGACGCCTAAGTGGCTATTTGATTTTTAACAAATTTTCTTATGGCAACACTTGTTCTCTACTTTTTTTTTCAAATTTCATATTTAAGTGACTATTTGGACATTTCAAAAAATCCTTTGATATTTTGCTGGTAAAACCGAACAGAAAATTTGCTTTCCTAGAACCGCAAGGTCTATAGACTTGCAATTTTATACGCCAATATATAATACTGGAACACCTCAACGTTGATCCGACCAATTTTCAAGTATGAAACAGTCGAGTGGCTCATGTATATCAACTATTGAATTTTCATGCTGCTCTCAGTTGGAAAATTGATGTTATTTTGATATGTTGTCATAAGTTGGTTCTGTTCTTCTGTTCAAAGACCGAATAGTACATATAAATGTGGGGCGTCTTCATGATTATACTGTATTGATTGAATGGTTTATTTTTGACAGGCCCACTTATTTTAAATTAGCGTTGGCTTATGCTTAGCACAAAGATTTTATGCTTACTAAAATATTTTGTGTGAAATTGAATTGATGTAAGCATGGGTTTCATTTCTTAGTAGACCTATTTCAGTTCCTTAATATTTCATTAGACTATGTTTGTATCAATATACAAACATGATTCTGCCACTTGGCACAATGACCTGTACAAGGATTAATGGCACCGACACAAGGTTTGTGCTGACCCGATTTTATATAAGGGTCAAAAGGGCCTCAATCTTTTTTTCTCGATTCCAAATTTTATGAATATAATCTGTTCCTTATGCAAAATAATTGATTAACCCATGTAATGATTTCTCAGTTGCTCGGAGAGTAGTTTAGAATAAGACTTGGTTCTTTAAATACGCCCCTTATTAGGGTTCAAACAGAACCTGGGCTTACAGATTCAGGTTTGCTAAATTTCTCTTTTTTATTCAATAGGAAAACTTGTGGGGACCCTTAGACTGTAATTTGCAGAGGAGGTGCTATGTAGTTTGGTTTTGTTCACAATTTTTGTCTGTGTTTGCCTTTCTTGATTTCTCAATCACATCCCTTAGATTGTGCTGAAACTTGGACATGAACCAGTGGAAGAATTAAATTGTTGCGTATTTAGTGGCGATGCTGCAGATCGCTTGTTTTTAAGCTCCTCGGCTAGGGTTCTTGTCTTTTGTTGTATTCATTCTTACTGATTACATTCATTTCGAGTATGCCAAGCATGGATCTTGGGTGGGTCCATACTGAGAATGATTATCCTCCGGTCATGATTGATTGGTTTATTGATTGATGGATTTACTTGCTGACTTTATTTATTTATTTATTTATTTATTTATTTATTTATTTATTTATTTATTTATTTATTTATTTATTTATTTATTTATTTATTTATTCATTTATTTATTTATTTATTTATTTTTTGTTTGTTGAGAAAATGTTAAAAATCTTTATGGGTAAAGTAGGTCTATTTTTTGACTACTCCAAAGATTGTTCTAGCATTTTGTGTAAAGGGAGTATGTGGGAAGAAAAAATAAAGTCATTTCATCAGGTACTGATGCTCTTGCTGCCTGATATTGAAGGGAGTTTTCAGATCGTACCTGTCGGTGGATGCAAGCATTCTTATTGATCACCATGTGCCTTGGGTGGGTGTGTACACAGTTTGTTCAAATGGTCACGCCGTAGTTAAATTTAGATTTATATTTTTATTTGTCCAATTTTTTTAAAAGTCTTAAAAAATCTCAATGCGATACTTCTAGCATCCGCAAAACCTTAGTTGTGAAAAGGTGGTCCTGTAGGGTTTTTATTTTATTTTATTATATTTTTTTTTTTCATTTTTGTACAAATTTTTGTGTTATTTTTAACTTCCCCAAAAACGTCACTCATACTATTCTGAGACGCAGTGGGAATGTAGTGTGTGGAATGTATGAACAAAGTTGCTTAAAATGTGGTAATCCTCTGGATTCATGATTTTCAATGAGTTTTTCAGTTTGGGTACCAGTCGTTGAATGCATGCATCCCTGTTGGTTATTATTTTACCAACAGGAGCAATAGTGCCACATTTTTCATGTAGTTCTCAACACAAAAAGAATACCGCATTCCAGTCTTTCTATACTCCATAGCCATTCCAGTCAATGTCTAAGTCTAAACCTATATAGTAACGAACACATTATCACGTTGTATTCAAAATTCAGAAAGTCCAAGACTTCATCAACTAAGTAAATTCATCAACAGGTCATCACTAAAAAACCGTTAAACATATTTTACAGCCTTAATTTCCCGAACATGCCTTTTATGCAATGGCGGCTGGTTGACTTTACATTGTAAATGGTCAAGACAATCCAGTTGAACGTATACTCAATGGGAATTGCAATGAAAAGTCACATTCGTGACTTCTTTTCCAATACAATTAATCAGATTTACTTCTTACTGTGGATGCACCTTGGGTGGGACGCCACCACTTTATTCAAATTTATATGCTCCTGATATTTGCATTTTTTACGAATATTTTATTTTATTTTTTCTGTGGACCCGGGAACCTTATCTCGTTGAACAGGTGGCGCTGTATTTTTCTCTAATTTTACAAATATGTGTGGAACCGCTAGTTTTTTTTTTACTTCCACAACCTTACCCAATTGTCCTGAAATTTGACGGAACTGTAGCTTGTGGAAGGGTGAAACCATTTTGTTCACTAAGTTGTGATACTCTGGATCCGTGTTGTTTAACCTTTTTTTCTATTTGTGCATGCATTTCTTTGATTGCTATGCAAGTCAATTCGGAAATGACTTCAGTCTATGCACGTGTGGTCAGCTGATCAAGGGACTGTCAAAGTCCTCTCAGGTAAATTAAATAATTCATTCAAAAGAAATAAGTGAACAAAACAAAACTTGAATGTGCTTATTAATATCAAGAAATGAGTGTACAAATAAAATTTGAGTGTGCATATTAATATCAATATCTTTCAGGCAGTTCTTATTTTTTTGTATTGTTCTCATAAAATGCATGTGCCAAATCATATCAATCTTTACAGTTAGTTAAACGTTTAGCGCACGTAAATCCTGTTTTTATAGCATTGCATTGAATTATTGTTTCGCGCAAAAAAGGAGATGCTAACTTTCCTATATGAATTTACTTTACATAATAAAACAAAAATTGCAAAATTCACGGCAGTGTCCTGTAGCCTCATCACAGATTTATTCAGCTATTTTAAAATAGCTTAAATAGAAATAGCATGTGAGTATGAAATTTTGCAAGTGCATATCTCAAAAGTATGCAAAACAACAAAGAATACAATGTCCGTAATACCACAACACAGTAAACTAGGCTCTCTAGTAATTCTGATATTAACGCTTTTTGTGCCAATGGCAGCTAATGTCGAATTACCAAAAAGGAACTGATCTAAATTATAATACTAGAATTACATAAAAATACTTTTCATTAAAGTACCAGCATACCTCCAGTCACATGGAATATAATAATGCAGGCCAACTGGCTTTCCCGGCTTGCTTTGGCCGCAATGCGCGCCCAGCTGTTGACTCATTCTAAAATTGTGCCACTGAAAAAGTTAAAAATCCAATGCATCTCTCAATGGAAAAAGGTGGCAAGGTAAAAAATTAACTGTTTATGTCGACCATTCAACATTTCAATAGAATCTTCTTTTTTATGCACTTTTTTGTTTTAGTATTTGTGTGTTAGCATCAGAACTTTCAGATACTATTTTGTGCATAGACATATCTAACAGAAAGTCTGTATCGGAAGGCTGTTATGATATAGATAAGGTGTGTAAACAAGCTGGAGTGTCATTCACCATATGCCCGATAAACTACAAACTTATCTTCCGTCATTTGAGCTCTTTGGACATTTTTTTTCAAAGTTGGCACGAGATTAGTTGCTGCAGATGGTTGTGTAACTGCAATATTTATTCAGGAGAATCCACGAAATTCAAAATCGCGCGTTTCTGGTGAGACTTTACATTTATTGGCATTATTTGCCCTATGTTTCTTATGATAATATTATAAAATACACATAAAACTTAAAACTATGTAAAAATATTTAAGTATTGGAATGCGTGCTAAGCAATAAGATGTGTTTTGCATTTTGTCTTCTTGTAAATCATTGCAAATTGCACCTAGTCTTTACATGCAATGATAATGTTAAGGCATTGCTGCGAGGTTACCTTGACAATTAACTTAAGAATTTATTCACCACATTCTTAAGTTTGCAATAATTGAGTGTTATACTGGGCACAAGTGGTAAGTCGTCCACAGAACCTTCATGAAAGTATCCAATTTTTAAGGATTTTTATAGATAGTAAAGGTCTATAGATCCTGACATGGAAACTGGTTATCAATTTTATTGTTCTTTTTCCAATTGCTACAGATTGTGAAGAAAAACATGAAGTCGCCAGCCCTTATTCTTCTCTTCGTGCAGATTGCTGTGATTTGGGCAATTGGTAGGATTGAATTGCATGGAAGGTGGATTTTATAGGATTAATCCGGCTTCTTCCATTGAAACTTGGTCAATGGCTTTTGGGGGGAACGGGATCCAACCCGTTGCTTTGCATCTTTCGGTATTGGGGGCGGGACTGGAGAGTTTGACATAATACTAAGAACTTCAATTACACCAGGAAAGGTGTTGTCCTTAAAATCATATTCTGACTGTTCTCATGTTCCAGTCCTGTTCGTTTTATTTTGTATTAATGTTGATGATTGTCCAAAACATTCAAGCAGAGAGATTTGAGCAGCAGTTCATTCACAGATATGTTCCAGTCCCGCTCGTTCCGAACATAAAATATATTGGCATTTCCTTCTTTTGTCATCGATTCTGGAAATAAATGCCGACTCAGTACATATACTGCATAATTGTATTGATATGGCACTCGCACATAACTACTTCTATTGAAGCATTCGTTTTAAGAATGGGGCTTCGGTCAAGTGGATATGTGCATTTCCTATTTCAGCTAGGCGACTGGTGGCAAAAATTGGAGGGTCGAATCCCATTTCGTTCCGAGCATCAAATGCAGTTATATTATTTTTCTATGACCACCAATTACTGTTGCAAATATCTTATATAGTCTGTTTGATTTTCTTGTGTTTTATTTTTACATAGAATTATGGATTGAATGTGTTGTTGCAAAGCTCCTACAGTAGCCATCACATATATTTTGGAGGACGTTTGCACGTTTTCAGGCATATATTTTGACATCAGCGCCACATAAAGCATAAATTCCACATTTAGAGGCATCATTTGATGCCTTTTTTATCAAATAAAACCTGTTTGTTGCTATCTTTAGTACAGATCAATCATTTATTACTACATAAAGCCCCCAGTGCTGCCCTGCATTCATCGATGGATGAAAAAGCTATACAAATCAGGAAAATTGTTGATTAATATCATGAATTGCGTTCTCAAATCATTAGTTCGGTGCAAGCGTTTGATTCTTTTTAGTGGGCACAAGTCCGTTAATAAATATTAAAAATAAAAGGAGCGACACCACTTTGAATTTAAAAAATAAATGAGGGAAAACGTTACCGTAAGTAGACTGTTTGTAAAACTCGTCAATGGCCGGGGGTCCATACGTACTTTAAAATCTAAAACAAAGTGCCTCTTTGAACGTCATGATATGTTTGAAGAGAGGAAAGAAAGATAATTTCATTCACTTTTGGGTGTCGCAGTTTTGACAGCTGAATCAGATGACCGTGGTTTGACAAATCAAGAATTGGAGCAACCGTATTCCGAGGACACGTGTGCTGAATGTATGTCTACAGATTATGGCGCCAATTTCGTTAAGAAGTATGTATAGATACTATTAACCATGTTTACTTGTTTTTAATAAGGCGAGCTACTTGAAATCAATGTACAAGACCCGCGTTTTATTGATATTCCAATGACACAAGGTTTCTCCAAAATCAATGTACCAGACTCGCATTTTGTAGATATAACAATAGTATGAGTTGCATCAAGTGTCTTAAAATGCAACTATACTGGAAATTAAAGTATAAATTCTCGAGATATTTTGAAAGATGTGCGTCAAGTTTTTCTTCCTAGCTATTGGTGGCAGCTTTTCCCAAGCATAAATGTGCAAACCGTGGATTGTGATACCACTTTACATCCTTATATTACAAATTTTATTCAAAAAATTAATATATACATGATCTGTAGATTTTGCATATTAGTAAGGTTCTGCATGCATTCCTGATTAGAAAGAGTGACAGCTATACAATTTAGCATTGTAATAGGAGCAGTTTTAATACTCCAACTGAACAAAAGTGTCAGGGAATTTGAAAAAAAAGTACACTTGCGTTATACTTATTATCCACTCAACTTTGTTCAATCTGTCTAAGCAAGTTTCTAACACTTAAACATTGTTTTCGAAAACATTATTTTAAGCAGAACTGGAATTACAACCATGCAGTATAATTTATTATTCCCTATAAATCTAGATCTACATCTCGTCGCAGTCGCCGTCGCACAGATTTTTTGTGACCATGGCATTGACTTTTGTGTCGCAGGTAAGTTTGTGGACATTTCAGTACTAAACACCACATGACATGGATAACTTTAGGATTTGTGCATATGAAGAGTATTTTCCATTCGAGGTTTTCGTTGAGTAAGCCTTCTTTGTTTCTCCTCACTGTTGATGATAGATGTACAGAGACACAGGCACATATGCACAAATTTGTCAAGTATTGATCTAAATGCCAACTTTGGAAATTTGAATAAACTCCTTATACAGAATTCTTGTATTTAACACTTCTCTGTTGCATGCCTTTTGACAGCATACAGTATGAACATTATTATTTACTGCCAGCAGTGTTCAGGATTATCTATGGTTAAATTACACAAGTCCTCCATTGAGACCCCATCAACTATGCTAAGACTTTCAAACTTAATAATTTTCAGGGTGCACAGCTGCTATGAGCGTGAAAATTGTGCAAGTTCAACCCATGATGTCACTGACCACATACAGCTATCTTGAATAAATGCAACTTTTTCATTTACGTCTCACAAACAAACTATGGACTTGTGTTTTTATTCATACTCAGTAAATTTGTCTGCGTTTGTGTTGGGAGTATAGTCTACCAATCTGCACGTGAGTCTGTATCACTTTAAAAGTGACCATTATACAAACATCAGTGTCAGGTGGACCCTATCTGCTTGCTGATTTCTGATAAGATGTTCTTTTGTATTTCATTTTTGCACTTGGTATGTTACATAGAAAACTTGGACACATATTCAGCATCAGGTAGAAACTACTTATATTCTAGCCCTTCATTGTGCAATATACATAGTCAATTTTCAATGGAAATGTCGTCATGACTTTCATGGACGTGTGACTGAAGCAACCTGCAAGAATCATCAATTAACTATTTCCCGATAAATGAGCTTAAACTTTACCTTTGAGTGCATGCTCTTGTTTTCATTATCTACTGATGACACCATTTTCCCACATGATTTATGTGAGTGATCTAATTTTTTTCACTGTTGTCAATACATTCTAAAGCTAAACGTTTTGTCGTCCATTGAGTGACGATCAATTTAGGTGGGTATGAATCTAGAAGGTATTGTTTTGGATGATGGTTCCAAATATGTTGGACCGTGGCATTTGCGGGAGCTTTACCAAGTCACACACAGACATAACAATTGGAAGAAACTGGTCTGTCAAAATATGGCACTAAAAGAGTTCAGAATGCAACACATCTTTGAATCGAAGCAGGTGTGTACCTATATGGGTGAAAAAAAATGTTCACTTGACATTCAAATGGAATCTTCTTTTCTATTGATACAATTTGTGCCATCTGCATGTTTGCTACTGAACCTTCTGATAATATTTTCTGCATTGATAATTATCTAACATACAGTGTGTATGAGAAAGCTGTCATGGTGTGGAAACCATATATGAAAAGGTTGCGGTGCCATGCATCATTTGCAAGATAAACGACAAACGTTTAGTTTTGTTATGAATTGAGCCGTTTCGCATTTGTGTTTGCCCAAAGCTGTCACGAGATTAGGTACGGCATTACGCCTGTTTTATTATAACTGAGATTGTTCCATGGCACAAATATATCAGCAAGAATGTTACAACTGGTCGCCGATAACTGCAATATTTATTCAGAAGAATCACAGAATTTAAGATCGTGAGTGTCTGGTACAGCTAACATTTATCCACATAAAGTTCCTAAAAGTCACATGTACTATATTTTAAAAAGTACATAAAACTTGAAGCATTGTAATAATATATACCCTTTTGCACACATCCTAAGTAATACAGCGCGTTTTGTATTTTCTTCATTTTATAGCAAATTGCATCTGATGTTAAAATTCATTGAAAAGGAAAAGGCATTGTTGCAACTTTAAGTTCACATATAATTTAGGAATTTAATTACCAAATTTTTATTTGCATAAACTGACTATGATTCTTTGCACAAATCCTAAGCTGTCTGCAGAACCGTTATCACATAACCATATTTGTTAGATTGCCTTAGATATTAACTCATTCCACCCTGATAGAAGACTGAGTCAACAGCTTTCCTTGGCGCGCTCTGGGCGCAATGCACCCAGAGCGCGCCAAGGAAAGCTGTTGACCATGGGCATATAATTTCGAATGATCTTCCATGCAAGTTTCATCCAAAATATTGAAAAATAATCCCTAAATTAGTAAAATACAATTAGCAGACGACATTTAGATATTAGCGGGAAAAAGCGTCGTCAGGGTGGAATGAGTTAATCGTCTACAGATCCTATATGGAAACAGGTTAAAAAATTAATGTGTCTTTTTTTTTTAATTGCTACCGATAGTGAAGAAAGAGGATAGGGTTGTATTACGTGGAATTTGGATGATAGCTTTCTTGGGGAGTTGAGGGATCAATTCAAACCTTGCTTTGCATATTTCAGTCTTGGGGGCGGACAGGGAGGCTTCAATCTAATACTAAAACCTTTACTGGGATCAGGAAAAGTGTTTCCTTGTATATCATTGTCTGATTGTCCTCATCGTCCATTCCTATTCGTGTTATTTCATATCAATGTTGAGGATAGGTAAAACATTCACGCAGACAAACTTGAACACCAGTTTATTTAAAGGGAAAGTGTTTTTCCATGACCTCAAGTAACTGGCACAAGTGTTTTAAATGTCTTATTTAGTCCCTATGGTCCTTTTCATATTTATATATAGAATATTGGTTGAATGTGTTATTACAAAGATCTTTCGGAAGCCATCAGACGGGTTTTCAATGAGATATTTGCATGTTGTTAGGTCTGAAAAGGCCTCAAATACAAATTTAGGTACCATGCGTTGTTTCATGCTTTCTTTTTCCAGTTCAACCTGTCTGGTGCTATTTTCAGTATTGGTAACTTTTTTATAACTATGCAAAACTTCCAGTACTGCGTGGCATTATCTATGGCTGATAAAGCCATGCATACATGTATCAGGATGATTCTCGGAGAATATATCGAATAGCATTCTCAAATCATCTGTTCAGGCCAAATTTTTTTTTTTTTTTTTTTTTTTTTTTATTTGTTGGTGGGTGCAGGTCCACCAATAGATACTAAAAAGAAAGGCATGGCCACAACCGTAAATCTAAAAAAAGTAAATAATACTGTAGTCGTCTGATAAGCATAAGCTAATGGTGTTCCCTTTTGTTTACTAATAGAAATTGTCCCTGGAATCATAACTCTCGCAGATACAGCATGCATTTTCCGTACTTAAGTCCATCAAATAATAATAGCCCATTATCAGTATTGCCTCATTTAAGATGTTTGGCTAGTTAAATATTATCTCATCTTTGTCTAACTAGATTGAGTATTTCAAGTTTAGGTGCCCCTGTAATATTTTGAAAACAATACACGGGTTCTTTCCAATGACAGTCCTGTTGTGTATCAAAAGCAAACTTGACAGACGAAAGAGTTTATTTATGTGCACTTAAATAAACTATGGCATCATAAGCTTTTACTGCATCAGTATCGAATATGCCTTGGTATGTTATCTATTCGACTACAAATTGATGTTTAATTTGCAATTTTCCAAATTCACATGTTGACTGTCCTCGATCCAGAAGAAATCCATTGGAAATTAATATCTCTAAGACACAAGTGATTAACTTCATCTCATTAGGTAACACTTCACATGAAGAAGGATCTAATAGACTCACATTGGCACCTGTATCAAATTAAAATTGACAATCTGCTTTCTAAATTTTTCCCTAAAAGAAATTTCGAGGTACATTTATTTGTTTCGGCACATAAACGTGAACCGGCAGAATTAAATGGCACACTTAACCTTGTCATTTCCTGCCCCCTACTGATTCATGACTGGTCTCAATTGTATAGTCCTGATAGCCCCGGGAATATCAGTCTTAAACTTCTCACAGTTGAATCTCAGATGCCTTGACTGTAAACAATACCAATGTGTATCCCCACTAGATGTCCTTTGTTCTGTTTTAAGATATTCCAATTCTTTTTTTTTACGAAATCAATTTTCTATTGCAAACTTTTTACAGCTTTGGTCGTTTTGGTCTCAATCACATTTTGAAAAGTAGATACAGGTGTATGTATACCAATTGGAGTTTTAGCTTTTATCCTTCCTGAATAGTCATTTCCGTCAGTGCATTCTCCACCAGCATGTTCCAGCGTCTGTGGCGCTGTTCTTTGAACTTGAACTCGTACACTACTAGCGTTCAAGAAATTATGTTCAGCCATGTTTTTCCTGTTCTCAAATGTGTCAAAAGAAAAGCTCTACTTACCAACATGCGGTCTTGAAAGTTTCCATCTTAATTTTGTTTACAACACAAAACCTTCTGTCACTAACAATCTACTAATCTACACACACCAAACTGTTTTGAGACATATCATTTGCAAACTGAAGCAACTGACCACGCAACACAAATATCAAAACTATTCTTTTCCCTTCCACATTTTGACAGTTTATAGGAGCTATGATTTCAAATAGTTCAAAAGAACTTGACCCATATTCATAAATCTTAAACCCAACAGCAAAGAGATTATGGAGTTACCAATACATCACCATTAATCTTCCAATACCAATGTGAAGAATCAAATTTCACTCCTGACTTGAGACAGGCAGTACTCATAAAAGGCAACTGGTGGGTTTAAACTGGTGTTCTCAACCTTCCAAATATTCTTCATAAATTAGAAACATACAGTGTTTCCAAAATGTAAAACCTGTTTTATGAGAATAATTTTCCAGATTCAAATATGATTTATCAGGAGTCATTTGAGGCACAGTATTGAAAGATGCATTTAGTAAAAAAAACTACCGATTCCTGTTCTGGAAGACAAAGGTACATATCTTAGAATCTCTGATCCAGCATATTCATTCCTGCTCATATTGATTCAAGCTAGTCTATTTTTTTTTCCAGTCCGACAAAACAGACTCGATGAACCTGCCACAAATAATGGCATTGTTAGGTCTTCGTACTTCATGTCTTTACCAGCATATTGAAACACAAGCATTGCTTGTGGCTACAACTATCGTTACGAACCTCTTCACTGCTTTCTGCTTTCTGTCAGATCTGAAACATCTACCATGTCCACCATGTTGTTCTTGCCTTTTACACTCTTGTCAGCCGAAAGAAGATTGCAATCACTATCGACACTAGAATCACTACTGGTGCTGGAATCACGATAATCACAGAGTAGAGTCACATTGCCGACGACAACAACAGCCATGATGACACCGACGACAGGAAAAAACTCGCTCTCAGCTACCAAAACGACACACTCGGAGAAAACTAGATATGCCCCCCCCCCCCCGTGAATCGTGATCACCTGATTTGGACAGTTTGTTAATATGACGACCAAGACCCTGCTGGTAAAGATTCTTGGCTTCTAAGCCCCTGGAAAAAAATCTGTAACCAGCTTAAGCTGACGCTCAGCCTGTTGCTGTAAATTGTCCATGTTCCTGAGAAAATCCAGGTTAAGCTTTTCTGACCAATCCAAACTGTCAAAATCTGTCACTGCTCAATCCAGATCCATGCGTGCACGGCCGGTGCCATCATCATGCCCCTCAGCAGAACTTAAATATTTCCTATGGAGGGCATTTATTAAGATCGCACTCGTTTGGAACTCCAATCTACTAAGCTGATCTTGCAATCGCTTTATTTGATGCCTCTTTTTGGCCTTTCAATTGATCTTGTAGGTCTTTGATTGTATAGTCCAATTGATGTCCCATTCTGTTTTGTGATGCGAATTAGCCTCTAAATCTCCCAATTTTGCATCATTTTCAAAAGCACCACTTGCATGACTTAATACTCCATAACGCCCGGAGCTGAGTGCTGTGTAATCATCTGGAGCCTAGCCCTTTAACCATCATACAGATAGGGCAAAATTCACAAAGGCATGCAGAACAAGTCTCTTAATCAATGCCACATGTCGATCCAATAATTGCACGTGATGTAATCGCAAAAAATATGTACAAAAACCATTCCAAACGCAACATATATGCTCCATCATGGAGAAAGGAAACCAGAAAGAGTGTCAAATGCCCCCCCCCCCCCCCCAAAAAGTTCCGCTAGAAATTCTAACAAACGTCACTAGCGATGTTGACTACCCCAAGAACAAAGACTGAATGAAAAAAGCGGGAAGAAAAAACAAAGCAGCAGCAGGAGTAGCAAGATCACATGATCACACGTAGTGCCTATCAACATAAAAATGAGGCTCATTTCAATAGTCAAAGCAATTAATTTTTTTAATACAATAAAAGTCAACAAAGAACAAACATGATTTTGCCAGTTGGCAGAATGACCTGAACAAGCATTAACTCTTTCAACACAACTTTTGTGTGTTTGCTATTTTTGGCTTCTCAAAAACCATCACATAGATTCTGCTGAAACTCGGACATGTACTTGTGGAAGTACTTAAAAATGTTGTCTACTAAGTGGACGTGCTTTATATCTCTTATTGTTAATTATCTTTGCACCTCGGGTACTTGTCATTTAATGCATTCATTCTTGCTGATAACAAGGAAGTCCATGCAGATTAAAAGGTAATTGGCATTTTTATTTGACCAAATTTCTATGCAGCCGAGCAAAATGCCACTGGCCCTTATAATACTGGATTACTTCCTGATTTGGGCCAAAACCCAATAAAAAGGGCCACATGACAATTTAATCATCATTATCACCAGAAAAAAATGGAGAAATAGGGCAGACCACATGGAGTAGAAATACCACTGAGTTTGGTCTGCTTCAACCATTGCACATTGTTTCTAACATATACTTTACAGTTCACTTCATTGAAGCTAAGTATCCCACTATCACATACACATCATAGGTGGTACATGTACATGGCAAACGTTTTGCACTTTCCATACAGGATTGACTGGGTGGGGTTGTTGTTTTCTGAACATTGTATGGTTTCAAAACAAAACTAAGCCCTTCGAAAAAGTTTCTTGCACAACCGTAAACTTTTTTGGAAAGTTTGATACACAAAGTAATGAGCAACGAATAGTATACTTTAAAAATAGCATGTTTGTTTGTAGATACACATAACTGAGCTAACTTTTAAGGGGTTGGAGGGGGTGACAGCTGCGAATGCACCAGTGGAATTCTCCATATGTACATGCCAGGAAATCTGTCAAATGGTACTCACTGAATGACCGTAATAAATTTATTGTCCCACCAGCAGGAACATTCGGGGACGAAAGAGATAGAAGAACTTCCCAGTCGTTGATCTTTGATTGATTTTCTTTCGCACTGGGAGTTCTTTTGTTGATATGACAGGTTTTTAACCAAAAAACTACTAGGTTATGTTGTGATGGACACAAAGGTTGTTCAGTGCTTACAAGAGATGCGTGAGAGTTACTTTTTTGCACATGACAACAAATCACTCGATAATATTATTGTCATTTGCAAACACGTTGGTATAAAATTCTCATCGACAGAATAGGCCTGTTCATCAACTCAAGTTCTCCCACATATAAAAAGGGAAAGAAATATTGCATTTTGAACAGGCATTAACAATTTTTCTTCATTTAGCCTGAAATGTTCTGATGCATATGCCCATGTACCTAATATTCAGTCACCTCAGGGTTCGAAAATGTTGCTCTACTAAAACTTTTTCAACGTTATTGTCTACATGCTGTACAAAAGCTTTGGGTTAATAACTGTGATCAGATAGAAGCAACTTTTGATATTGCCAGGTTAAGGATTTTATCTACCTCTAAGATCTTGTTTCGACTTTTGAGTTGTACAAATAATCATTTACATCATAAACAAATTTCAATCTGGGATTTTTCACCTTATAAATTACTATTCCTCGAGTCCAGTTGAAAGAATGTATCAAGCTTTTCATAAGTAAACATGTGACAAAAACAGCTTTCATATGATGATCATATTTTTGAAGGTGCACATTTTGGTAATGATGTGTGGTATTGCAGTTTCCATTTGAATAAAATAATAAGTTTAACTATCATCATTCCCTTTTATATTGGACACTAGTGAGTAAGGGGTTTTGGAATTTGAAGCTTAAGTAATTTTTTTTAAAGTTTCTGGACAAAATGAAAGTTTGTTATAAAGGTATCAGGTAGCTTTCAGGTGTAGTAAATAAATAAGCCTAACAATTACAGCCAATGTTTTATATAATGCTTGTCGGAAGCAATGTATTCGTTGAAGATGGGAGTCACAAGCATAAAATTGATTCAAACTACTCATAAGTTTTGTTCCCACTTGTCTCAAGCAAGGCGAGAGATGGTTTCCTTTATACTACATTTCATATCCATCTGCTGATAGAAAAAAAAGAAATGATGCTGTTGATTGTGTTTTTCTTGGACTATTGGATGTTGACTTTGCCTTTTTTACCGGTTTTGACGATGGTTTGTTCGTGTTTGCCTGGATGTTTGGCCTTGTTTATCTGGTATTATATTTACAACTGTTGTCTCCTTCTATTTTTCCATTCCACTTATTATTTTATGTAGCCATTTTATGACTTCTTATCGAACTTAGATATTCAAAGAATAATGTATGTTCGGTGGAAATTTAAGCCTTGCCATTATATCTGGCGATTTTTATTTTGATGGGCCTGTCAAGATATGGAAAGATTTCAACTTCGGCCTATTTTCAAACTGTACAATTGATACGTAATACTATCATACCACTATGTGGCCAGATAGTGGAGCCTTGGTGAAGGCCCGACTTGTTATGATGCCAACCGTTAATTTTGTACTCATGTGGCTGTTAAGATAATACTTCAACAAACGTGATCCGTAACATCTCCATGTTAATTTAGGGGACAAGCAAAGCTCGAAAACCCTCGTAGTTTTAGTACCAACGTCACTACAGATGGCATGCATTATTCAAAGGTGGTTTAATTCACGACAAATCGTAATGTAATGTCATGATTTGAACACCGAAGCCATGATTGAAAGCTTAATCATGGATTACTTAATCCGAAGCATTTAACCGTATTCACCAAACAAAGATTAACTAACCAGTCTTTAAACTTGGAGTCATGCGGTCCTCATGCATGCTCAACGTTAAACAAGGATGGATAGAAGTGTCTTCTTTGATTTTCCTCGTTTATTTTCACCCTTAAATCGTAGTACAATATGTGCTAACAGTTACATATAATAATGAAATATATCTTGACGTTTGGAAGCACGTCTATCTTGAGCAAGGTACCGCAAGTTTCTGGCCTCGTGATTCTCCTCCTCCACCTACAGTGATTATAACTTTTGTTAAATATACCCTACATCATTAATTAAAATCTATACAAATATGAAAAGCTTAGCCTTGTATCTATCGTTGTTGGCAATCGATGGAGATATATGACGGCTTCTTGATTATGCAGCAAAGACTTACGAAAATAGTCATTTATTCATATAAAGTAAGAGGGTAACGTCTTCCAGTAATTTCTACTTATGTGTATTTATGAGCTACTTACAGGGATTAAAATCAGAATCAAAATCATTTTCTTTTGACTAAGCAAATATACAGAAATATACACATAAAAGTACCAAAGCATAAGGTCAGACAGGCCCATGTTTTACCATTCTTGTATACCACAGTCATACCAAGGAAGTCCTGCGTGTGCATATGTTGTAGTTATGGCGGACCCGAATGTCATCACAACATTCAACATTTGGACCTATGTCTAGTATTCAGGCGTTTTATGGGCACTGTGGATGTGAATCATCAGTATCGGGATGCACGTTAATAAGAGGTATGTATTTTTGGTTAACTTTTGAATCGAAACTTGATGTAAATGTACCCGTCAGATGGATCAAATAAATTTGATCCCAGATGTTTAACAATTTTTAAAAATGCTTGGTGGTTGTTTCCTATTGCATCAAATACTCCTCACTGAGATTCACTACACACTTGGTGAGAATATACCTTTGGTGGGTCTTTACTTTTTCAAATGGTCACGCTTAGGTGGCTATTTGGTTTTTAAAGAACTTTCTTGTGGCAACACTTGTTCTGTACTTTATTTTTCAAATAGACCCACTTAAGTGACTATTGGACACTTTTTAAAAAATCCTCTGATATTTTGCTGGTAAAACCAAACAGAAAATTTGCTTTCCTAGAACCGCAAGGTCTATAGACTTGCAATTTCATAGGCCAATATATAACACTGGAACACCTCGACGTTGATCTGACCAATTTTCAAGTGTGAAACAATAGTGTGGCTCCCGTATAGCAAATATTGAATTTTCATGCTGCTCTCAGTTGGAAAATTCATGTCATTAAAGTGTGTGTGTCAACACATACTTTTCTATTTTTCTAGGAATTCTTTCTTTCTTTCTTTCTTTCTTTCTTTCTTTCTTTCTTTACAGGCAAATTTGTCCGACATTTCCTTTCAAAAGTATTACATGTAGACACTCCAAGCTTGGCACAATTATATTTCTATAGATAAAGTCCGGCCTTTTTATAATGAGAGGTCATGCTTTTCAAAATTATGCAAACGAGGGCTTATTAAAGTTTTAAATCTTCAATATCTTATATAATAAAGTAGGTGTGGTTGCGAGTGTATAGGAGTTTGATCATAGCAAGGTAAAGGTCGTCTCAAATGTCAAGGTCATGTCAAGGTCAAAGGTCATGTCAAGGTCAAAGTTCAATTTTAAGCCAAAATGTCATTTTTGAGGTCAAGGTTCACTTCAGGTAGAGGTCATCTCAAGGCCAAAGGTCAATTCAAGGTCAAAGGCCACTTTCGATGGTGGCTTTCTTCTAGCCATAACTTGGTCAATTTTTATCAAACTTTGATCATGTTTGGCTATTGTAACTCTGCGCATTTTTTAAATGTACATGTGACCTCTCACATTCAAAGGTCAAGGTCATTTGGACCTTTGAAAGTTTCATCCAGTCATAACTTAGCCAATCTCCATCATATTCTAATCATGTTGGACTCAAATTGTAGGTATTGCTACACTGCCCCTTTTTATAAGAATATGTAACCTCAAAAGGGGAAAGGTCAAAGTCATTGGGCCCTTTGAAACATTCATCTTGCCGTAACTTGGTCAATTTTACTCCGATTTGTTTGGAAGTTGGAAAGACATCTATATCTATTAATTAATAGATAAAGATGCCATTCCAACTTCTACTAGGGGGTTGTTGACCATTACACACCTATTGAATTAAAAATAAAAGTTGTAGCAATTTAAATTATGCTAAATAGCGCCATTAGAAATTTTAAATCTTGAATAACCTCAAAGCTATAATAGATACAGGTGCCATTCCAACTTCTACTCCTGTGTTACGGAATAGTTGTACATTGTCATACCAATATGCTTTGAAGACACACATACACTGATTTGCTATGCAGCAAATCATCTTTCCTAGTTTTGATATGTTGTCATGAAGTTGGTTCTGTTCTTCTGTTCAAAGACCGAGTAGTACTTATAAATGTGGGGCGTCTTCATGATTATACTCTTAGATTGAATGGTTTATTTTTGACAGGCTCACTTATTTAAAATTAGCGATGGCTTATGCTTAGCACAAAGATTTTATGCTTAATAAAATATTTTGTGTGAAATTGAATTGATGTAAGCATGGGTATCATTTCTTGGTAGACATATTCCAGTTCCTTAATATATCATAAGACTATGTTTGAATCAAGATACAAACATGATTCTACCACTTGGCACAATGACCTGTCCCAGGATTAATGGCACCCACACAAGTTTTGTGCTGACCCGATTTTATATAAGGGTCAATAGGGCCTCAATCTTTTTTCCCAATTCCAAATTTTGTGAATATGATCTGTTCCTTATACAAAATAATTAACTAACCCAAGTAATGATTTAGAACTCTCAGTTGCTCGGTGAGTAGTATAGAATAAGACTTGATTCTTTAAATACGCACCTTACTAGGGTTCAACCAGAGCCTGGGCTTACAGATTCAGGTTTGCAAAATTTCTCTTTTTTATTGAATAGGAAAACTTGTGGGGACCCCTAGACTGTAATATGCAGAGGTGGTGCTGTGTAGTTTGGTTTTGTTCACAATTTTTGTCGGTGTTTGCTTTTTTTTTATATTTCTCCAATCACATCCCTTAGATTTTGCTGAAAATTGGAGATGAACCTGGATTAAATTGTTGCGTTTTCAGTGGAGGTGATGCAGATCTCTTGTTGTTAACAAGCTCCTCAGCTAGGGTTCTTGTCTTTTGTCGTATTCATTTTTACTTATTACATTCACCTCGAGTATGCCAAGCATGTATCTTGGGTGGGTCCATACTGAGAATGATTATCCTTCGGTCATGATTAGATTGATTGGTTTATTGATTGATTGATTTACTTGCTTACTTCGTTTATTTATCTATTTGTTTGTTTATTTATTTATTTATTTATTTATTTATTTATTTATTTATTTATTTATTTGTTTATTTATTTATTTATTTATTTATTTATTTGTTTATTTATTTATTTATTTATTTATTTTTTGTTTGTTTGTTTGTTTGTTTATTTAGTTATTTATTTATATTTTGTTTGTTTGTTTGTTTGTTTGTTTATTTATTCATTTATTTATTCATGTATTTATTTATATAATCTATTTATTTATCTGTCTATCTATCTATCTATCTATCTATTATTTATTTATTTTTATTATTCAGGTACTGATGCCCTATCTATCTATCTATCTATCTATCTATCTATCTATCTTTTTATTTATTTTTATTATTATTCAGGTACTGATGCTCTTGATGCCTGATGTTGAACGGATTTTTCAGATGGTACATGTCGGTGGATGCATGCATTTGTATTGATCACCATGTACCTTTTGTGGGTGTGTACTAAGTTTGTTCAAATGGTCAAGCCGTAGTTAAATTTAGATTTGTATTTTTATTTGTCAAATTTTGCACAAGTCTTAAAAAATCTCCAAAACCACTTCGAACTGCAATGCAATACTTCTAGCATCCGCAAGACCTGAGTTGTTGAAAACGTGGTCCTGTAGGTTTTTCTTTTTTTCTTTTTTTTTTTCTTTTTGTACAAATTTGTGTTTTATTTTAAACTTCTCCAAAAACGTCACTCATACTTTGCTGATACGCAGTGGGAATGTAGTGTGTGTGTGTGGGGGGGGGGGGGGGGGGGTTGAACAAAGTTGCTTACAATGTGGTTATCCTTTGGATTCATGATTTTCAATGAGTCTTCCACTTTTGTATTTGTGTCTTTTTGCCCAGAACCACTTCCTAGTAGTCAATATCCTATTCCGCAGTTCGAACTCTTTACTCTCCATAAGCTAACCTGTCCCTGTCTAACCTGTATATATATGGAATTACTATTGTCTATATTGCACACGTTCCTCTGTAAAATTTTGACATAGGCTGTATCAGCCCAAATAAATTAAAGGGTCTTCAGCGGGTAACTACTCAACATGTTTCGGAGCCTTTTACCCGTACACGTCTCTCTGAGTAGCGGCTCCTTGCCTAAGCTAAATATTCAGCATAGACAACCCACATAATAATGAATAAATATGAACGTGGCAATTGATGAATTAGCTAAATATGTGAAGTTTTGCTTGTAAATGCAGAGCTTCATATCAAAGAAGAAAACCTGTCAAACAAACCATAATTACCAAATTTTCATAGTACAGGTTCAGATAAGAACAATTTGTCTTACCCCTGAACCAAAATGTACCCTTTCTAGCTGGACAGCTTTTCCTGGTTAAACCATCCGCCAATGTTTAACTGAAGTGGAAACAAGCTGGGGCATTATATTCAGTCCCAGTGATTGTAAAATAAACAGTTGCAGCTAGACCACCTGTACAAACCAAGGAAAATCCTAACAAGGACTGCAACAATGTACATCCTGTACCAGAGATGTAAAACAAACTCCATGATGACACCTACTCCTCAAACAATTAAGCTCTATTTAACTGCCAACCCTGAGTCAATGTGTCAACTTAATGTGTCAGGTTTGTGACACTTGAGAAAATACTGTCAATTTTGAGTAATTTTTTAATAGTGAGTAAATGTGCATTTAGGCATGTCAGAAAAGAATGGAAGTCATTATTATTTATGCCAAAAACATGCTATCAAAACAATTTTTCTTAACAGGATTTTAAGTACAATTAGGCAAACATGCATCTGTTGTAGGCCGCTTCTTGCTACCTGTAGCCCCTGGGAGTTTACGTAACAGAAAACATGTAAGCCTAAAATGTCTGATAGTGAATATTAAAACAGAAAGATGCCAAAAGATAAAGTTAAGTAGCAAAACAGACAAGTCTGAAAACTGTAGATTACTGCAGCCAGACTTTCTAATAATCTTTGGATGTTAACAGTAGAATTATAGGGCAAGTCAGAAAAGAATGGAAGTCTTTTGTATTTATGTCAAAAGAATGCAATGAAAATATTAACCAGATATTAAGTACAATTAGGCAAGCTTGTAACTGTCGTAGGCCGCTTCTTGCTACCTGTAGCCCCTGGGGGTTTACCTAACAGAAAACAAGCTAGCCTAAAATGTCCGAAAGGTGAACGTTTAAACATAATGGTGTACCAGTCGTTGAATGCATGTATCCCTGTTGGTTACTATTTTACGAACAGGAGCAATAGTGCCACATTTTCCATGTAGTTCTCAACACAAAAAGAATACCGCTAACCTAAACTTGCTATACTCCATAGCTATTCCAGTCACTGGCTCACTCTAAACCTATAAAGTAACAAACACATTATCACGTTGTATTCAAAATTCAGAAAGTCCAAAACTTCATCAACTACGTGAATTCATCACCAGGTCATTACTAAAAAACCTTTAAACATATTTTACAGCCTTAATTTCCCGAACATGCCTTTTATGCAATGGCGGCTGGTTGACTTTACATTGTAAATGGTCCAGACAATCCAGTTGAGCGTATAGTCAGTGGGAATTGCAATGAAAAGTCACATTCGTGACTTTTTCTCCAATACAATTAATCAGATTTACTTCTTACTGTGTGTGGGTGCACCTTGGGTGGGACTCCACCACTTTATTTAAATGTTCATGCTCGAGTGATATTTGCATTTTTTACGAATAGTTTACCAATTGTTCAGACAAAACCTTCAGAAATGTTTTTCTGCAATGCTGTTACGCCATATGCTTCACAATTTCATAGGGACACTTCTGTGGACCCGGAAACCTTATTTCGTTGAACAGGTAGCGCTGTATTTTTCTCTAATTTTTCAAATATGTGTGTAACCGCTATTTTGTTCACTTCCGCAACAACGTTACTTACATTGTCCTGAAATTTGAAGGAACTGAAGCTTGTGGGAAGGTGAAACCATTTTGTGCACTAAGTTGTGATACTCTGGATCCCTGTTGTTAACAATCTTTGTTTTCTATTTGTGCATGCATTTCTTCGATTTCTATGTAAATCAATTCGGATTGTTATGGAAATTCACAGTCTATGCATGTGTGGTCAGCTGATCAAGGGACTGTCAGAGTCCTCTCGGGATTAATAAATAATTTATTCGAAGGAAATGAGTGAACATAACAAAACTTGAATGTGCTTATTAATATCAAGAAATGAGTGTACAAAACAAAATTTGAGTGTGCATATCAATATCAATATATTTTAGGGAGTTCTTATTTTTTGTATTGTTCTCATAAAAGGCATGTGCCAAATCATATCGATCTTCACAGTTACTAAACGTTTAGCGCACGTAAATCCTGTTTTATAGCATTACATGGAATTATTGTTTCGCGCAAAAAGCAGGTGCTAACTTTCCTGTATAAATTTAATTTACATAATAAAACAAAAATTGCAAAGTTCACGGTAGTATCCTGTAGCCTCATCACAGATTTATTCAGCCAATTTAAAGCAGATTAAATGGAAATAGCATGTCAGTTTGGAATTTTGCAAGTGCTTATCTCAAATTATATAAAACAATAAAGAATACAATGTCCGTAATTCCACAACACAGTAAACTTGGCTGTCTAGTAACTCTGATATTAACGCTTTCTGTGCCAACGGCAGCTAAATTCGAATTACCAAAAAGGAACTGATCTAAATTATAATGCTAGATTCATATAAACATACTTTTCATTAAAGAACCAGCATACGTCCAGTCACAGTCAATATAATAATACAGGCCAACTGCTTTCCTCGGCTTGCTTTGGCCGCAAACTGAAGGAGTTAAAAATCCAATGCATCTCTCAATGGAAACAGGTGTCAAGGTAAAAAATAACTGTTCATGTCGACCATTCAACATTGCAATAGAATCCTCTTTTTTATGCACACAATTTTAAGTATTTGTGTGTTTGCATCAGAACTTTCAGATTATATTTTGTGTATTGACATATCTAACAGAAAGTCTGTATCGGAAAGCTGTTATGATATAGATACGGTGTGAAAAGAAGCTGGAGTGCCATTCACCATATGCACGATAAACTACAAACTTATTGTCTTGTAATTTGAGCTCTTTGGACTTTTTTTCAAAGATGGCAGGAGATTAGTTGCTGCAGATGGTTGTGTAACTGTAATATTTATTCAGAAGAATCCACGAATTCAAAATCGCGCGTTTCTGGTGAGACTTTACATTTATTGACATTATTTGCCCTATGTTTCTTATAATAATATTATAAAATACACATAAAACTTAAAACTGTAAAAATATTTAAGTATTGGAATGCGTGCTATGCAATAAGATGTGTTTTGCAGTTTGTCTTCTTGTAAACCATTGCCAATTGCATCTAATCTTTATATGCAATGATAATATATAGGCTATTCAATTTTTTAAGGATTTTTATAGATAGTGATGGTCAATAGATCCTGACATGGAAACCTGTTATCAATTTTATTGTTCTTTTTCCAATTGCTACAGATTGTGAAGAAAGAGATGAAGTCGCCATCCCTTATTCTTCTCTCCATGGGGGCTGCTGTGATTTGGGCAATTGGTAGGATCATTTTGCATGGAATTTGGAATTGCATTCAAACTTGGTCAAGAGCTTTTCGGGGAAGGGATCCAACCCGTTGCTTTGCATCTTTCGGTGTTGGGGGTGGGAATGGAAAGTTGACCTAATACTAAGTACTTCAATGACACCAGGAAACGTGTTGCCCTTCAAATGATATTCTAACTGTTCTCATATTCTCTTCGTTTTATTTTGTATTAATGTTCATGATTGTCCAAAACATTCAAGCAGACTGATTTGAGCAGCAGTTGATTTACAGATATGCTCGAGTCCCACTCGTTCCGAACATAAAATATATCGGCATTTCTTTAATGTTGTTGGGTTTAAGTCATCGATTCCGGAAATGAATTCCGACTCAGTACATACACTGCATAATTGTGTTGATATGGCCCTAGCGCATAACTACCTCTATTGAAGCATTCGTTTTAAGAATGGGGCTTTGGTCAAGTAGATATGTGTGTTTCCCATTTCATCTTGGCGACTGGTGGCAGAGATTGGAGGTTCGAGTCGCCTTTCGTTCCGAGCATAAAATGCAGTTATATTATTTTTCCATGACCACCAGTTCTTGGCGCGTCTGTTGCAAATATCTTATATACTCTGTTTAGTTTTCTTGTGTCACATTTTTATATAGAATTATGGATTGAATGTGTTGTTGCAAAGCCCCTACAGTAGCCATCAGATGGATTTTGGAGGACGTTTGCATGTTTTCAAGCATATAATTTGACATCAGCGCCACATAAAGCATTCATTTCACATTCAGATGCATCGTTTGATGGTTTCTTTATCCAATGAAACCTGTTTGTTGCTATTTTCAGTACATATCAATTCTTTATTACTACGCAAAGCCCCCAGTGCTGCCCTACATTCATCGATGAGTGTAAAAGCTCAACAAATTAGGAAAATTGTTGATGAATATCACAAATTTCGTTCTCAAATCATAAGTTCGGTGCGAGCGTTGGAGTCTTTTTAGTGGGCGCAAGTCCGTCAATAAATATTAAAAATAAAAGGAGGGACACCACTCTGAATTTGAAAATAAATGAGGGGACATGTAATCGTAAGTAGACTGCTTGTAAAACTCGCCAATGGCCAGAGGTCCATACCTGCTTTAAAGTCTAAAACAGGGTGCCTCTTTGAACGTCATGATCAATTTGAAGAGAGAAAACAAAGATAATTTCATTCACTTTTGGGTGTGGCAGTTTTGGCAGCTGAATCAGATGACCGTGGTTTGACAAATCAAGAATTGGAGCAACTGTATTCCGAGGACACCTGTGCTGAATGTATGTCTACAGACTTTGGCGCCAATATCGTTAAGAAGTATGTATAGATAATATTAAGCATGTTTACATGTTTTTAATAAGGCGAGCTACTTGAAATCAATGTACGAGACCCACGTTTTATTGATATGCTAATGACACTAGGTTTCACCGAAATCAATGTACTAGACTCGCATTTTGTAGATATAACAATAGCATGAGTTGCATCAAGTGTCTAAAAACGTAACTGTACTGGAATTTAAAATATCAATTCTCGAGATATTTTGAAAGATGTGCATCAAGTTCTTCTTTCTAGCTATTGGTGGCAGCTTTTCCCAAGCATAATTGTGCAAAACGTGGATTGTAATACCACTTTACATCCTTATATTACTAATTCTATTGAAAAATTAATATATACATGATCTGTAGATATTGAATATCAGTAAGGTTCTGCATCCATCCTTGATTAGAAAGAGTGACAGCTATACAATTTAGCATTGTAATAGGAGCAGTCTTAATACTCCAACTGAACAAAGGTGTCATGGAATTTGAAAAAAGTACACTTGCGTTATATTTTTATCCACTCAACTCTGTTCAATCTGTCTTAGCAAGTTTCTTACGCTTAAACATTGTTTTCGAAAACATTATTTTAAGCAGACCTCGAAGTACAACCATGCAGTATAATTTATTATCCCCCTGTTTTAGATCGACTGATCGTCGCCGTCGCCGTCGCCGTCGCCAGGGTACAGGTTTTTCGCATTTCAAACGACTGTAGCATTCACTTTTGTGTCGCAGGTAAGTTTGTGGACATTCCATTAATAAACACCACATTACATGGATATCTTTAGGATATGTACATATTAATTTGAAAAGTATTTTTTATTCGAGGTTTTCATTGAGTAAGCCTTCTTTGTTTCTCCTCACGGTTGATGATAGATGTACATAGACATAGGCACATATGCACAAATTTGCCACAGCAATGACCTTATAACGTCCCCAACAGTTAACTCATTGTGCATTCATTCACTGATTTCTGATGTGTGATGTCAAGCATTGATCTAAATGCCAACTTTGCAAATTTGAATAACCTCCTATTGCAGAATTTTTATCACTTCTCTGTTGCATTCCTTTTGACAGCATACAGTATGAACATTATCATTTAACTGCCAGCTGTGCTCAGGATTATCTATGGTTAAATTAGACAAGTCTTCTGCTGATACCCCATCAACTATGCTAAAACATTCAAACTGAATAATTTTCAGGGTGCACAGCTGCATTGAGCGTGAAAATTGTGCAAGTTCAACCCATGATGTCACTGGATTGAAATACAGAGACACTGACCACTTACAGGCATCTTGAATAAATGCAACTTGCGTCTCTCAACCAAACTATGGACTTGTGTCTTTATACATACTCAGTAAATTTGTCTGCGTTTCTGTTAGGAGTATGGTTTACCAATCTGTAAGTGAGTCTGTATCACTTAAAAAGTGACCATTATACAAACATCAGTGTCAGGTGGACCCTATCTGCTTGCTGATTTCTGAGAAGATTTTCTTTCGTATTTCATTTTTGCACTTGGTATGTTATATAGAAAAGTTGGACACATATTCAGCATCAGGTAGAAACTACTCATATTCTGTACCTTCCTTGTGCAATATGCATAATCAATTTTCAATGGAAATGTCGTCATGACTATCATGGACATGTCAGTGAGGCAACCTGCAAGAATCGTCATGTAACTATTTCCCGATAAATGAGCTTAATCTTTAACTTTGAGTGCATGCTGTTGTTCTCATTATCTAACGATGACACCATTTCCCTACATGATTTATGTGAGTGATCTAATTTTTTTCATTGTTGCCAATACATTCTAAAGCTAAACGTAGGTCTCCATTTTTGCTCCGCACCATTGTTTTGGCCTGCTGCTTGGGTAATACGGTCCAGTTCTGACACGTCGGTAACTATGACTAATAACGAGACATTATAAAAAATGTAACCGTGCAAGTTTTATTTTCTGTGGTCCACTGAGTGACGATCAATTTAGATGGGTAGGAATCTAGAAGGTATTGTTTTAGATGATGGTTCCAAATATGTTGGACCGTGGCATTTAGGGGACCTTTACCAAGCCACACACACACATAACAATTGAAAGAATCTGGTCTGTCAAAATATGGCACTAAAAGAGTGAAGGATGCAACACATCTCTGAATCGAAGCAGGTGTGCACCTATATAGGCGAAAAAATTGTTTAGACAGACACTTGACATTCAAATAGAATCTTTTTTTCTATTGATACAATTTGTGCCATCTGCATGTTTGCTACTGAACCTTCTGATAATATTTTCTGCATTGACAATTATCTTACATACAGAGTGTATCAGAAAGCTGTTATGGTATAGAAACCATATGTGAAAAGGTTGCAGTGCCATGCATCATTTGCAAGATAAACGACAAACTTTTAGTTTTGTTATGAATTAAGCCGTTTTGCTTTTGTGTTTGGCCAAAGCTGTTACGAGATTAGGTACGGCGTTACGTCTGTTTTATTATGACTGATGTTGTTCCATGGCATAAATATCAGCAAGAATGTTACAGCTGGTCGAGTAACTGTAATATTTATTCAGAAGAATCAAGGAATTTAAGATCGTGAGTTTCTGGTACAGCTAACATTTATCCACATAAAGTTCCTAAAAGTCACATGTAATATATTTTAAAAAGTACATAAACCTTGAAACATTGTCATAATATTTACCTTTTTGCACACATGCTAAGTAATACAGTGTGTTTTGTATTTTCTTCATTTTATAGCAAATTGAATCTGCATTGAAAAAGAACAGGCATTGTGGCAATTTTAAGTTCACATATAATTTAAGAATTTAATTACCACATTTTTATTTGCATAAACTGAGTATTATTCTTTACACAAATCGTAAGCTGTCTGCATAACCGTTATCACATAACTATATTTGTTAGATTGCCTTAGATTTTAATCATCTACAAATCCTAAATGGAAACAGGTTACAAAATTAATGTGTGTGTTTTTTTTTGTTTTTTGTTTTTTTTGTTTTTTTTTTTGCTTTATGTTTTTTGTTTTATGTTTTTTGTTTTTTGTTTTTTGTTTTCCATTGCTACCGTTCGTGAAGAAAAAAGATAAGATTATATTACGTGAAATTTCGATGAAAGCTTTCTTGGGGAGTTTAGGGTTCAATTCAAACCTTACTTTGCATATTTCAGTCTTGGGGGCAGACAGGGAGGCTTCAATCTAATACTAAAACCTCCATTGGGATCACGAAAAGCGTTGCCTTGTATACCATTTTCTTATTGTCCTCATCTTCCATTCATATTTGTGTTATTTTATATTAATGTTAAGGATAGGTCAAACATTCACGCAGACAAACTTGAACACCAGTTGATTTAAAGGGAAAGTGTTTATTCATGACCTCAAGTAACTGGCACAAGTGTTTTAAATGTTTTATATAGTCCCTTTGATCCTCTTCTTATTTATATATAGAATATTAGTTGAATGTGTTATTACAAATATCTTTCGGAAGCCATCAAATGGGTTGTCAATGAGATACTTGCACCTTGTTTGGTCAAAAAATGACTCAAATACAAGTTTAGGTACTATGCATTGTTCCATGCTTTCTTTTTCCAGTTCAACCTGTCTGGTGCTATTTTCAGTATTGGTAACTTCTTTATAACTATGCAAAACTTCCAGTAATGTGCGGCATTATCGGTGCCTGAATAAGCCATACATACAGGTATCACGAACATTCTCGGAGAATAACTCGAATTGCATTCTCAAATCATCTGCTAAGGCCAAATGTTTGATTTTTTTTAGCTTTTTATTTGTTAGTGGAGGCATGGCCACAACCGTAAATCTAAAAAAATACGTAAATAAAACTGTAGTCTTCTGATAAGCACACGCTAATGGTGTTCCCTTTTGTTTACTAATAGAAATTGTCCCTGGATTCATAACTCTCACTGATACAGCATGCATTCTCCGTATTTACGTCCATCCAATAATTAGCCCATAATCAGTATTCCCTCATTTAAGATGTTTGGCTCAGTTAAATATTCTCTCATCTTTTTCGAACTAGAATAAGTATTTCAAGTTTAGGTGCCCCTTTAGGTGTAATATTTTGAAAATAATACATGCGTTCTTTCCAATAACAGTCCTTGTGTGTATCAAGGGCAAACTTGACAGGTGAAAGAGCTAATTTACGTGCACTTAAATAAACTATGGCATCATAAACTTTTACTGTATCAGTATCGAATATGCCTTGGTATGTAATCTATAGGACTACAAATTGATGTTTGATTTGCAACTTACCAAATTTACATGTTGACCGTCCTCGACCCAGAAGAAATCCATAGGAAATTAATACCTCTGAGACGCAAGTGATTAACTCCACCTCATTAGGTTACATTTCTCATGAAGAAGGATGTAATAGACTTACATTGGCACTCATATCAACTTAAAATTTACAATCCACTTTCTCAATTTTTTCCTCAAAGAAATTTCGAGGTAAATTCATTTGGTTCTGCAGATAAACGTAAACCGGCAGAATTAAATGGCACACTTGACCCTGCCATTTCCTGTCCCCCGACTGATTCATGACTGGTCTCAATTATGTAGTCCTGGTAGCCCCTGGTACTATCAGTCTTAAACTTCTCACAGTTAAATTTCAGATGCCTTGACTGTAAACAATACCAATGTGTATCCCCACTAGATGTCCTTTGTTTTGTTTTAAGTATTCCAATTCTTTTGTTTAGGAAATCAATTGTCTCTTCCAAACCTTTTACAGCTTTGATCGTTTTGGTCTCAATTACATTTTGAAAACTAGGTACAGGTGTATGTATACCAATTGGAGGTTCAGCTTTCATCCTTCCTGAATAGTCCTTTCCGTCAGTGCATTCTCCACCAGCACGTTCCAGCGTCTCTGGCGCTGTTCTTTGAACTTGAACTCTTACACGACCAGCATTTCAGAAATAATGTACACCCATGTTTTCCCTATTCTCAAATGTATCAAAAGAAAAGCTCTACTTACCAACATGCGGTCTTGCAAGTTTCCATCTTAATTTTGTTTGCAACACAAAACCTCCTGTCACTGACAATCTACTGATCTACGCGCACCAAACTGGTTGTCCAGTGCTTGGCATAAAGCATTATAACGGTGTCTCCTTGTTTTGAGACATATCGTTTGCAAACTCCAGCAACTGACCACACAACACAGATATCAAAAATATTCTTTTCCCTTCCACATTTTGACAGTTTATCTGAGCTATGATTTCAAATAGTTCAAAAGAACTTGACCCATATTCATAAATCTTAAACCCATCGGCAAAGATATTATAGAGTTACCAATACATCACCATTAATCTTCCAATACCAATGTATAGAAACAAATTTCACTCCTGACTTGAGACAGGCAGTAACCCATAAAAGGCAACTGGTGGATTTAAGCTGGTCTTCTCAACCTTTCAAGTATTCCTCATAAAATACAAACATACAGTGTTTCCAAAATGTAAAACCTGTTTTATGAGAATATTTTTTCCAGATTAAAATATGTTTTATCAGCAGTCATTTGACGCACAGTGCTCAAGGATGCATTTAGTTAAAAACAAATACCTATTCCTGTTCTGGAAACAAAGGTACATATCTAAGATCCTGTGATCCAGCATATTCATTCCTGGTCATATTGTTTCAAGCTGGTCTATCTGGGTTTTTGTTTTTTGTTTTTTTTTTTTTGTTTTTGTTTTTTTTTTTTGTTGTTGTTGTTTTTTTTTCAGTCTGACAAAACAGACTCCAGAAACCTGCCACAAATAATGGCATTGTTAGATCTTCGTACTTTATGTCTTCCCCAGCATATTGAAGCACAAGCGTTGCTTGTGGCTATTCCCATCGTTACGAACAAGGTCCACTGCTTTTTGTTTCTGTCAGATCTGAAAGGTCTACCATGTCCACGATGTTTGTTCTTACCTTTTTCACTCTTGTCAGCCGAAAGAAGATTGCAAGCACTATCCAAACTAGAGTTACTACTGGTGCTGGAATCACGATGATCACAGACTAGACTAGAGTCACATTGCTGACCACAACAACAGCCATGATGACACCGACGACAGGAAAAAACTCGCTCTCAGCTACCAAAACGAGACACTGGGAGAAAACTAGATATGCCTCCCCCCCCCCCCCCGTGAATCGTGATCACGTGAATTGCGCAGTCTGTTAATATGACGACCAAGACCCTGCTGGTAAAGATTCTAGGTTTCTAAGCCCCTGGAAATAAACTGTAACCAGCTTAAGCTGACGCTCAGCCTGTTTCTGTAAATCGTCCATGTTCCTGAGAAAATCCAGGTTAAGCTTTGCTGACCTATCCAAACTGTTAAAATCTGCCACTGCTCAATCCAGATCCTTGCATGCACGGCCGGTACCATCATCTTGGCCCTCAGCAGAACATACATCTTTCACATGGAAGGCATTGTCTCGATCATCAGGATCCCACTGGTTTGGAACTCCAATCTACTACGCTGATCTTGCAATAGCTTAATTTGATGCCTCTTTTGGCCATTCAATTGATCTTGTAAGTCTTTGATCGTATAGTCCAATTCTTCAGCCTTGATGTCCAATTCTGTTTTGTGATGCAAAATAGCCTCTAGATCTCCCAATTTTGCATCATGTTTCAAAGTACCACTTGCCTGACTTACCAATCCATAACTCTCAGCGCTCAGTGCTGCATAATCAACTGGAGCCCATAACCATTGTACAGATAGGGCAAAATTCACGAAGGCATGCAGATCAAGTCTCTTAGTCAATGCCTCATGTCGATCCGATAATTGCACGTGATGTTATCACAAAAAAAGTACAAAAACCATTCAGAACGCAACATATATGCTCCATCATGGAGAAAGGAAACCAGGAAGAGTTCAAATGCCCCCCCCCCCCCCCAAAAAAAAAAATCTCCTGCGAAATATTCTCAGCAAACGTCACTAGCGATGTTGACTAGACCAAGAACAAAGACTGAATGAAGAAAAGCGTGAAGAAAAAACAAAGCAGCAGCAGGAGAAACAAGATCACATCACCACACGTAGTGCCTAACAACATAAAGATAAGGCTCATTTCAGTAGTCAAAGCAATTAATTTTTTAAATGCAATAAAAGGCAACAAAGAACAAACATGATTTTTCCAGTTGGCAGAATGACCTGAACAAGCATTAACTCTTTCAACACGATTTTTGTGTGTGTTTGCTATTTTTGATTAACTTTGTACCTCGGGTACTTGTCGTTTAATGCATTCACTCTTGCTGATAACAAGGAAGTCCATGCAGATTAAAAGGTAATTGGCATTTTTATTTGACCAAATTTCTATGCAGCCGAGCCTACAAAATGCCACTGGCTCTTATAATACTGGATTACTTCCTGATTTGGGCCAAAACCCAATAAAAAGGGCCACATGACAATTTAAATATCATTATCACCAGAAAAAATTGGAGAAATAGGGCAGACCACATGGAGTAGAAATACCACTGAGTTTGGTCTGCTTTAACCATTTCACATTGTTTCTAACATATACTTTACAGTTCACTTCATTGAAGCAAAGTTTCCCACTATCACATACACATCATAGGTGGTACATGTACATGGCAAACGTTTTGCACTTTCCATACAGGAGTGACTGGGTGGGGTTGTTGTTTTCTGAACATTGTATGGTTTCAAACCAAAAATTAGCCCTTCGAAAAAGTTTCTTGCACAACCGTAAACTTTTTTGGAAAGTTTGATACACAAAGTAATGAGCAACAAATACTATCCTTTAAAAATAGCATGTTTGTTTGTAGATAGACGTAACTCAGCTAGCTTTTAAGGGGTTGGAGCGGGTGACAGCTGCGAATGCACCCATGGAATTCTGCATATGTACAGACCAGGAAATCTGTCAAATGGTACTCACTGAATGACCGTAATAAATTGATTGTCCCACCAGCAGGAACATTTGGGGACGAAAGAGATAGAAGAACTTCCCAGTCGTTGATCTTTGATTTATTTTCTTTCGCACTAGGAGCTCTTTTCGCTGATATGACAGGTTTTTAACCAAAAAACCACAGGGTAATGTTATGATGGACGCAGAGGTTGTTCAGTGCTTACCAGAGATGCCCGAGAGCTACTTTTTTGCACGTGACGACAAATCACTCGATAATATTATTGTCATTTGCAAACACTTTGGTATAAGATTCTCATCGACAAAATAGGCCTGTTCATCAACTCAAGTTCTCCCACATATGAAAAAGTGAAAGAAATATTGCATTTTGAACAGGCATTAACAATTTTCTTCATTAAGCCTGAAATGTTTTGATGCATATGCCCATGTACCAAACATTCAGTCACCTCAGGGTTCGAAAATGTTGCTCCACTAAACACTTTTCAACGTTACTATCTACATGCTGTACAAAAGCTTTGGGTTAATAACTGTGATCAAATAGAAGCAACTTTCGCTATTGCCAGGTTAAGGAATTTATCTACCTCTAAGATCTTGTTTCGACTTTTGAATTGTACAAATAATCATTTACATCATAAACAAATTTCATTCTGGGACTTTTCCACCTTATAAATTACTATTCCTCGAGCCCAGTTGAAAGAATGTATCAAGCTTTTCATAAGTTAACATGCGACAAAAACAGCTCTCATATGATGATCATATTTTTGGAGGTGCACATTTTGGTAATAATGTGTGGTATTGCAGTGTCCATTTGAATATAATCAGTTTAATATTATCATTCCCTTTTACATTGGACACTAGCGAGTAAGGGGTTTTGGAATTTGAAACTTAAGTGATTACTTTTTAAGTTTTCTGCACAAAATGAAAGTTTGTTATAAAGATATCAGGTGGCTTCCAGGTGTAGTAAATAAATAAGCCTAATAATTAAGGCTGATTTTTTATAGAATGATTGTGGGAAACAATATATTTCTTGAAGATGGGAGTCACTAGCATAAAATTGATTCAAACTATTGTTAAGTTTTGTGCCCACTTGTCTCAAGCAAGGCGAGAGATGGTTTCCTTTATACTACATTTCATATTCATCCACTGATATAAAAATTGTAATAATGCTGTTTATTGTGTTTTTCTTGGACTATTGGATGTTGACTTTGCTTCTTTGGCCGGTTTTGATGATGGATTGTTCGTGTTTGCCTGGATTTTTTTGTCTAATTTATCTGGTATTATTGACAACTGTTGTCTGCTTCTATTTTTCCATTCCACTCACTATTTTATGTTGCCATTTTATGACATCTAATAGAACTTAGATATTTAAAGAACAATGTATGTTCGGTGGAAATTTAAGCCTTGTCCTTATATCTGGCGATTTTTATTTTGATGGGCCTGTCAAGATATGGAAAGTTTTCAACTTCCGCCTATTTTCAAACTGTACAATGGATACGTAATACTATCATACCACTATCTGGCCAGATAGTGGAGCCTTGATGAAGGCCCGACTTGTTTATGATGCCAACCGTTAATTTTGTACTAATGTGGCTGTTAAGATAATACTTCATCAAACGCGATCAATAACATCTCCATGTTAATTTCAGGGAGAAGCAAAGCTCGAAAACCCTCGTAGTTTTAGTACCAAGGTGACAACACATGGTGTGCATTATTCAAGGGTGGTTTTATTCACGACAAATTGTAATGTAATGTTATGATTTGAACACCGAAGCCATGATTGAAAGCTGAATTGTGGATTACTTAATCCGAAGCATTTAACCATATTCACCAAACAAAGATAAACTAATCAGTCTTTAATCTGGGAGTCATGCGGTCCTCATGCGTGGTCAAAGTTAAACAAGGATGGATAGAAGTGTCTTTTTTGATTTTCCTCGTTTACTTTGAATCGTTGTGCAATATGTGCTAACAGTTACATACAATAATGAAATATATCTTGACGTTTAGAAGCACGTCCATCTTGAGCAAGGTACCACACGTTTCTCGCCTCGTGATTCTCCTCCTCCACCTACAGTGTTTATATTGTTTGTTAATAATTCCCTACGTCATTAATTAAAATCTATACAAATATGAGAAGCTTAGCCTTGTATCTATCGTTGTTGGCAATCGATGAAGATATATTACGGCTTCTTGATTATGCAGCAAATAAAAAATGCGATAAATTTATGTCGACCTGTATGGGATTCGAACCCACTACATTCGGCACACTCGCCTAGCCAAATGACCTCTAGGCCATCGGGGCAACCCCAGAAAGGTTGACCGAGGACCCTGGGTGATATTATAGCAGGTGTGGCTTGTACTTTGACACAGTAGGGCACTTCCACAGACCGACAGTTTTTGAAATACAACCTCTAATATAATTTTGAAGTTGGACCAATGGCCTACAGCACTTCGAAACCAATGGAGTATTAGCAAGTGAAAAATGCGATAAATTTATGTCGACCTGTATGGGATTCGAACCCACTACCTTCGGCACACTCGCCTAGCCAAATGTAAAGACTTACGAAAATAGTCATTTATTCATATAAAGTAAGAGGGTAACGTCTTCCAGTTATTTCTACTTATGTGTATTGATGAGCTACTTACAGGGATTAAAATCAGAATCAAAATCATTTTCTTTTGACCAAGCAAATATACAGAAATATACATATAAAAGTACAAAAGCATAAGGTCACACAGGCCCATGCTTTACCATTCTTGCATATCACAGTCATACCAAGGAAGTCCTGCGTGTGCATGTGTTGTAGTTATGGTGGACCAGAATGATGTCACAACATTCAACATTTGGACCTATCTCTAGTATTCAGGCGTTTTATGGGCATTGTGGATGTGAATTATCAGTATCGGGATGCACGTTAATAAGAGGTATGTATTTTTGGTTAACTTTCGAATTGAAACTTGATGTAAATGTACCCTTCAGATGGATCAAATAACTTTGATTCCAGATGTTTAACGATTTTTAAAAAATTGTGGTGGTTGTTTACTATTGCATCAAATACTCCTCACTGAGATTCACTACATACTTGGGGAGAATATACCTTTGGTGGGCCTTTACTTTTTCAAACGGTGACGCCTAAGTGGCTATTTGATTTTAAAAAAATTTTCTTATGGCAACACTTGTTCTCTACTTTTTTTTCCAAATTTCATATTTAAGTGACTATTTGGACATTTTTAAAAAATCCTCTGATATTTTGCTGGTAAAACCGAACAGAAAATGTGCTTTCCTAAAACCGCAAGGTCTATAGACTTGTAATTTTATACGCCAATATATAATCTTGAAACCACTCAACGTTGATCCAACCAATTTTCAAGTATGAAACAGTTGAGTGGCTCCTGTATATCAAGTATTGAATTTTCATGCTGCTCTCTGTTGGAAAATTGATGTTATTTTGATATGTTGTCATGAAGTTGGTTCTGTTCTTCTGTTCAAAAACCGAGTAGTACATATAAATGTGGGGCGTCTTCATGATTATACTGTATTGATTGAATGGTTTATTTTTGACAGGCCCACTTATTTTAAATTAGCATTGGCTTATGCTTAGCACAAAGATTTTATGCTTACTAAAATATTTTGTGTGAAATTGAATTGATGTAAGCATGGGTTTCCTTTCTTAGTAGACGTATTTCAGTTCCTTAATATATCATTAGACTATGTTTGTATCAAGATACAAACATGATTCTGCCACTTGGCACAATGACCTGTACAAGGATTAATGGCACCGACACAAGTTTTGTGCTGGCCCGATTTTATATAAGGGTCAAAAGGGCCTCAATCTTTTTTTCTCGATACCAAATTTTATGATTATAATCTGTTCCTTATACAAAATAATTGATTAACCAAGTAATGATTTCTCAGTTGCTTGCAGAGTAGTATAGAATAAGACTTGGTTCTTTAAATACGCCCCGTACTAGGGTTCAACCAGAACCTGGGCTTACAGATTCAGGTTTGCTAAATTTCTCTTTTTTTTCAATAGGAAAACTTGTGGGGACCCCTACACTGTAATTTGCAGTGGCGATGCTGTGTAGTTTGGTTTTCTTCACAATTTTTGTCTGTGTTTGCCTTTTTTGATTTCTCAATCACATCCCTTCGATTGTGCTGAAACTTGGACATGAACCAGTGGAAGAATTAAATTGTTGCGTATTTAGTGGCGATGCTGCAGATCTCTTGTTTTTTAAGCTCCTCGGCTAGGGTTCTTGTCTTTTGTTGTATTCATTCCTACTGATTACATTCACCTCGAGTATGCCAAGCATGGATCTTGGGTGGGTCCATACTGAGAATGATTATCCTCCGGTCATGATCAGATTGATTGGTTTATTGATTGATGGATTTACTTGCTGACTTTATTCATATATTTGTTTATTTATTTATTTATTTATTTGTTTATCCATTTATTTATTTACTTATTTATTTATTTATTTATTTATTTATTTATTGTTTGTTGAGAAAATGTTAAAAATCTTTATGTGTAAAGTAGGTCTATTTTTTGACTACTCCTAAGATTGTTCTAACATTTTGTGTAAAGGGAGTATGTGGGAAGAGAAAACAAAGTCATTTCATCAGGTACTGATGCTCTTGCTGCTTGATGTTGAAGGGAGTTTTCAGATCGTACCTGTTGGTGGATGCAAGCATTCTTATTGATCACCAGGTACCTTGGGTGGGTGTGTACACAGTTTGTTCAAGTGGTCACGTCGTAGTTAAATTTAGATTTATATTTTTATTTGTGGAATTTTTTTAAAAGTCTTAAAAAATCTCATTGCAATACTTCTAGCATCCGCAAAACCTTAGTTGTTGAAAAGGTGGTCCTGTAGGGTTTTTATTTTATTTCATTATATTTTTTTTTTTTTTCATTTCTGTACAAATTTTTGTGTTATTTTTAACTTCCCCAAAAACGTCACTCAGACTATTCTGAGACGCAGTGGGAATGTAGTGTGTGGGAGGTATGAACAAAGTTGCTTACAATGTGGTAATCCTCTGGATTCGTGATTTTCAATGAGTTTTTCAGTTTGGGTACCAGTCGTTGAATGCATGCATCCCTGTTGGTTATTATTTTACGAACAGGAGCAATAGTGCCACATTTTCCATGTAGTTCTCAACACAAAAAGAATACCGCATTCCAGTCTTTCTATACTCCATAGCCATTCCAGTCAATGTCTAAGTCTAAACCTATATAATAACGAACACATTATCACGTTGTATTCAACATTCAGAAAGTCCAAGACTTCATCAACTAAGTAAATCCATCAACAGGTCATCACTAAAAAACCGTTAAAAATATTTTACAGCCTAAATTTCCCGAACATGCCTTTTATGCAATGGCGGCTGGTTGACTTTACATTGTAAATGGTCAAGACAATCCAGTTGAACGTATACTCAATGGGAATTGCAATGAAAAGTCACATTCGTGACTTTTTCTCCAATACAATTAATCAGATTTACTTCTTACTGTGTATGGATGCACCTTGGGTGGGACGCCACCACTTTATTTAAATTTATGTGCTCCAGTGATATTTGCATTTTTTACGAATATTTTACCAATATTCCAGAGAAAACTTTAAAAACTGTTTTTCTCCAATGCTGTTACGCCAAATGCTTCCCAATTTCATGGGGACACTTCTGTGGACCCGGGAACCTTATCTCGTTGAACAGGTGGCGCTGTATTTTTCTCTAATTTTACAAATATGTGTGGAACCGCTAGTTTTTTTTTTTTTTACTTCCACAACCTTACCCAATTGTCCTGAAATTTGACGGAACTGTTGCGTGTGGAAGGGTGAAACCATTTTGTTCACTAAGTTGTGATACTCTGGATCCGTGTTGTTTAACCTTTTTTTCTATTTGTGCATGCATTTCTTTGATTGCTATGCAAGTCAATTCGGAAATGACTTCAGTCTATGCACGTGTGGTCAGCTGATCAAGGGACTGTCAGAGTCCTCTCGAGTTAAATAAATAATTCATTCAAAAGAAATAAGTGAACAAAACAAAACTTGAATGTGCTTATTAATATCAAGAAATGAGTGTACAAAACAAAATTTGAGTGTGCATATTAATATCAATATCTTTCAGGCAGTTCTTATTTTTTTTTTTTTTTGTATTGTTCTCATAAAATGCATGTGACAAATCATATCAATCTTTACAGTGAGTTAAACGTTTAGCGCACGTAAATCCTGTTTTTATAGCATAACATTGAATTATTGTTTCGCGCAAAAAGGAGATGCTAACTTTCCTATATGAATTTAATTTATATAATAAAACGAAAATTGCAAAATTCACGGCAGTGTCCTGTAGCATCATCACAGATTTATTCAGCTATTTTAAAATAGATTAAACAGAAATAGCATGTGAGTATGAAATTTTGCAAGTGCATATCTCAAAAGTATGCAAAACAACAAAGAATACAATGTCCGTAATACCACAACACAGTAAACTAGGCTCTCTAGTAATTCTGATATTAACGCTTTTTGTGCCAATGGCAGCTAATGTCGAATTACCAAAAAGGAACTGATCTAAATTATAATGCTAGAATTACATAAAATACTTTTCATTAAAGTACCAGCATACCTCCAGTCACATGGAATATAATAATGCAGGCCAACTGGCTTTCCCGGCTTGCTTTGGCCGCAATGCGCGCCCAGCTGTTGACTCATTCTAAAATAGTGCCACTGAAAAAGTTAAAAATCCAATGCATCTCTCAATGGAAAAAGGTGTCAAGGTAAAAAATTAACTGTTGATGTCGACCATTCAACATTGCAATAGAATCTTCTTTTCTATGCACTTTTTTGTTTTAGTATTTGTGTGTTAGCATCAGAACTTTCAGATAATATTTTGTGCATAGACATATCTAACAGAAAGTCTGTATCGGAAGGCTGTTATGATATAGATACGGTGTGTAAACAAGCTGGAGTGTCATTCACCATATGCCCGATAAACTACAAACTTATCTTCTCGTCATTTGAGCTCTTTGGACTTTTTTTTTCAAAGTTGGCACGAGATTAGTTGCTGCAGATGGTTGTGTAACTGCAATATTTATTCAGGAGAATCCACGAATTCGAAATCGCACGTTTCTGGTGAGACTTTACATTTATTGACATTATTTGCCCTGTGTTTCTTATGATAATATTATAAAGTACACATAAAACTTAAACTATGTAAAAAATATTTAAGTATTGGAATGCGTGCTAAGCAATAAGATGTGTTTTGCATTTTGTCTTCTTGTAAATCATTGCAAATTGCACCTATTCTTTATATGCAATGATAATGCATAGGCATTGCTGCGAGGTTACCTTCACATTTAACTTAAGAATTTATTCACCACATTCTTAAGTTTGCAATAATTGAGTGTTATACTGGGCACAAGTGGTAAGTCGTCCACAGAACCTTCATGAAAGTATCCAATTTTTAAGGATTTTTATAGATAGTAAAGGTCTATAGATCCTGACATGGAAACTGGTTATCAATTTTATTGTTCTTTTTCCAATTGCTACAGATTGTGAAGAAAAACATGAAGTCGCCAGCCCTTATTCTTCTCTTCGTGCAGATTGCTGTGATTTGGGCAATTGGTAGGATTGAATTGCATGGAAGGTGGATTTAATAGGATTTACCTGACTTCTTTCTTTGAAACTTGGTCAATGGCTGTTGGGGGGGGGGGGGGACGGGATCCAACCAGTTGCTTTGCATCTTTCGGTGTTGGGGGCGGGAATGGAGAATTTGAACTAATACTAAGAACTTCAATTACACCAGGAAAGGTGTTGCCCTTAAAATCATATTCTGACTGTTCTCATGTTCCAGTCCTGTTCGTTTTATTTTGTATTAATGCTGATGATTGTCCAAAATATTCAAGCAGAGAGATTTGAGCAGCAGTTCATTCACAGATATGTTCCAGTCCCGCTCGTTCCGAACATAAAATATATTGGCATTTCCTTCTTTTGTCATCGATTCTGGAAATAAATGCCGACTCAGTACATATACTGCATAATTGTGTTGATATGGCACTCGCGCATAACTACTTCTATTGAAGCATTCGTTTTAAGAATGGGGCTTCGGTCAAGTGGATATGTGCATTTCCCATTTCAGCTAGCCGACTGGTGGCAAAGATTGGAGGGTCGAATCCCATTTCATCCGAGCATCAAATGCAGTTATATTATTTTTCTATGACCACCAATTACTGATGCGTCTGTTGCAAATATCTTATATAGTCCGTTTGATTTTCTTGTGTCTTATTTTTTCACATAGCATTATGGATTGAATGTGTGGTTGCAAAGCTCCTACAGGAGCCATCACATATATTTTGGAGGACGTTTGCACGTTTTCAGGCATATATTTTGACATCAGTGCCACATAAAGCATAAATTTCAAATTTAGAGGCATCATTTGATGCTTTCTTTATCAAATAAAACCAGTTTGTTGCTATCTTGAGTACAGATCAATCACTTATTACTACATAAAGCCCCCAGTGCTGCCCTGTATTCATCGATGGATGAAAAAGCTGTACAAATCAGGAAAATTGTTGATTAATATCACGAATTGCGTTCTCAAATCATTAGTTCGGTGCAAGCGTTTGATTCTTTTTAGTGGGCGCAAGTCCGTTAATAAATATTAAAAATAAAAGGAGGGACACCACTTTGAATTTAAAAAATAAATGAGGGGAAACGTTACCGTAAGTAGACTGTTTGTAAAACTCGTCAATGGCCGGGGATCCATACGTACTTTAAAATTTAAAACAAGGTGCCTCTTTGAACGTCATGATATGTTTGAAGAGAGGAAAGAAAGATAATTTCATTCACTTTTGGGTGTGGCAGTTTTGACAGCTGAATCAGATGACCGTGGTTTGACAAATCAAGAATTGGAGCAAGCGTATTCCGAGGACACCTGTGCTGAATGTATGTCTACAGATTATGGCGCCAATTTCGTTAAGCAGTATGTATAGATACTATTAACCATGTTTACATGTTTTTAATAAGGCGAGCTACTTGAAATCAATGCACAAGACCCGCGTTTTATTGATATGCCAATGACACAAGGTTTCTCCAAAATCAATGTACCAGACTCGCATTTTGTAGATATAACAATAGTATGAGTTGCATCAAGTGTCTTAAAACGCAACTATACTGGAAATTAAAGTATACATTCTCGAGATATTTTGAAAGATGTGTGTCAAGTTTTTCTTCCTAGCTATTGGTGGCCGCTTTTCCGAAGCAAAAATGTGCAAACCGTGGATTGTGATACCACTTTACATCCTTATATTACAAATTTTATTTTAAAAAAATAATATATACATGATCTGTAGATTTTGCATATTTGTAAGGTTCTGCATGCATTCCTGATTAGAAAGAGTGACAGCCATACAATTTAGCATTGTAATAGGAGCAGTTTTAATACTCCAACTGAACAAAAGTGTCATGGAATTTGAAAAAAAAAAGTACATTTGCATTATACTTATTATCCGCTGAACTTTGTTCAATTTGTCTAAGCAAGTTTCTAACGCTTAAACATTGTTTTCGAAAACATTATTTTAAGCAGAACTGGAAATACAACCATGCAGTATAATTTATTATTCCCTATAAATCTAGACCTACATCTCGTCGCCGTGGCCGTCGCGCAGGTTTTTTGTGACCATGGCATTGACTTTTGTGTTGCAGGTAAGTTTGTGGACATATCAGTACTAAACACCACATGACATGGATAACTTTAGGATTTGTACATATGAAGAGTATTTTCAATTCGAGGTTTTCGTTGAGTAAGCCTTCTTTGTTTCTCCTCACGGTTGATGATAGATGTACACAGACACAGGCACATATGCACAAATTTGTCAAGTATTGATCTAAATGCCAACTTTGGAAATTTGAATAAACTCCTTATACAGAATTCTTGTTTTTAACACGTCTTTGTTGCATGCCTTTTGACAGCATACAGTATGAACATTATTATATACTGCCAGCAGTGCTCAGGATTATCTATGGTTAAATTACACAAGCCCTCCATTGAGACCCCATCAACTATGCTAAGACTTTCAAACTTAATAATTTTCAGGGTGCACAGCTGCTATGAGCGTGAAAATTGTGCAAGTTCAACCCATGATGTCACTGACCACTTACAGCCATCTTGAATAAATGCAACTTCTTCATTTACGTCTCACAAACAAACTATGGACTTGTGTTTTTATTCATACTCAGTAAATTTGTCTGCGTTTGTGTTGGGAGTATAGTCTACCAATCTGCACGTGAGTCTGTATCACTTTAAAAGTGACCATTATACAAACATCAGTGTCAGGTGGACCCTATCTGCTTGCTGATTTCTGATAAGATGTTCTTTTGTATTTCGTTTTTGCACTCGGTATGTTACATAGAAAATTTGGACACATATTCAGCATCAGGTAGAAACTACTTATATTCTAGCCCTTCTTTGTGCAATATGCATAATCAATTTTCAATGGAAATGTCGTCATGACTTTCATGGACGTGTCACTGAAGCAACCTGCAAGAATCAATATGTAACTATTTCCCGATAAATGAGCTTAATCTTTACCTTTGAGTACATGCTGTTGTTCTCATTATCTAGCGATGACACCATTTTCCCACATGATTTATGAGAGTGATCTAATTTTTTTCACTGTTGTCAATACATTCTACAGCTACACGTTTTGTCGTCCATTGAGTGACGATCAATTTAGTTGGGTATGAATCTAGAAGGTATTGTTTTAGATGATGGTTCCAAATATGTTGGACCGTGGCATTTGCGGGAGCTTTACCAAGTCACACACAGACATAACAATTGGAAGAAACTGGTCTGTCAAAATGTGGCACTAAAAGAGTTCAGAATGCAACACATCTTTGAATTGAAGCAGGTGTGTACCTATATGGGTGAAAAAAATGTTCACTTGACATTCAAATGGAATCTTCTTTTCTATTGATACAATTTGTGCCATCTGCATGTTTGCTACTGAACCTTCTGATAATATTTTCTGCATTGATAATTATCTAACATACAGTGTGTATGAGAAAGCTGTCATGGTGTGGAAACCATATATGAAAAGGTTGCGGTGCCATGCATCATTTGCAAGATAAACGACAAACGTTTAGTTTTGTTATGAATTGAGCCGTTTCGCATTTGTGTTTGCCCAAAGCTGTCACGAGATTAGGTACGGCATTACGCCTGTTTTATTATAACTGAGATTGTTCCATGGCACAAATATATCAGCAAGAATGTTACAGCTGGTCGCCGATAACTGCAATATTTATTCAGAAGAATCACAGAATTTAAGATCGTGAGTGTCTGGTAAAGCTAACATTTATCCACATAAAGTTCCTAAAAGTCACATGTACTATATTTTAAAAAGTACATAAAACTTGAAGCATTGCAATAATATATACCCTTTTGCACACATCCTAAATAATACAGTGCGTTTTGTATTTTCTTCATTTTATAGCAAATTGCATCTGATGTTAAAATTCATTGAAAAAGAAAAGGCATTGTTGCAACTTTAAGTTCACATATAATTTAGGAATTTAATTACCACATTTTTATTCGCATAAACTGACTATGATTCTTTGCACAAATCCTAAGCTGTCTGCAGAACCGTTATCACATAACCATATTTGTTAGATTGCCCTAGATATTAACTCATTCCACCCTGATAGAAGACTGAGTCAACAGCTTTCCTTGGCGCGCTCTGGGCGCAATGCGCCCAGAGCGCGCCAAGGAAAGCTGTTGACCATGGGCATATAATTTGGAATGATCTTCCATGCAAGTTTCATCCAAAATATTGAAAAATAATCCCTAAATTAGTAAAATACAATTAGCAGACGACATTTAGATATTAGCGGGAAAAAGCGTCATCAGGGTGGAATGAGTTAATCGTCTACAGATCCTATATGGAAACAGGTTAAAAAATTAATGTGTCTTTTTTTTTTCAATTGCTACCGATAGTGAAGAAAGAAGATAGGGTTGTATTACGTGGAATTTGGATGATAGCTTTCTTGGGGAGTTGAGGGATCAATTCAAACCTTGCTTCGCATATTTCAGTCTTGGGGGCGGACAGGGAGGGGTAAATCTAATACTAAAACCTTTACTGGGATCAGGAAAAGCGTTTCCTTGTATATCATTGTCTGATTGTCCTCATCGTCCATTCCTATTCGTGTTATTTTATATTAATGTTAAGGATAGGTAAAACATTCACGCAGACAAACTTGAACACCAGTTTATTTAAAGGGAAAGTGTTTTTCCATGACCTCAAGTAACTGGCACAAGTGCTTTAAATGTCTTATTTAGTCCCTATGATCCTTTTCATATTTATATATAGAATATTGGTTGAATGTGTTATTACAAAGATCTTTCGGAAGCCATCAGACGGGTTTTCAATGAGATATTTGCATGTTGTTAGGTCTGAAAAGGCCTCAAATACAAATTAAGGTACCATGCGTCGTTTCATGCTTTCTTTTTCCAGTTCAACCTGTCTGGTGCTATTTTTAGTATTAGTAACTTTTTTATAACTATGCAAAACTTCCAGTACTGCGTGGCATTATCTATGACTGATAAAGCCATGCATACAGGTATCAGGAAGATTCTCGGAGAATATATCGAATAGCATTCTCAAATCATCTGTTCAGGCCAAATGTTTGGCTTTTTTTTTTTTTTTTTATTTGTTAGTGGGTGCAGGTCCACCAATAGATACTAAAAAGAAAGGCATGGCCACAACCGTAAATCTAAAAAAGTAAATAATACTGTAGTTGTCTGATAAGGATAAGCTAATGGTGTTCCCTTTTGTTTACTAATAGAAATTGTCCCTGGAATCATAACTCTCGCAGATACAGCATGAATTTTCCGTACTTAAGTCCATCAAATAATAATAGCCCATTATCAGTATTGCCTCATTTCAGATGTTTGGCTCAGTTAAATATTCTTTCATCTTTGTCTAACTAGATTGAGTATTTCAAGTTTAGGTGCCCCTGTAATATTTTGAAAACAAAACACGGGTTCTTTCCAATAACAGTCCTGTTGTGTATCAAAAGCAAACTTGACAGACGAAAGAGTTAATTTATGTGCACTTAAATAAACTATGGCATCATAAGCTTTTACTGCATCAGTATCGAATATGCCTTAGTATGTAATCTATTCGACTACAAATTGATGTTTAATTTGCAATTTTCCAAATTCACCTGTTGACCGTCCTCGATCCAGAAGAAATCCATTGGAAATTAATACCTCTGAGACACAAGTGATTAACTTCACCTCATTAGGTAACACTTCACATGAAGAAGGATCTAATAGACTCACATTGGCACCTGTATCAAATTAAAATTGACAATCTGCTTTCTAAATTTTTCCCTAAAAGAAATTTCGAGGTACATTTATTTGTTTCGGCACATAAACGTGAACCGGCAGAATTAAGTGGCACACTTAACCTTGTCATTTCCTGCCCCCTACTGATTCATGACTGGTCTCAATTATATAGTCCTGATAGCCCCGGGACTATCAGTCTTAAACTTCTCACAGTTGAATCTCAGATGCCTTGACTGTAAACAATACCAATGTGTATCCCCACTAGATATCCTTTGTTCTGTTTTAAGATATTCCAATTCTTTTCTTTACGAAATCAATTTTCTATTGCAAACTTTTTACAGCTTTGATCGTTTTGGTCTCAATCACATTTTGAAAGGTAGATACAGGTGTATGTATACCAATTGGAGTTTTAGCTTTTATCCTTCCTGAATAGTCATTTCCGTCAGTGCATTCTCCACCAGCATGTTCCAGCGTCTGTGGCGCTGTTCTTTGAACTTGAACTCGTACACTACTAGCATTCAAGAAATTATGTTCAGCCATGTTTTTCCTGTTCTCAAATGTGTCAAAAGAAAAGCTCTACTTACCAACATGCGGTCTTGAAAGTTTCCATCTTAATTTTGTTTACAACACAAAACCTTCTGTCACTAACAATCTACTAATCTACACGCACCAAACTGTTTTGAGACATATCATTTGCAAACTCCAGCAACTGACCACGCAACACAAATATCAAAATTATTCTTTTCCCTTCCACATTTTGACAGTTTATCTGAGCTATGATTTCAAAGAGTTCAAAAGAACTTGACCCATATTCATAAATCTTAAACCCAATGGCAAAGAGATTATGGAGTTACCAATACATCACCATTAATCTTCCAATACCAATGTGAAGAATCAAATTTCACTCCTGACTTCAGACAGGCAGTACCCATATGAGGCAACTGGTGGATTTAAACTGGTGTTCTCAACCTTCCAAATATTCTTCATAAATTACAAACATACAGTGTTTCCAAAATGTAAAACCTGTTTTATGAGAATATTTTTTCCTGATTCAAATATGTTTTATCAGGAGTTATTTAAGGCACAGTGTTCAAAGATGCATTTAGTGAAAAAAAAACTACCTATTCCTGTTCTGGAAGACAAAGGCACATATTTTAGATCCTGTGATCCAGCATATTCATTCCTGTTCATATTGGTTCAAACTAGTCTATTTTTTTTTCAGTCCAACAAAACAGACTTGATAAACCTGCCACAAATAATGACATTGTTAGGTCTTCGTACTTCATGTCTTTACCAGCGTATTGAAACACAAACATTGCTTGTGGCTACTACTTTCGTTACAAACATCTTCAGTGCTTTTTGCTTCCTGTCAGATCTGAAACGTCTACCATGTCCACGATGTTTGTTCTTACCTTTTTCACTCTTGTCAGCCGAACGAAGATTGCAATCACTATCAACACTAGAATCACTACTGGTGCTGGAATCAGGATAATCACAGACTAGAGTCACATTGCCGACGACAACAACAGCCATGATGACACTGACGACAGGAAAAAACTTGCTCTCACGTACCAAAACGAGACACTCGGAGAAAACTAGATGTCCCCCCCCCCCGTGAATCGTGATCACGTGAATTGTGCAGTCGGTTAATATGACGACCAAGACCCTGCTGGTAAAGATTCTTGGCTTCTCAGCCCCTGGAAATAATCTGTAACCAGCTTAAGCTGGTGCTCAGCTTGTTGGTGTAAATCATCCATGTTCCTGAGAAAATCCAGGTTGAGCTTTTCTGACCAATCCAAACTGTCAAAATCTGCCACCTCTCAATTCAGATCCATGCGTGCACAGCCAGTACCATCATCATGCCCCTCAGCAGAACATACATCTTTCACATGGAAGGAATTGTCTCGATCATCAGGATCGCACTCGTTTGGAACTCCAACCTACTAAGCTCTTTCAATAGCTTAATTTGATGCCTCTTTTGACCTTTCAATTGATCTTGTAAGTCTTTGATCGTATAGTCCAATTCTTCAGCCTTGATGTCTAATTCTGTTTTGTTATGCGAAATAGCCTCTAGATCTCCCAATTTGGCATCATGCTTCAAAGCACCACTTGCATGACTTAAAACCCCATAACGCCCGGAGCTGAGTGCCGTGTAATCAACTGGAGCCCAGCCCTTTAACAATCGTACAGATAGGGCAAAATTCACAAAGGCATGCAGATCAAGTCTCTTAATCAACACCACATGTCGATCCAATAATTGCACGTCATGTAATCACAAAAAATTTGTACAAAAACCATTCCAAATGCAACATGTGTGCTCCATCATGGAGAAAGGAAACCAGGAAGAGTGTCAAATGCCCCCTTCCCCCCTCCCCCCCCAAAAAAAATGTCCCCGAAAAATTCTCAGCAAACGTCACAAGCGATTTTGACGGCACCAAGAACAAAGACTGAATGAAAAAAATCGGGAAGAAAAAACAAAGCAGCAGCAGCAGGAGAAGCAACATCACATGATCACACGTAGTGCCTATCAACATAAAGATGAGGCTCATTTCAATAGTCAAAGCAATTAAATTTTTTAATGCAATAAAAGTCAACAAAGAACAAACATGATTTTGCCAGTTGGCAGAATGACCTGAACAAGCATTAACTCTTTCAACACAATTTTTGTGTGTGTTTGCTATTTTTGACTTCTTAAATACCATCACATAGATTATGCTGAAACTTGGACATGTACGTGTGGAAGTATTTAAAAATGTTGCCTACTTAGTGGACATGCTGTATATCTCTTATTGTTAATTATCTTTGCACCTCGGGTACTTGTCGTTTAAGGCATTCATTCTTGCTGATAGCAAGGAAGTCCATGCAGATTAAAGGGTAATTGGAATTTTGTGGACCAAATTTCTATGCACCCGAGCCTAAAAAATGCCACTGGCCATTATAATACTGGATTACTTTCTGATTTGGGCCAAAACCCAATAAAAGGGGCCACATGACAATTAAATCATCATTATCACCAGAATAAATTGGAGAAATAGGGCAGACCACATGGACTAGAAATACTACTGGGTTTGGTCTGCTTTAACCATTGCACATTATTTCTAACATATACTTTACAGTTCACTACATTGAAGCAAAGTTTCCCACTCTCACATACACATCATAGGCGGTACATGTACATGGCAGAAGTTTAGCACTTTCCATACAGGATTGACTGGGTGGGGTTGTTGTTTTCTAAACATTGTATGGTTCAAAAAAAAACTTAGCCCTCCAAAAAAGTTTCTTGCACAACCGTAAACTTTTTTGGAAAGTTTGATACACAAAGTAATGAGCAATGAATAGTATCCTTTGAAAATAGCATGTTTGTTTGTAGAAAGACATAACTCAGCTAATTTTTAAGGGGTTGGAGGGGGTGACAGTTGCAAATACACCCGTGGAATTCTCCATATGTACAGGCCAGGAAATCTGTCAAATGGTACTCACTGAATGACCGAAATAAATTGATTGTCCCACCAGTAGGTACATTCGGGGACACAAGAGTTAGAAGAACTTCCCAGTCGTTGATCTTTGATCGATTTTCTTTCGCACTAGGAGTTCTTTTGTTGATATGACAGGTTTCTAACCAAAAAACTCCTGGGTTATGTTGTGACGGACACAAAGGTTGTTCAGTGCTTACAAGAGATGCGTGACAGTTACTTTTTTGCACGTGACAACAAATCACTCGATTATATTATTGTCATTTGCAAACACTTTGGTATAAGATTCTCATCGACAAAATAGGCCTGTTCATCAACTCAAGTTCTCCCACATATGAAAAAGTGATAGAAATGTTGCATTTTGAACAGGCAGTTACAATTTTTCTTCAATTATCCTGAAATGTTCTGATGCATATGCCCATATACCTAAGATTCAGTTACCTCAGGGTTCAAAAATGTTGCTCCACTAAAAATTTGTCAACGTTACTGTCTACATGCTGTACAAAAGCTTTGGGTTAACAACTGTGATCAGATAGAAGCAACTTTGGCTACTGCCAGGTTAAGGATTTTATCTACCTCTAAGATCTTGTTTCGACTTTTGAATTGTACAAATAATCATTTACATCATAAACAAATTTCATTCTGGGACTTTTTCACCTTATAAATTACTTTTCCTCGAGCCAAGGTGAAAGCATGTATCAAGCTTTTCATAAGTAAACATGTGACAAAAACAGCTTTCACATGATGATTATAATTTTGAAGGTGCACATTTTGGTAATGATGTGTGGTATTGCAGTCTACATTTTACTAAAATAATAAGTTTAACTGTAATCATTCCCTTTTATATTGGACAATAGTGAGTAAGGGGTTTGGGAATTTGAAACTTAAGTGATTATATTTTTAAGTTTCTGGACAAAATGAAAGTTTGTTATATAGATATCAGGTAGCTTTCAGGTGTTGTAAATGAATAAGCCTAACAATTACAGCCAATGTTTTATAGAATGCTTGTCGAAAGCAATAAATTCCTTGAAGATGGGAGTCAAAGCATAAAATTCATTCAAACTATTCTTAAGTTTTGATCCCATTTGTCTCAAGCAAGGCGAGAGATGGTTTCCTTTATACTACATTTCATATTCATCCACTGATATAAAAATAGTAATAATGCTGTTTGTTGTGTTCTTCTTGGACTATTGGATGTTGACTTTGTTTCTTTGACCGGTTTTGATTATGGATTGTTCGTGTTTGCCTTGATTTTTGGTCTCGTTTATCTGGTATTATTGACAACTGTTGTCTCCTTCTATTTTTCCATTCCACTCTTATTATATATTGCCATTTTATGACATCTTATCGAACTTAGATATTCAAAGAATAACGTATGTTCGGTGGAAATTTAAGGCTTGTCATTATATCTGGCGATTTTTGTTTTGATGCACTTGTCAAGATATGGAACGTTTTCAACTTCGGCCTATCTTCAAACTGTACAATTGATAAGTAATACTATCATGCCACTATCTGGCCATATAGTGGAGCCTTGGTGAAGGCCCGACTTGTTTATGATGTCAACCGTTAATTTTGTACTCATGTGGCTGTTAAAATAATACTTCATCAAACGCAATCCGTAACATCTCCATGTTAATTTCAGGGAGAAGCAAAGCTCGAAAACCCTCGTAGTTTTAGTACCATCGTCACAACAGATGGCGTGCATTATTCAAGGTTGGATTTATTCACGATAAATTGTAATGTAATGTCATTATTTGAACACCGAAGCCATGATTGAAAACTTAATCGTGGATTACTTAATCCGAAGCATTTAGCTGTATTCACCAAACAAAGATTAACTAACCAGTCTTTAATCTTGGAGTCATGCGGTCCTCATGCTTGCTGAAAGTTAAACAAGGATGGATAGAAGTGTCTTCTTTGATTTTTCTCGTTTACTTTCACCCTTGAATCGTTGTACAATATGTGCTAACAGTTACATACAGTAATGAAATATATCTTTACGTTTGAAAGCACGTCTATCTTGAGCAAGGTTCCACAAGTTTCTGGCCTCGTGATCCTCCTCCACCTACAGTGATTATAACTGTTGTTAATAATCCCCCACGTCATTGATTAAAATCTATACAAATATGAGAAATTTAACCTTGTATATATCGTTGTTGGTAATCGTTGGAGATACATTACGGCTTCATGATTATGCAGCAAAGACGTACGAAAATAGTCATTTGTTCATATAAAGTAAGAGCATAACGTCTTCCAGTTATTTCTACTTATGTGTATTGATGAGCTACTTACAGGGATTAAAATCAGAATCAAAATCATTTTCATTTGACCAAGCAAATATACAGAAATATACACATAAAAGTACCAAAGCATAAGGTCACACAGGCCCATGTTTTACCATTCTTGCATATCACAGTCATACCAAGGAAGTCCTGCGTGTGCATGTGTTGTAGTAATGGCGGACCCGAATGTCATCACAACATTCAACATTTGGACCTATCTCTAGTATTCAGGCGTTTTATGAGCACTGTGGATGTGAATCATCAGTATTTGGATGCACGTCAATAAGAGGTATGTATATTTGGTTAACTTTCGAATCGAAACTTGATGTAAATGTACCCTTCAGATGGATCAAATTACTTTGATCCCAGATGTTTAACAATTTATAAAAATGCTTGGTGGTTGTTTCCTATTGCATCAAATACTCCTCACTGAGATTCACTACACACTTGGTGAGAATGTACCTTTGGTGGGTCTTTACTTTTTCAAATGGTCACGCTTAAGTGGCTATTTGGTTTTTAAAAAACTTTCTTATGGCAACATTTGTTCTCTACTTTTTTTCAAATAGACCCACTTAAGTGACTATTGGACACTTTTTAAAAAATCATTTAATATTTTGCTGGAAAAACCGAACAGAAAATTTGCTTTCCTAGAACCGCAAGGTCTATAGACTTGCAATTTCATAGGCCAATATATAATACTGGAACACCTCGACGTTGATCTGACCAAATTTCAAGTGTGAAACAATAGTGTGGATCCCGTATATCAAATAGTGAATTTTCATGCTGCCGTCAGTTGGAAAATTCATGTCATTAAAGTGTGTGTGTCAACACATACTTTTCTATTTTTCTATGAATTCTTTCTTTCTTTCTATTTTTCTTTCTTTCTTTCTTTCTTTCTTTCCTTACAGGCAAATTTGTCCGACATTTTCTTTCAAAAGTATTACATGTAGACACTCCAAGCTTGGCACAATTATATTTCTATAGATAAAGTCTGGCCTTTTTATAATGAGAGGTCATGTTTTTCAAACTTATGCAAACGAGGGCTTATTAAAGTTTTAAATCTTCAATATCATATAATATAGTAGGTGTTGTTCCGAGTGTATAGGAGTTTGATCATAGCAAGGTAAAGGTCGTCTCAAATGTCAAGGTCATGTCAAAGTCAAAGGTCATGTCAAGGTCAAAGTTCAATTTTTAGCCAAAATGTCATTTTTGAGGTCAAGGTTCACTTCAGGAAGAAGTCATCTCAAGGTCAAAGGTCATTTCAAGGTCAAAGGCCACTTTTGATGGTGGCTTTCTTCTAGCCATAACTTGGTCAATTTTTATCCAACTTTAATCATGTTTGGCTATTGTAACTCTGCGCATTTTTTAAATGTACATGTGACCTCTCACGTTCAAAGGTCAAGGTCATTTGGACCTTTGAAAGTTCATCCAGTCATGACTTGGCCAATCTCCATCATATTCTAATCATGTTGGACTCAAATTGTAGGTATTGCTACACTGCACATTTTTATAAGAACATGTAACCTCAAAAGGGGAAAGGTCAAAGTCATTTGGCCCTTTGAAACATTCATCTTGCCGTAACTTGGTCAATTTTACTCCGATTTGTTTTGAAGTTGGAAAGACATCTATATCTATTAATTGATAGATAAAGATGCCATTCCAACTTCTACTAGGGGGTTGTTGACCATTACACACCTAATGAATTAAAAATAAAAGTTGTAGCAATTTAAATTATGCTAAATAGCGCCATTAGAAATTTTAAATCTTGAATAACCTCAAAGCCATAATAGAAACAGGTGCCATTCCAACTTCTACTCCTGTGTTACGGAATAGTTGTACATTGTCATACCAATATGCTTTGAAGACACACATACACTGATTTGCTATGCAGCAAATCATCTTTCCTAGTTTTGATATGTTGTCATGAAGTTGGTTCTGTTCTTCTGTTCAAAGACCGAGTAGTACATATAAATGTGGGGCGTCTTCATGATTATACTCTTAGATTGAATGGTTTATTATTGACAGGCTCACTTATTTAAAATTAGCGTTGGCTTATGCTTAGCACAAAGATTTTATGCTTAAAAAAATATTTTGTGTGAAATTGAATTGATGTAAGCATGGGTTTCATTTCTTGGTAGACATATTCCAGTTCCTTAATATATCATAAGACTATGTTTGTATCAAGATACAAACATGATTCTGCCACTTGGCACAATGACCTGTCCCAGGATTAATGGCACCCACACAAGTTTTGTGCTGACCCGATTTTATATAAGGGTCAATAGGGCCTCAATCTTTTTTCCCAATTCCAAATTTTGTGAATATGATCTGTTCCTGATACAAATTAATTAATTAACCCAAGTAATGATTTAGAACTCTCAGTTGCTCGGTGAGTAGTATAGAATAAGACTTGATTCTTTAAATACGCACCTTACTAGGGTTCAACCAGAACCTGGGCTTACAGATTCAGGTTTGCTAAATTTCTCTGTTTGATTAGATAGGAAAACTTGTGGGGACCCCTAGACTGTAATCTGCAGAGGTGGTGCTGTGTAGTTTGGTTTTGTTCACAATTTTTGTCTGTGTTTGCTTTTTTTTATATTTCTCCAGTCACATCCCTTAGATTTTGCTGAAAATTGGACATGAACCTGTGGAATGATTAAATTGTTGCATATTCAGTGGAGATGATGCAGATCTCTTGATGTTAACAAGCTCCTCAGCTAGGGTTCTTGTCTTTTGTCGTATTCATTTTTACTTATTACACTCACCTCGAGTATGCTAAGCATGTATCTTGGGTGGGTCCATACTGAGAATGATTATCCTTCGGTCATGATTAGATTGATTGGTTTCTTGATTGATGGATTTACTTGCTTACTATGTTTATTTATTTATTTGTTTGTTAATTTATTTATTTATTTATTTATTTATTTATTTATTTATTTATTTATTTATTTATTTATTTAATTTTTATTTGTTTGTTTGTTTGTTTATTTAGTTATTTAGTTATTTATTTATTGTTTGTTTGTTTGTTTATTTATTCATTTCTTTATTTATGTATTTATTTATTTAATCTATTTATTTATCTGTCTATCTATCTATCTATCTATCTATCTATCTATCTATTTATTTATTTTTATTACTATTCAGGTACTGATGCACTATCTATCTATCTATCTATCCATTTATCTATCTATCTATCTATTTATTTATTTTTATTATTATTCAGGTACTGATGCACTATCTATCTATCTATCTATCCATTTATCTATCTATCTATCTTTTTATTTATGTTTATTATTATTCAGGTACTGATGCTCTCGATGCCTGATGTTGAACGGATTTTTCAGATCGTACATGTAGGTGGATACATGCATTTGTACTGATCACCATGTACCTTGGGTGGGTGTGTACTAAGTTTGTTCAAATGGTCACGCCGTAGTTAAATTTAGATTTGTATTTTTTATTTGTCAAATTTTGCACAAGTCTTAAAAAATCTCCAAAACCGCTTCAAACTGCAATGCAATACTTCTAGCATCCGCAAGACCTGAGTTGTTGAAAACGTGGTCCTGTAGTTTTTTTTTTTTTTTTTCTTTTTTTTTTCCTTTCATTTTTGTACAAATTTGTGTGTTATTTTAAACTTCTCCAAAAACGTCACTCATACTTTTCTGATACGCAGTGGGAACGTAGTGTGTGTGTGTGTGGGGGGGGGGGGGGGTTGAACAAAGTTGCTTACAATGTGGTTATCCTTTGGATTCATGATTTTTAATGAGTTTTTCAGTTTGCGTACCAGTCGTTGAATGCATGCATCCCTGTTGGTTATTATTTTACGAACAGGAGCAATAGTGCCACATTTTTCATGTAGTTCTCAACACAAAAAGAATACCGCATTCCAGTCTTTATATACTCCATAGCCATTCCAGTCACTGTTTAAGTCTAAAACTATAAAGTAACGAACACATTATCACGCTGTATTCAAAATTCAGAAAGTCCAAGACTACATCAAAAGTAAATTCATCACCAGGTCATTACTAAAAATCCGTTAAACATATTTTAAAGCCTTAACTTCCCGAAAATGCCTTTTATGCAATGGCGGCTGGTTGACTTTACATTGTAAATGGTCAAGACAATCCAGTTGAACGTATAGGCAATGGGAATTGCAATGAAAGTCACATTCGTGACTTTTTCTCCAATGCAATTAATCAGATTTACTTCTTACTGTGTGTGGATGCACCTTGGGTGGGACTCCACGACTTTATTTAAATGTTCATGCTCCTGTGATATTTGCATTTTTTACGAATATTTAACCAATATTCCAGAGAAAACCTTTAAAAATGTTTTTCTCCAGTGCTGTTACGCCATATGCTTCCCAATTTCATGGGGACACTTCTGTGGACCCAGGAACCTTATCTTACAGGTGGCGCTGTATTTTTCTCTCATTTTACAAATATGTGTGGAACCGCTAGTTTTTTTTTTTTTTTTACTTCTATAACCTTACCCAATTGTCCTGAAATTTGACGGAACTGTAGCTTGTGGGAGGGTAAAACCATTTTGTTCACTAAGTTGTGATACTCTGGATCCGTGTTGTTTAACTTTTTTTTTCTATTTGTGCATGCATTTCTTTGACTTCTATGCAAGTCAATTCGGATTGCTATGGGAATTCACAGTCAATGCACATGTGGTCAGCTGATCAAGGGACTGTCAGAGTCCTCTCGGGATTAATAAATAATTCATTTGAAAGAAATGAGTGAACAAAACAAAACTTGAATGTGCTTATTAATATCAAGAAATGAGTGTACAAAACAAAATTTGAGTGTGCATATCAATATCAATACATTTCAGGGAGTTCTTATTTTTTTGTATTGTTTTCATAAAAGGCATGTGCCAAATCATATCGATCTTCACAGTTAGTTAAACGTTTAGCGCACGTAAATCCTGTTCTTATAGCATTACGTTGAATTATTGTTTGGCGCAAAAAGGAGGTGCTAACTTTCCTGTATAAATTTAATTTACATAATAAAACAAAAATTGCAAAGTTCACGGTAGTATCCTGTAGCCTCATCACAGATTTATTCGGCCAATTTAAAACAGATTAAATGGAAATAGCATGTTAGTTTGGAATTTTGCAAGTGCTTATCTCAAATTATACAAAACAATAAAGAATACAATGTCCGTAATTCCACAACACAGTAAACTTGGCTCTCTAGTAATTCTGATATTAACGCTTTCTGTGCCAACGGCAGCTTAAGTCGAATTACCAAAAAGGATCTGATCTAAATTATAATGCTAGATTCACATGAACATACTTTTCATTAAAGAACCAGCATACCTCCAGTCACAGTCAATATAATAATACAGGCCAACTGCTTTCCTCGGCTTGCTTTGGCCGCAAACTGAAGGAGTTAAAAATCCAATGCATCTCTCAATGGAAAAAGGTGTCAAGGTAAAAAATAACTGTTTATGTCGACCATTCAACATTGCAATAGAATCCTCTTTTTTATGCATACAATTTTTAGTGTGTTTGCATCAGAACTTTCAGACAATATTTTGTGCATTGACATATCTAACAGAAAGTCTGTATCGGAAAGCTGTTATGATATAGATACGGTGTGAAAAGAAGCTGGAGTGCCATTCACCATATGCACGATAAACTACAAACTTAGTGTCTCGTAATTTGAGCTCTTTGGACTTTTTTTTCAAAGATGGCAGGAGATTAGTTGCTGCAGATGGTTGTGTAACTGTAATATTTATTCAGAAGAATCCACGAATTCAAAATCGCGCGTTTCTGGTGAGACTTTACATTTATTGACATTATTTGCCCTATGTTTCTTATAATAATATTATAAAATACATATAAAACTTTAAACTGTGTAAAAATATTTAAGTATTGGAATGCGTGCTATGCAATAAGTTGTGTTTTGCAGTTTGTCTTCTTGTAAACCATTGCCAATTGCATCTAATCTTTATATGCAATGATAATATATAGGCTATTCAATTTTTTAAGGATTTTTATAGATAGTGATGGTCAATAGATCCTGACATGGAAACTGGTTATCAATTTTATTGTTCTTTTTCCAATTGCTACAGATTGTGAAGAAAGAGATGAAGTCGCCATCCCTCATTCTTCTCTCCATAGGGGCTGCTGTGATTTGGGCAATTGGTAGGATCATTTTGCATGGAATTTGGAATTGCATTCAAACTTGGTCAATAGCTTTTCGGGGAAGGGATCCAACCCGTTGCTTTGCATCTTTCGGTGTTGGGGGTTGGAATGGAAAGTTTGACCTCATACTAAAGTCTTCAATGACACCAGGAAACGTGTTGCCCTTCAAAAAATATTCTAACTGTTCCATTATTCTGTTCGTTTTATTTTGTATTAATGTTCATGATTGTCCAAAACATTCAAGCAGACTGATTTGAGCAGCAGTTGATTTACAGATATGCTCGAGTCCCGCTCGTTCCGAACATAAAATATATCGGCATTTCTTTAATGTTATTGGGTTTAAGTCATCGATTCCGGAAATGAATTCCGACTCAGTACATACACTGCATAATTGTGTTGATATGGCACTCGCGCATAACTACCTCTATTGAAGCATTTGTTTTAAGAATGGGGCTTTGGTCAAGTAGATATGTGCGTTTCCCATTTCATCTACGCGACTGGTGGCAGAGATTGGAGGTTCGAGTCGCCTTTCGTTCCGAGCATAAAATGCAGTTATATTATTTTTCCATGACCACCAGTTCTTGGCGTGTCTGTTGCAAATATCTTATATACTCTGTTTGGTTTTCGGTGTCATATTTTTATATAGAATTATGGATTAAATGTGTTGTTGCAAAGCCCCTACAGTAGCCATCAGATGGATTTTGGAGGACGTTTGCATGTTTTTAAGCATATAATTTGACATCAGCGCCACATAAAGCATTCATTTTACATTCAGATGCATCGTTTGATGGTTTCTTTATCCAATGAAACCTGTTTGTTGCTATTTTCAGTACCTATCAATTCTTTATTACTACGCAAAGCCCCCAGTGCTGCCCTACATTCATCGATGAGTGTAAAAGCTCAACAAATTAGGAAAATTGTTAATGAATATCACAAATTGCGTTCTCAAATCATAAATTCGGTGCGAGCGTTGGAGTCTTTTTAGTGGGCGCAAGTCCGTCAATAAATATTAAAAATAAAAGGAGGGACACCACTCTGAATTTGAAAATAAATGAGGGGACATGTAATCGTAAGTAGACTGCTTGTAAAACTCGCCAATGGCCAGAGGTCCATACCTGCTTTCAAGTCTAAAACAGGGTGCCTCTTTGAACGTCATGATCAATTTGAAGAGAGAAAACAAAGATAATTTCATTCACTTTTGGGTGTGGCAGTCTTGGCAGCTGAATCAGATGACCGTGGTTTGACAAATCAAGAATTGGAGCAACCGTATTCCGAGGACACCTGTGCTGAATGTATGTCTACAGAATTTGGCGCCAATATCGTTAAGAAGTATGTATAGATAATATTAAGCATGTTTACATGATTTTAATGAGGCGAGCTACTTGAAATCAATGTACGAGACCCACGTTTTATTGATATGCTAATGACACTAAGTTTCACCGAAATCAATGTACTAGACTCGCATTTTGTAGATATAACAATAGCATCAGTTGCATCAAGTGTCTAAAAACGTAACTGTACTGGAATTTAAAATATCAATTCTCGAGATATTTTGAAAGATGTGCATCAAGTTCTTCTTTCTAGCTATTGGTGGCAGCTTTTCCCAAGCATAATTGTGCAAAACGTGGATTGTAATACCACTTTACATCCTTAATTCTATTGAAAAATTAATATATACATGATCTGATATTGAATATCAGTAAGGTTCTGCATCCATCCTTGATTAGAAAGAGTGACAGCTATACAATTTAGCATTGTAATAGGAGCAGTCTTAATACTCCAACTGAACAAAGGTGTCATGGAATTTGAAAAAGTACACTTGCGTTATATTTTTATCCACTCAACTCTGTTCAATCTGTCTTAGCAAGTTTCTTACGCTTAAACATTGTTTTCGAAAACATTATTTTAAGCAGACCTCGAAGTACAACCATGCAGTATAATTTATTATCCCCCTGTTTTAGATCGACTGATCGTCGCCGTCGCCGTCGCCAGGGTACAGGTTTTTCGCATTTCAAACGACTGTAGCATTCACTTTTGTGTAGCAGGTAAGTTTGTGGACATTTCAGTAATAAACACCACATTACATGGATATGTTTAGCATATGTGCATATTAATTTGAAAAGTATTTTTTATTCGAGGTTTTCGTTGAGTAAGCCTTCTTTGTTTCTCCTCACGGTTGATGATAGATCTACATAGACATAGGCACATATGCACAAATTTGCCACAGCAATGACCTTATAACGTCCCCAACAGTTAACTCATTGTGCATTCATTCACTGATTTCTGATGTGTGATGTCAAGTATTGATCAAAATGCCAACTTTGGAAATTTGAATAAACTCCTATTGCATAATTTTTATCACTTCTCTGTTGCATGCCTTTTGACAGCATACAGTATGAACATTATCATTTTACTGCCAGCTGTGCTCAGGATTATCTATGGTTAAATTAGACAAGTCTTCTGCTGATACCCCATCAGCTATGCTAACACATTCAAACTGAATAATTTTCAGGGTGCACAGCTGCATTGAGCGTGAAAATTGTGCAAGTTCAACCCATGATGTCACTGGATTGAAATACAGAGACACTGACCACTTACAGGCATCTTGAATAAATGCAACTTGCGTCTCTCAACCAAACTATGGACTTGTGTCTTTATACATACTCAGTAAATTTGTCTGCGTTTCTGTTAGGAGTATGGTTTGCCAATCTGTAAGTGAGTCTGTATCACTTTAAAAGTGACCATTATACAAACATCAGTGTCAGGTGGACCCTATCTGCTTGCTGATTTCTGATAAGATTTTCTTTCGTATTTCATTTTTGCACTTGGTATGTTATATAGAAAAGTTGGACACAAATTCAGCATCAGGTAGAAACTACTCATATTCTGGCCCTTATTGTGCAATATGCATAAGCAATTTTCAATGGAAATGTCGTCATGACTATCATGGACGTGTCAGTGAGGCAACCTGCAAGAATCGTCATGTAACTATTTCCCGATAAATGAGCTTAATCTTTAGCTTTGAGTGCATGCTGTTGTTCTCATTATCTAACGATGACACTATTTCCCTACATGATTTATGTGAGTGATCTAATTTTTTTCACTGTTGCCAATACATTCTAAAGCTAAATGTAGGTCTCCATTTTTGCTCCGCACCATTGTTTTGGCCTGCTGCTTGGGTAATACGGTCCAGTTCTGACACGTCGGTAACTATGACTAATAACGAGACATTACAAAACATGTAACCGTGCAAGTTTAATTTTTTGTGGTCCATTGAGTGATGATCAATTTAGATGGGTATTAATCTAGAAGGTATTGTTTTAGATGATGGTTCCAAATATGTTGGACCGTGGCATTTGCGGGAGCTTTACCAAGTCACACACAGACATAACAATTGGAAAAACTGGTCTGCCAAAATGTGGCACTTAAAGAGTTAAGAATGCAACACATCTTTGAATCGAAGCAGGTGCACGTGTGCACCTATAGAGGTGAAAAATTGTTTAGATAGACACTTGACATTCAAATACAATCTTCTTTTCTATTGATACAATTTCTGCCATCTGCATGTTTGCTACTGAACCTTCTGATAATATTTTCTGCATTGACTATTATCTTACATGCAGTGTGTATCAGAAAGCTGTCATGGTATAGAAACCATATATGAAAAGGTTGCAGTGCCATGCATCATTTGCAAGATGAACGACAAACTTGTAGTTTTGTTATGAATTGAGCCGTTTTGCATTTGTGTTTGGCCAAAGTAGTCACGAGATTAGGTACGGCATTACGTCTATTCTACTATAACTGATGTTGTTCCATGGCACAAATATCAGCAAGAATGTTAGAGCTGGTCCTGTAACTGCAATATTTATTCAGAAGAATCACGGAATTTCGGATCGCGAGTTTCTGGTTTAGCTAACATTTATCCAGATAAAGTTCCTAAAAGTCACATGTACTATATTTTAAAAAGTACATTAAACTTGAAGCATTGTGATAATATTTACCTTTTTGCACACATGCTAAGTAATACAGTGTGCTTTGTATTTTCTTCATTTTATAGCAAATGCATCTGATGTTAAAATGCATTCAAAAGGAACAGGCATTGTAGCAACTTTAAGTTCACATATAATTTAAGAATTTAATTACCACATTTTTATTTGCATAAACTGACTATGATTCTTTGCACAAATCGCAAGCTGTATGCAGAACCGTTATCACATACCGTATTTGTTAGATTGTCATAGATAATAATCGTCTACGGATCGTAAATGGAAACAGGTTACAAAATTAATGTCTTTTTTTTAATCGCCACAGACAGTGAAGAAAAAAGATAGGATTGTATTACGTGGAATTTTGATGATAGCTTTCTTGGGGAGTTGAGGGTTCAATTCAAACTTTCCTTCGCATATTTCAGTCTTAGGGGCAGACAGGGAGGCTTCAACCTAATACTAAAACCTTTACTGGGATCAGGAAAAGCGTTGCCTTGCATATCATTTTCTGATTGCCCTCATCTTTCATTCACTATTCGTGTTATTTTATATTAATATTGAGGATAGGTCAAAACATTCACGCAGACAAACTTGAACACCAGTTGATTTAAAGGGAAAGTGTTTTTCCATGACCTCAAGTAACTGGCACAAGTGTTTGCAATGTCTTATATAGTCCCTTTAATGCTCTTCATATTTATATGTGGAATATTTATTGAATGTGTTATTACAAAGATCTTTCGGAAGCCATCAGATGAGTTTTTCAATCAGGTATTTGCACGTTGTTAGGCATGAAAATGTCTCAAATACAAATTTAAGTACTATGCGTCATTTCATGCTTTCTTTTTTCAGTTCAACCTGTCTGGTGCTATTTTCAGTATTGGTAACTTCTTTATAACTATGAAAAACTTCCAGTTCTGCGAGGCATTATCAGTTGCTGAAAAAGCTATACATACATGTATCAGGAAAATTCTCAGGGAATATCTCGAATTGCATTCTCAAATCATCTGGTAAGGCCAAATGCCAAATGTTTTTCTTTTTTTTTTTTTTTTTTTTTGTTTTGTTTTGTTTTTTTTTTTTTTTTTTCTTTTTTTTTTGTTTTTTGTTTTTTTGTTTTTGTTTTGTTTTTTTTTTTTTTTTTGTTAGTGGGTGCAAGTCCGTCAATAGATACTCAAAAGAAAGGCATGGCCACAACCGTAAATTTAAAAATAAGTAAAGAAGACTGTAGTCGTCTGATATGCATAAGCTAATGGTGTTCCGTTTTGTATACGAAAAGGATACAGCATGCTTTTTTCCGCATTTACGTCCGGCCAATAACTAGCCTATTATCAGTATTGCCTCATTTAAGATGTTTGGATCAGTTAAATATTCTCTCATCTTTTTCGAACTAGAATAAGTATTTCAAGTTTAGGTGCCCCTGTAATATTTTGAAAACAATACACAGGTTCTTTCCAATAACAGTCCTGTTGTGTATCAAGAGCAAACTTGACAGATGAAAGAGTTAATTTACGTGCACTAAAATAAACTATGGCATCATAAGCTTTTACTGTACCAGTATCGAATATGCCTTGGTATGTAATCTATACGACTACAAATTGATGTTTAATTTGCAACTTTACATGTTGACCGTTGAAGAAATCCATTAGAAATTAATATCTCTGAGACACAAGTGATTAACTCCATCTCATTAGGTAACACTTCACATGAAAAAGGATGTAATAGACTCACATTGGCACCTATATCAACTTAAAATTTACAATCCACTTTCTCAATTTTTTTCCTGAAAGAAATTTCGAGGTACATTTATTTGGTTCACCATATAAACGTGACCCGGCAGAATTAAATGGCACAACCCTGCCATTTGCGGTCCCCCGACTGATTCATGACTGGTGTCAATTAAATAGTCCTGGTAGCCCCTGGTACTTTCAGTCTGAAACTTCTCACAGTTAAATTTCAGATGCCTTGACTGTAAACAATACCAATATGTATCCCCACTAGATGTCCTTTATTTTGTTTTAAGATATTCGAATTCTTTTGTTTACGAAATCAATTTTCGCTTGCAAGCTTTTTACAGCTTTGGTCTTTTGGTCTCAATTACATTTTGAAAAGTAGATACAGGTGAATGTATACCAATTGGAGGTTAAGCTTTCATCCTTCCTGAATAGTCATTTCAGTCAGTGCATTCTCCACCCGCACGTTCCAGCGTCTGTGGCGCTGTTCTTTGAACTTGAACTCGTACATTACTATCTTTGATAGCATTCAAGAAATAATGTACAGCCATGTTTTCCCTATTCTCAAATGTATCAAAAGAAAAGCTCTACTTACCAACATGCGGTCTTGGAAGATTCCATCTTAATTTTGTTTACAACACAAAACCTCCTGTCACTAACTATCTACTAATCTACGCTCACCAAACTGGTTGCCCAGTGCTTGACATAAAGCATTATAACTGTGTCTCATTGTTTTGAGAGATATTGTTTGCAAACTCCAGCACCTGACCACGCAACACAGATATCAAAAATATTCTTTTCCCTTCCACATTTTGACAGTTTGTCTGAACTATGATTTCAAATAGTTCAAAAGAAGTTGACCCACATTCATAAATCTTAAACCCAACAATGACGGCAAAGAGATTATAGAGTTACCAAAACATCACCATTAATCTTCCAATACCAATGTGAAGAAACAAATTTCACTCCTGACTTGAGACAGTAACACATAAAAGACAACTGGTGGATTTAAACCGGTCTTCTCAACCTTTCAAATATTCTTCATAAAATACAAACATACAGTGTTTCCAAAATGTAAAACCTGTTTTATCAGGATATTTTTTTCCAGATTCATATGTTTTATCAGGAGTCATTTGAGGCACAGTGCTCAAAGATGCATATAATAAAAAACCTACCTATTCCTGTCCTGGAAGACAAAGGTACATATCTACGATCCTGTGATCCTGAATATTCATTCCTGTTCATATTGATTCAAGCTGGTCTATCTGTTTGGGGGTTTTTTTGGTTTTGTTTTGTTTTGTTTTGTTTTGTTTTTTTTTACTCGAGAAACCTGCCACAAATAATGGCATTGTTAGGTCGCCGTACTTTATGTCTTTACCAGCGTATTGAAACACAAGCATTGCTTGTGGCTACTCCTATCGTTACGAAGAAGGTCCACTGCTTTTTGCTTTCTGTCAGATGTGAAACGTCTACCATGTCCACGATGTTTGCTCTTACCTTCCCTATACATGTCAGCCGACAGAAGATTGTAATCACTATCCAAACTAGAATCACCACAGGTGCTGGAATCACGACAATGACAGACTAGAGTCACATTGCCGACCACAACAACAGCCATGATGACACCGACGACAGGAAAAATATCGCTCTCAGCTACCAAAACGAGACACTCGGAGAAAACTACATATGCCCCCCCCCCCCCCGTGAATCTTGGTCACGTGAATTGCGCAGTCTGTTAATATGACGACCAAGACCTTGCTGGTAAAGATTTTTGCCTTCTAAGCCCCTGGAAATAATCTGTAACCAGCTTTAAGCGGACGCTCAGCCTGTTGCTGTAAATCATCCATGTTCCTGAGAAAATCAAGGTTAAGCTTTTCCAACCAATCCAAACTGTCAATATCTGCCACCGCTCAATCCAGATCCTTGCGTGCACAGCCGGTACCATCATCATGCCCCTCAGGAGAAGATCCATCTTTCATATGGAAGGCATTGTCGCGATCATCAGGATCGCACTTGTTTGGAACTCCAATCTGCTAAGCTGATCTTGCACTTGCTTAATTTGATGCCTCTTTTGGCCTTTCAATTGATCTTGTAAGTCTTTGATCGTATAGTCCAGCCTCTAGATCTCCCAATTTTGCATCATGCTTCAAAGCACCACTTACATGACTTAATAATCCATAACGCCCGGAGCTGAGTGCTGCGTAATTAACTGGAGCCCAGCCCTTTAACCATCGTACAGATAGCGCAAAATTCACAAAGGCATGCAGATCAAGTCTCTTAATCAAGCCACATGTCGATCCAATAATTGCACGTGAGGTAATCACCAAAAAAATATGTACAAAAACCATTCCAAACGCAACATATATGCTCCATGATGGAGAAAGGAAACCAGGAAGAGAGTCAAATGCCCCCCCCCCCCCCCAAAAAAAAAAAAAATCCGCGAAAAATTCTCAGCAAACGTCACTAGCGATGTTGACTAGACCAAGAACAACGAATGAATGAAAAAAAGCGGGAAGATAAAACAAATCAGCAGCAGGAGAGGCAAGATCACATGGTCACACGCAGTGCCTATCAACATAAAGATGAGGCTCATTTCAATAGTCAAAGCAATTAATTTTTTTATGCAATAAAAGGCAACAAAGAACAAACATGATTTTGCCAGTTGGCAGAATGACCCGAACAAGCATTAACTCTTTCAACACAATTTTTGTGTGTGTTTGCTATTTTTGACTTCTCAAATACCATCACTTAGATAATGCTGAAACTTGGACATGTACCTTTAGAAGTATTTTAAAATGCTGCCTACTCAGTGGACATGCTGCATATCTCTTATTCTTAATTAACTTCGCACCTCGGGTACTTGTCGTTTAATGCATTCATTCTTACTGATAACAAGGAAGTCCATGCGGATTTAAAGGTAATTGGCATTTTTTATTTGACCAAATTTTTCAGGCACATATAAAATCTGGCAAGCATGTATCTTGGGTGGGTCCACACTGAGTATGTTCGAATGGACATCCTTCATTGATTGATTAATTGATTAATTGATTGATTGATTAATTGATTGATTGATTGATTGATTGATTGATTGGTCTTTGTTTGTTGACAAAATTTTAAAAATCGTCATGCGTACAGCAGCTGGGCCAAGTGCTTTGAAATTGCACAGGGACACCTCTGGGTATCTTCTGGACCAGTGTGGCATGAAAACCAAACCCGGCTGTTCACGCAGCCTTATTCTTTATGACTCTGTGTGTGTGTGCGTGTATGTGTGTGTGTGTGTGTGTGTGTGTTTTAAGTATAGACACATTTGTTTTACATGGATTGTGAAAGAAGTCAAGCATTGACTTATCGAATCAGTCTCCATGGCAGAGATGTTGGCGTATACTTCCTACCTTGTCTGTGGTGTAGGAACGGAATAACTCTGAGAAAACCACCATGCACGGATAAAGTGGTAGGAACTGATTCCACATGCTGCCCAGGACTATAATCGAACCTGGGTCGCAGAGAAGGGCGAGCATCTTGCCGCTCACGCAACCGTTGACCCTTTGTTGGGGGGACCCTAAAAAGTGTTCTTCTCAAAACCCCAAAGCCCATTGCTACGAAATTGGATAGGGCAATTCTGCAGTGCTATGGACTTTAATCATTCAACAGGTGGCGTTGCAGCTTTATTTACAGCTTTTTATGTTATATATATATATATATATATATATATATATATATATATATATATATATATATATATATATATATATATATGTGTGTGTGTGTGTGTGTGTGTGTGTGTGTGTGTGTATCTTATTTTATTTTTTAAAGTTTCATTTACTTTTATTGTTATTATTATTATTATTATTATTATTATTAATATATATTTTTTTTTACTTCAAAAATGTCACTAACATTGTTCTGAAACTTGGTGGCGAGAGAGCTCTCAGGAACATAAAACAAAGTTGTTTCTTCATGTGGTATTGAATGGACTTTTCAATCCGTGTCCCTGTCAGTGGATGCATGCATTCTTATTGATTACCACGTACCTCAGGTGAGTTCCTACCAAGTTGGTTCAAATGCTCACGCTGTACTTTTCAGTTATATAGTACAAAATAAAATGACCCATATTCATATTTTTTTAAACCAACAATGACAGCAAAGAGATTCCAGAGTTACCAAAGCATCAACATCCATCTTCGTACACCAATGCGAAGAAACAAAGTTCACTCCTGACTTGAGACAGGCAGTCACCCATAAAAGGCAGCTGGTGGTTTTAAACCGGTCCTCTAAGCATTAGATAATTTTCAAAACCGCTTGAAATTGCATAGCAACACTTATAGGGTCCCCAAGATATTAATTGCTGAAAAGGTGGCCCTGTGTTTTGTGTGTGTGTGTGAGTTTTCCGTTCTTTTTTCCCTCATTTTTTTCCTCTATTTTTTCCTCTATTTTTTTTACGAATTTTTTATGTAGGTTTGTTATTTTCAACTTCTTCTTCTAAAATATTACTCAGATGTTTCTGATACACGGTGGAAATGCAGTTTGTGGGGGAGTTGAACAAAGTTGTTTACAATCTGGTGATACTCTGGATTCGATATTTTCAATGCATTTTTTAATTCAGGTACCAGTTGTTGAATGTACGCATTCCTGTTGGTTACTATTACATAGACAAGAGCAACAGTGCCACATTTTCGATGTAATTTTCCACAGAAAAATCCATTGCAATCCAATCTCTCTATGCTCCATAGCTGTTCCAGTCACTGTCTAAATCTAAAGATATAAATAACCAACACATTATCACGTACGATTCAAAATTCAGAAAGTGCTCGGCTTCAACACCCAAGTGAATCTATACGCAGGTCATCACCGGGAAACTGGCAAGCATGTTTCACAGCCTTGATTAACCGGATATGCCTTTTATATGAAGGCGGCTGCTTGCTTTCACCATGTAAATGGTAAAGACAACCGGTTTGAATGTAAAGTCAATGGGCCTTGCAAAGGAAGGTGACTTTTCGAGTTTTTCTTCCAAAGCAATCAACCAGAATCACGTCGTACTGGGTAGGGATGCACCTTGGGTGGGACTCCATCAATGTATTAAAAAGGATATGCTCCAGCGATGTTTGAATTCAAAAAGACACAAAAATTTGTCATCCCATGAACCCATGTAACAGTATTGAGAAGAGAGGGGAAGTAATAAAAAATCATGTTGGCAGTGAAAACTTAATTATAATCTAATATTGAAAACACCACCCATTTTATGGTTTGACATTAATGACAGATACATTTTGTATATTTTTCATACTGATGATATGTGTCTGTTATTCATGTATTTGTGTTTTGTTACCTGAATCACATTTATGCTTGAACCATATCATTATCAAAAATTAGTTCCAATGCATTTCACTGTGCGTACAATTTCTGATTATATCTTTGATATTCGTCAATCTGAGTCAAACGGACTTAGTATCTAACAACAGTATCCCTAACCTCGGCCAGACGAGAAAGAAAAGCACACTGATGAAATAGGTGTATTTCCTTGCAATTCATCCATGCAGTAATGCCTACCCATGCGTGTGCTCAACAAGCTTGACACATCAAATATTAGCAGAACAATGCACTACGCACAGGCGTTTTTTTGATACTTCAATAATCAAATCCGCTAAAACTATGTGACATTGACAATTAAATTCATTTATTTTAGTGCAAGTCATTTGATAGATTTTCAAGTTAGAGGCTTGGGGTTTGTTGTCGTATGTTCAGGGAAATGTGTACAAAGTGCAGGCCCCAGAAATAAGCCATAAGAAAAGGAGCTGACTGACCAGTAAAAGTCCATTATAATCAGGTTTGTTTAGAGACTCGTGAGGTCACCTCAATTACAAGTGCCATCTTTAAAACCGTGTATGAATACATGAAAATAGTTTGAAGTATCAGTTTGACTATGCACAAAGAATTTCGTACGATCAGTGATGTGTCTGTGACTCCTGTAAATTTGATCAACCCAACTGTCTAATTTCTTAGATTTGCAATTGTATAATAAGAAATCATGATTACTAGGTGTCATTTTGTGGTGCTTTTAAATAAAGACCTGAATACAAAATGTTTCAGTGTTGACTGGCGACCGCAATACAACATATATCAGTGTTAACTGGTTAGTGAGTTAACGGCTTCCTCAAGGCATACCAGGGAAACACCGTTGACACAGACCATTTCTATATTCTTTGGAAAAATAGAGGGGATGGTCCTAAAGTCAAGAATATGATCTGAACCCTGACAAAAGTTCAAAAAAGTGTACTTGTAATGCATATTTTGGCCTCAAATTTGGTATAAAGGTAGCTATTTTTGTGCTGCATAGGTTGAATTACCTCACAATATTTCAGTGTGTGTGATCTTAGTTTCGGTGTTTTGTGAGAATGGTAATGTTAGGAGATACACCAGGCTCTGAAGGCCCTGCATTTAGCAGAGGAGGGTAATTGTGCAATATTGCGAACATCAAAACATTGATACCACAGGTTTTGTTTTCACCCGTGTAAGCTATAACATACTTGACAGATGGAATTAATACAGTGCAGGAGATGAATCAAAGTCCTGTAAGTTACACATGCATGTGAGGTGAAAACTGGGCAGGTGAATTGGCAGTGGGGGGGGGGGAGACTTGCCAAAAATATAAATCACTGCTTGACCCTACAAAAAGAGAGGACGCTTTACTAGTTCATCAGTATATCTGGTACACTGCAATAAGAAGGAAAGATAAAATGTGACTTGTCAAGTTCTCTTGCACAAGGAGACTGCAGAAGCCTTGAAATTGTCATTGAGGACAGTGAGATGAAAAACAGAAGGGGTCAGCACTCATTCTTTGTGATGAGAAGTCCCACTGCAAACTGGACAATTATGACAAAGAACTGTGTATGAGTTCTATGGAAAGAAAGATCTGCCCACTCTTCCAAAAATTCTGGCCAGAATAAGAGACATCCTGGATATATCTTCATTGTATTGCATAGTTGTTTTGAAAGAATTTGGATTGAAATGGACAAGGACAACAATTTTGTGCAGAGACCAGATTTCGTAGCTGCCAGAGCATATGGTTTTTTAGGAGTATCAAACAATATCGACATGACGGACAATAGAATGTGTATGTTGATGAAACATGGGTCACTGTTGTTCACACAGTTGGTGTCCTGTTTAAGTTGAGGCAGGATATGTAGAGGTTCTGGAACACAAAGACATTGAACTGCCTAACATTCCATCTGACAAAGGTTGACGCTTAATAGTTCACCATGCTGGAAGTGCTGGGACTGGATCATCCCAGGGTGTGAATTGGTGTCTGTCAGCAATGAAAATCTGACAAATCTGGACTAGCATTCAGAAATGAATGCCGAAGTTTTCATGAAGTAGCGGGAAAATAAGCTAATACCTGGTTTGGATGAACTTAGTTTGATAATTGTTGATAATGCTAACTAACACAACAACAAATCTGAACAGTGAAAGTATCCACCGATGAATAAAGGAAAAGCTGAAATGCAGAAGTGGCTGAAGGAGAAAAACGTTCCTCTCGATGAAACAATGACACAAAATTATCTAAGAGAATTAAGGCTCCAACTATTTATAAAACAGACTCTGTTGCATGGGGGTATGGCCACCACGTTTTACCTACACTAGTGACACATTGTTAGCTTGGTGCGATAGAGCTCATCTGGGCACCTGTGAAACACTACTTAGCTGGCGAAAATGTAACTTTCAGGTAAATGATGTTAGGATTCTGGTTCATTATGCCTTCTCCCAAATAACTAGGAAGGCCTGGACTGACAACAAGCTATCATACACTGTTAAAGTAGAGGATCGATTCATAGAGGTTTACGATATCTTAGGAACATTCCTCCACCGTACCATAATTAATTTTGGAGAACGTGATAGTGAATCTGATGACTCAGACCTGGATGAAGATTCCACTGACTACCCTTCCAGATGACATATAGCACAGCCAAACTACTGGAACTTAATCAGTATTTGTTGAAGTAACACGAATACTAGTAATATTAGTATCAATACTGTCAAATAATATCAAATGGCGAAGAATGGGATAAAAAAAAAAAAAGAAAATTAAGCGCCAACACAGTAGCGGTCTGTACCTGCTATATAGGACCCCCTCTCCTGGTAGATTGAGGTGGTCACATATGGCAGGTGCCCTTTAATTGCGGGTAATGGTCAAAAATCCTATGCATGAAATGTTGGTTACCATATGAGTCTTGTACATGTTGAAGTGATTTTCCTGCAGGAGTGCAGAGAACTGGCAGTTAATAGTGACCCTCCCTACATGTTCTCCCCCCTTCCATGTGGTCATTATCCAGGTGCATCTGGGCTACAACTATCTTGGCAGGTTGTTCCATTCATAAGACAGTTCACCATCTATATTCAGCGTCTCAAATTCTTTAACTATCACTCAAAGTTTCATGAATGGGCATTTTTGCACAGAACATATAAGATTATACGATTTAGTGCAATAGCAGCAGCAAAAAAAAAAAACTGCCAGTGAACCAAACTTCAGGCCAAAATATGCATTGCAAGTGCACTTTTTATGAACTTTTGTCAGGGCTCAGATCATATGCCTTACTTTAGGACGATACGTCGTACTAAAAGGACATTTAATCCGGAATCAGGTAAGTAATTCGGAGGAATACAATCGTTCTTGTGATCAGCCCTGAAAAGCTTAAAGTGGGATGCAAAAAAGATGCGTTTCATGGTCTTTTTGTATGTCATTTCGACTTGACCTAATAGCAAAATTATCGATTCAATGTTCATGTACAACTTACTATACTGCTCATAAATTGATGAAATGATGTCCTAGATATGCATAAAAGCTTTGTTTAATTGGCACCATTAATTTCCTTTCAAATTCATCTAATAATAAAAGTTGATTCAATTTTTGCGTGAAATTGGTGCAGGTTCTTCATACACTGATCACCTGATGTCCAGAATATTTGTGTTGGCTTTGCACACCATCAAGAACAGAACTTTGTGGTTTCAAACGTAAAATAGCAAACCCCAGAGTTCCTAAATCTCCATCGACAGAATTGTAAAATAAGCCTGTTTGAGATTAGTTTCTACAAGTAAAATGTCACGGGATCTAGTTCTGTTTTTGAACAGGGTTATGTTCGAAGATGTGTCACAATGAGCCAATTTCCAACGGCACAAAGCCATTGAAGAATTTGGTTTCCAAATAATTGCTTCAGAATTCTTTGAGATAGAGATTTCATATTGCCACAGGATTGTAGTCCCTTATAATAGCTGAGTCAAGTTTGAAGATGGGTGACATCCATCTGGCTGTATGTCCGTCCTTGCACAATATTTCTGCAGTATCATTTCCACACATTGTCACCTAGGGCTTCCTTATTGCAAATGATCGTATTCCTGTATAACAGTTGCGTCAAATGTAATGTTGGGTGACCTTGACCCAATTCCCAAAGTAAAAGAAACACATTAACGAATTCGACTTCTATAATTTGAGACGTTTTTGAGCTAGGGTTTCCATACTGCACAGAAGTATAGTCCTTACTAGCGGCTAGTTTATGCTCTGTTTGGCTCTCTGTCCATTAGTCCGTCCATTTCTCTGTCCAGCTGCGTTTCGTAAGATGAGCAGAAAGCGTTTTCAATAAAGGCTTCCTACTTACAGATGGTTATGCACCATGGAAAGGCCTAGGCTTAGACCTCTCTTTTCGTGGTCACATGCATTATTTGTGCATTTACTTGCAAAGTTATAACTAGAACAATCTCTGAGTTAGGACTCCCAAATAGCACACAGTTATGCATTTGTGTACTTGTTTTCTGGATGCTGGATAACAAATTCAAGACTTTATTATTTAAATATGGCTGACCTTGAGCCCGTGTTCAAGGTCAATTATTCTGTGTTTAACGTAACAAATGTGATCCACAGGCACTACAGAGAATGACACGCTTTTGTACATGCACTTCTGGACGTTTAAGATCAAAACAGTTGTAGATACTACACCTTAAAACTTGCTAACCTATTTATGCTTTATATATACATACACACATATATATATATATATATATATATATATATATATATGTGTGTGTGTGTGTGTGTGTGTGTGTGTTTGTGTGTGTGTGTGTGTGTGTGTGTGTGTGTGTGTGTGTGAATGCCGTTGTATCTTAAGAAACGGGCCATTCCATGATTATCCTTTTAGTTTTTGTACTGTTTATGATTTGGTATTCCAAATGGGATCTGTGATTACCAAGGTATGTCGATGAGGCTAGGGGCTTGGGCACAGATCCACCAACCTCTGACTGCATTTTTATTGTCTGTCTTGATACGGTTGGGGGGGGGGGGGATTGGAACATATCTGTCAATCATTCCCCTAAATACAATTAGTGTTAAACAAGCCAAGGAACTCTTTTAGGATTACCATAACATATCAAGATAGGCATGTCTCTGGTTCTTAGATCCTAGAAGGCCACCTAGTGCATGCAAAATATAAAAGAACCACTTAAGTCAGAGATTGTCCATTATATTTTACATCATTTTATAACTATATAGAATGTGTTGCCACTCACTTGTGGTTTTATATTTAAAATAATCATTTTACATCAAAATTAATGTAAAAAGTTGGCAATATTTGTTCAAATTTAGCTGCAATTTAATGACGTTTTGCTGACACCTTAACTTTGAAAATGCCTCAAAGGGCATTTATATGTAGATGTGGTACTTGTAATTGTATATTTCAGTGACACATGTTTTAATGGCTTCTGCACAGCATTCTTGGTAATGTAATGCAATGCAATGCAAATACCAGCTTTTCCCTCCTTTGACACAAATTCACGCTTTGCCAACGAAGTAACTTTCTTCATTTGAAATGAATTAACTTGTAGTCATTTTCTCATCTTGAATATGTATGTACACACACACACACACACATATATATATATATATATATATATATATATATATATATATATATATATATATATATATATATATATATATATATATATATATATATATATATATATATGTATGTATGTATATTGACAGGCCGTTTATAAGGCCAAATACATATGGAACGTGCATGGGTGGATAGAAAATGATGTCTTCGTGTCACAGGAGGCCACATTTTCCGTTACATTCACGAGAGACTGCAGGTCACGTTTGAATAATATTGGCAAATGTATGGGTGTGATTCTACTCATTCTATGTTTATGTATATATGGGTTTTTACCGAATATATTTCCAATACATATACTTTCAACATCAAATGTGCTATCTTTGTTTACGCTGGTCGTAGTTAAACTGCGACACATCTGATATATAAACATGATATTTTCTGTTTAACTCCGTATTTACTGCACAAATAAACTCCACAGGCATGCGCTTGACCTTAATCAGATATGATATCTTTGTTTACACTGGTTATAGCCATACTGCGTCATACCTGACATAATCGAACGTCACCATGCACATATGATTTCGTATACGTGTTATAGTGCTACGTCATTGTTGCTGCCACGTCACAATTACTTGTAAAAACAATGTTTCTGCCATATAACTAGGATGGAATGTGTTTTTTCGCTTTAACTCCCAAAAGACCGGAATTAACTTTCAAACATAAATAAGCAAAGCATATACAGATATTTCAACACCATGTGATCAATTTATGAACATTTTGTCAGTTTTGCATCGAAACTGAATGTATATCTTTATAATGAGGCTAAGTCAAAAGGACACTTATTGTACCTTACATCTTTCAGTGCTAATCTAAAAAACATTGTGTTCATCTCAATTAGGAAAGGGACTCCTGACTAAAATGTCTAATACCTTTTACCCTAGTACTAAATCCTTTATTATTCCAAAGAAAATAGAAATGGTAGGTGTCAACAGTTTTTCGCAGCAAGCAGTGGACAGGCTGTTGAATCAGTGAACCGTTATCATGGACAACCATGTTTAATGTCTTTTTAAATTAAGGACAAAGTGACAACTACAATAAATTGGGTAAATCAAATCTATATCAGTCAAGTATCTTTCTATATCCTTCCTTGCGACCTTGCTGTGCATTGTTTAATAAATGCTTATTGCAAAACGACTTTAAAACATATCCATCGTATTCTGCTACCACTAAACGATCATAGATTGCGCTTCCAATTGACTTCAAAGGGACATCATCTGATCATGGGTCTGTAAAAAATTCAATTTTGGAGGTGACGTTTATTGGTAAATTATCGCCCTTTGTTATGCTGTGTACAGGTCCTTGGTTATAGGATAAAAAAATCAAACACATAATTTTAAAATTTATCTTCTTACCTGCCTGATTTCGAACTGTTCAGTACCAATAAGCCTTGCAATTCATGTCACCGTACTTCTAGACGTTTTTGCCCTCGACTGAATTTCACACTATCCGAGCACTCATTGCTCGCGCCAAAATAAAATGCGCAAAAATTTCTGCGTATCGAACAAATTGTACAGTGGCAATAATCGATGCGCGAATATAAAATGCTCATTTTTTTCCAATCTAAGAAAAGAGATGCACGAAATGGAGCACGCGCAAATACACTCTTGTGGAAGTTCAGTATATTGGAGGACTTAAAGGGTTCATAACATAAGACTGCTTGAAAAAGAAATACAGGATTTGCTTGCTTTTCTCCTTTGTTATCACTTATGCAGTTCTAAAGAAGGCATCTGCCAAAAGCTCATTTGCCCCAAAAATCTTGAGGCAAGAAAGTTGAACACACGCGAGATAGTCATTGTAAGTTGATCACTTGGAAAGAAATACACCTGGTCCATCAGTCTGATTTGTCTTTCTAACCTCCGATCATACATGATACATTGTTTTCAAACAAAGTGCTTTGATTAGGAATTAACCTACACATAAGATATAATAGGAACAATAATTGGAATAAAAGTGCATATGAACTAATTCTTTAGAATGGGTCAAGTATAAATACAGTTTGAATACTAGAATGCAACCTAAGAACAAACGAGATATCTCAGCAGCGTGACGTATATACAAAATACATAGAAAAGTAAATATCATAATTGTTAAAGGATTAAGATGAATGCTTTTTCTTCAATATTACATAATAAACTTTCACTGGCAAAATAAGCCTTTTGTACACTACTTCCTTTCTTCTTACAACTACATGGATTTGTGGGATAAAAGAAACTATCAAAAGATTCCCCAGCAAGATCCACTTTGTCATCTGTAGCTTCGATACAAATTGCACCAAGACAGGCATTGCATAGTGCTATGTGTGTTCAACAGATACCGAAACATCCATACGTAAACAGCGTAACAAAAATTATAGGACATTTTATTGACCAAATGTATTATCAATCGTATTTTTAAAGGCTACCCCCCCCCCCAGCAACTCTGTGACTAACTAATTTCTCCCAATTTTTACCACAGCTTGCTTATCAGTCAGCTGAGGTTACGGGAGGGGGATCCTTCTTCCGTTTGGGCGTCGGTGTCGATGTCCGTACGTCACCAATTCATATTTGCAACTTCTTTTAACATATAATCAGCTGGATTCACGTGCAATTTGGTTCTGTGTCTTGGGTGGCTTTCTTCAAAAGTTGCTCTAAATGATCACAATTCTATAATATCTGTATTTTAGTATGAATTCTCTATTCATTTTGTGTCAAAATCTTCAAATGTACTATCAAAAAAACCGCTCAGCCATTCGCGTTGAAACTGCTTGGAGACACTTCTGGGGACTGGGAGACTATATATAGTTCAACAGGTGACGCTGCATTTTTTTTTATATTTGTATGAATTTTTGTGTCTTAAGGCTATTTTCGACCTCTGTGAAACCCTCACTGAGATTGTTGTGAAACTTGACACAAAAAAAACTTGTGGGAGGGTTAAAAAAATTTATTCAGCAGGTGGCGACACTGATGATCCCTGATCATGCGAGTCTACGGACATTACAATGGAGATTCACTGTTTTATTTTTTTCAAAACCGTCAAAAGGTTCACTTCAAATTTGTGACAGATGTACTTTGGTTGGGACTCAGCTAAGCGTCTTCAAATGGTCATGCTTCAGTGAGTTTTATCTTTTATGGATTTTTGAGAGGGGGGGTGTTTGTTTGTTTTTGTGTGTGTGTTTTTGTTTTTGTTTGTTTTTGTGTTTTGGTTTTTTTTGTTTTTTTTTGTTTTCGTTTTGTTGGGTTTTTTTTTGTTTTTTTGTGGGTTTTTTTTTTTTTTTTGGTTTTGTTTTGCTTTGTTTTTTTTTTGTATTTATTGTTTTTGTTTTGTTTTGGGGTTTTTTTTCTGTTTTTTTTTTTTTTTTTGTTATTTTTGGGGAGCAAGTCTTCTTATAGACCAGTTTATCAACTGCTTTGAAACTGCATGGGAACAGCTCTGGGGTTTCTCACACCTTACATTATTCAACAGGTAGTAAAGCGTTTTTATTTTATTTAATTTTTGAATTGTTTGTGTTCAGGCTATTATAGACCTCTTCTCCAAAGCCATCTCTCAAATTGTACACAAATTTAGCTTGTGGGGCGATTACACAAGAGAATTTACCAGGTGATGACACTCTGTACCCTATAGTTTTAACGATTTTTTTTTTCTTTTCGGGTACGTGTCAGTTAATGCATGCATCTCTTTAGTTTATAATGAATGTCAATGGGGATTGCAATGAAAATTCACAATTTTATTTCTTTTCCAAAATCCTCATCCCATATACCCAAGAGGGACTTATTATGCGTTGACTCTCAATGTCGGCAGGAGATTGGTTGTTCACATAGCCCAGTTAGTATAATTTCCTGTGCAAAATCCCCATCCCTTAGACTAGAATGGGACTTATTATTATGTTGAATATCATGGTTGGCTGAGGACGGGCTGTTCACACAGCCCTCTTGTCTTTTAGGTGTCTTGGATGAGGTGCTGCATATCTGCTGTCCAACTTATCTTGCATTGTCATCTAACATGCTAATTTCTAGATGTCGTCCGAGCTGTAACGTCGTCATTCAACAGACCACATGAAGTAAATGGTTAGTTGCACAAAGAGATGTTTTACATTTTAATAATTAAGCTACAGAAGTCATCAGTCATAGTCAACAGATATACTGTAGTTGGACCTTATTACCCGAGTTGAAGGAAAGGAGAACCGCAATTTGACGACGGAGAGTGTGCTGGCTAAAAGTTACATTGCTGGCCGGTTTTGTTTTTGTTTTTTTTTTCTTTTTTTTTTTTCTTTTTTTCTTTTTTTTTTTTCACGCTGTAAGATATCGCATTTGATCAATAATGCTATTATGAAATAAAACAATTTTGTGATGCAAAAGTGTGCCTGAGGAGCAAAACATAGACCTATGTTTGGTGACAGAATTTATTGATAACAATCAAAGCAGACGGGTCATGTAGATAAAACAAGTGGACATGGTGTCAGTTGGATTATGGTAGCAACAGTGTGCCATCAACGCTAAAATGTGAGCTCAGCGGTCCAAAGAACGTTTCATACTAACTTATTCTGGTATCTTATTGATTCAAAGATACCACTGGGATGGATATGATGATATCGCCATTGAAAATGGTTACTTAAATGATGCCAGAATTTTAGCATTTTACATCTGTTGCTGAATATGTGAGCATCTTTGCTATGGACTGCACCACCAGGAAAAAAAAACGCAGTAAAAAATTAAAATTCCACTGAGAATTCAGTGAGCTCAAATGGCCCACATGATACTGTCTGTGTCATAGTCAATTTCAAAGTAATACAGGCAGACTGCAGGATAAACTTCCCACAGAAGGACAGACTAAATTATAAAATAGTTAAAAAAACACAAGTCCATCGTCTGTTCGCATCAACTTACCTAAAACTTTGCTGTCATTCAAATGACTGTACATTCAAGTGGTCATTGCCTCTGTGCTTTTAACCTTTAGAGATAAATGCTTACAATTTTATTCATTTTAAATAATGAAGTTCACTTTTTTTGGCAAAAAGTAAACTTGTGTCAAAGACTCAAAGAAGTCTAGAGGTCAACAATATGCAGTAATGAAGTGTTGAAGAACCATTGTGTTCCTCTAAACTACTAAAATGATTTTTGATTTAAAGTCTTCGTAGTTCGACTTTTCATCCTACTAACAATCCCTCTATCTTTCAAAAGAAAATAGAAATTTTCTATGACAACAGATTTTGCCTGGTATGCCTTGGGGAGGCCGTTAACGCAGGAACCAGGCAACCCTGAAATTTTTGTATTGAGGTCTTTATAAATATACCACAAAGTGTCACTTTGTAATTATGATTCTTTATTATAAAATAGCAACTGTAAGAAATTAAAAAGTTGCGTCGAACAAATTTATAGTAGTCCAGTATCAATCTCTTTTCGTACGATCTTTTTGGCGCAGAGTTAAACTGATAATTGCGACAAACCAACTTCAAAATATTTGCATCTATCCACACTACGCGTCTATCCACACTAGGCGCCTGTAATTGTCTTTTTCAATGTGACCTCATAGATCTCTTAACTCCGGTTATGATATTGAATTTTACTGGTCATTAAGCTCCCTTTCTAATGGCCTATTTCTAGGGCCTGCACTCGGTACACATGTGCGAGAACATATGACAACAAACCCTGTGCCTAAAATTTGGAAATTTATCACTAAGCTGTCTTTCTTAGGGCCCGCTTCTAGGGGCTGTCCTCTATTTACATATCTGTCATCATAGGACAGCACACCCCAAGCCTATAACTTGGAAATTTATCAACTGATTTGCATGATGTTGGACCGTTTGGGACCAAGATGTTTTTCTAATTTGCGCAACATGAGAAAATTTTAATGGTCAATGTTACATGGTTTTAGAGAAATGGATTAGTACAGTATCCAAAAAACGCCTCTGCGTAGTGCATTCTTTCACTAATATATAATGAGGCAAGCTTGTTGAGCACACGCATGCATGGGTAGGTATTACTCCATGGGTGAATTGCAGGTAAACACACCTACTCAATCAGCCTGATTTTGTCTTTATCGTCTAGCCGAGATTAGGTATATAGGTGCTTTAGATACAATTGATTAATTATCCAAGATATAATCAGAAAAAGTATGAGCAGAAAAATGCATTGGAACTGACATTTGATAATGGTTCAAGCATAATTGTGATACAGATACCAGTTCACAAAAGACATGAATAACCGAGACATGACATCAGTATGAGAAATATACAAAAAGTATCTGGCATTAAAGTAAAACAGTAGAATGGATACTTTGCATTGAATATAAGATTTTAATTTAATCTTTACTACCAACATATTTTTTATTTCTTCTTTTTTCTTCTCCATACAATTACAATTACAATTCGCCTGACACTGATATTTGTATCATGGTCACTTTAAAAGTAATATAGACGGAAATGCAGAGTAAATGACCATACTCCTAACGGAAATGTAGATGAATGTATATGCCGTATGTGTAGAACCACCAGTCCGAGCTTTTTTGGCTCGCTTTGGGGGCAAACGTGCACCGAGCTATTGACTCAGTTCAAATTGTGGCACTGAAAAGGTTAAAAATCCAACACATTTCTGAATCAAAACAGCTGTCAACCTGTAAAGGTGAAAAAATGTTCAGATAGACATTACAACATTCAAATAGAATCTCCGTTTTTATTTATACAATTTCTACCATCTGCGTGTTTGTTACAGAACTTTCTGATAATATTTTCTGCATTGACGGTTATCTTATAGACAGTGTGTATCAGAAAGCTGTTGTTGTACTGTGACCATGTGGGAAAAAGCTGCAGAGCCATGTATCATTCGCAAGATAAACAAGAAATGTATAGTTTAGTTGTGAATTGAGTTGTTTCGCATTTGTGTTTGGCCAAAGCTGTCTCGAGATTAGATATGCATTACTACTGTTTCACTATAGCTGATGTTATTTCATGGTACATACGTCAGCAAGAGTGTTACAGCTGGTCGTGCAACTGCAATATTAATTTAGGAGAATCATGGAACTTACGACAGTGCGTCCCTAGTCAGAGCTAACATTTATCCACGTAACTTCCCTAAAATCCCTATATATTATATTGTAAAATATACATAAAACTTGAAACAATGTAATTTTTGTAGACATACTAAGCAATGTAGTGTGTTTTGTATTTTTTCTTCATTTTAGAAGGATCATTGCAAATTGCATCTGATCTTCATATGTACTGAAAAGGACTACCATCGTTGCAACTGTAAGATCACATTCAATTTAAGAATTTAGTTACCACAATTCTTATTTGCATAAATTGACTGTGATACTGGGCCGAAGTCTTCAGGTGTCTGCACAACATTCATCACATTACCACATTTCTCAGATTGGCATAGATAGTAATCGTCTGTTGAACCTCAAATGGAATCTGGTTACAAAATAAACGTTATATATACATATATATATATATATATATATATATATATATATATATATATATATATATATATATATGTATGTATGTATGTATGTATGTATGTGTTTGTGTGTGTGTGTGTGTGTGTGTGTGTGTGACATAAATGTAAATTGACAGAAATGTAAAATTCTTATGCTCACGGCTCTCAAACTTTCCAAACTTCACTGTATAATTAAGATCGATGGCGCTGTCAACTATGTCTAATGTATGGGTGGCGACAAGATAAGGGTACAGGATAAGATGACAAAATGACCACACTGCCGAGAACCAGACACACAAATAGACAGAAGACTTCCTGTACGAATTCAAATTAGATGAACCTACACATCAACATGTGCATAACAAGAGAATTTGTTTCAACAAATTTCAGATTCGGCTAGGTTTATTAATTTGGAGTCTGAGCATTATAGACCGATATATGATGGAAGAGTAACGTGGTTCATACTACACGTAGATATCCGTAGGCGTATACAAACACACCAATGTCAGTCAGCAACATTCATTTCCGAGTGATAAAAAACACACCATTGCCAGAATGATCTAAGGAGAACCGTTTATGAACTCACACAAAACAGATGACAAGTCTTGCTTCACGCCAGTTTCAGCATGTTTGTGTCACCTACATAATTGTATCGCACCTAATTCGCTGGCAAGTCACCTCAGTAAATAACCATACATAAAGGCAAGTGTGGAACATGCTGCCAAAAAGTAAAATGAATTTTTTGGTGAAATGAAATAAAATTATAAAGATTTATTATGATACATATAATCTACATGGCCTCCGCTACGACCCACTAATAATTGCTGCTGAGTTTTGTACCATGCAGAGAGGTAAACCATAATTGTATAGCCATTTTTGTGCCTGGATTGTGAAAGAAGTCAAGCATTGACTTATCGCGTCACTCTCCATGGCACAGATGTTGGCGTATACTTCCTACCTTGTCTGTGGTGGAGAAACCGAAGAACTCGGAGAAAACCACCATGCATGGTCAAAGTGGTTGGAACTTTTTGCACTTGCTTCTCAAGACGAGAATCGAACCCGAGTCGCAGAAGTGAAAGGCGAGCGTCTTGAAGATAACATACTCATATACCACAGAAATTTTAATGCTTGCTCTGCTTCCACTTATACATTGTAAAGCCTAATTAAAAAATAACCCCAGAATGTACGAACTCGAAGTGCACATCATACATGCAGCCCATCTGTAGCAAGATGGTTCCCACTGAACTTCTCACAGGTTAAAGAAGAGGTGTAGGACCGTTCCATACTATAATGCAAGTATCATGAGACTGGGTTCCTCTTAAAGTTTTCATAAGGGATGTTACGAAGGCAAGTTATATTTCAATTAATCATATGTGCAGCGGGCTTGTGGAAAGATCAACAGCCATCATTCTTTACCATAATTAAACATGTAATATAGTAACAAAAATAACAAATTATATGAATATAAATTAATGCCACTTTTCATCAATTTGTACCTTGTCCCTTACCAGTAATACTGCTGATAACCGCGTGCATATATTGCACAATCACAAAGACTGTATCTTTTACTTACATACTTGGCAATGTACAGGCACCAGGCACTTTCTTTGTTACATCTCATTAAGCTCTGCTTCCGATTTTACACTCTATGAGAGATCGCCCATGACGAAGTTTAGATTTTACCAACGATAAATCACACTTTCAAATCACTTCAGCGTGTCCCTGGTGTGCATATGTTTATTACAGGCTGATCTAACATGTAAGTGGTGGCCTGGTGGCATCGCGACTACAGGCAAAATCATACAGTAAAGAGAAAGTAGAATACATGTACCCGTGCGGAAGGTTTACGTAGGCCAGAGAGAAAATAACATGCCAACAGTTATGCATTGCAGTATGGGTCTGTGCATACATACAAACTTATGACAACAAATCACAACACATAAACACTTATTTAATGTAATATTAACTATGTACTGCGCCTAATATATATCAAACACACGCCATGTCAACATCATGCACGCATGCATCAACATGTATTTACATGCAAACTTAGTCTTCTGGAGAGGCACCTCTCAGTTAACCCTTTGCCCCTTGAATTAAGACTGAGTCAACAGCTTTCCTTGGCATGGGTTGGGCACTAAGTGCCCAACCCATGCCAAGGAAAGCTGTTGACCTGGGGCATGTGATCTTGATAAGTCTCATGTACATTTCTCAGTCAAATTGTTTTTCATAACTGTTGAAATTAGTTGAAAACACTGAAGCAGACGACATTTGACTACCAGCCGGTTTTGGCCGGTTTGAGGGGGAAAGGGTTAAGCATAGAAGGGGTCTTAAGGTGGTTGATCTGAAGCGAGCACCTTTGGATAACCGCTAATCACTTTTTAATATTTTTGGATAGTTTGATACTTAAGCTATATGATTCCATAAAATCAGATGTGTGATGGAGAAAAATTTATATGAGAAAGTTGACCTCAAAACTATTGCTTACAAAGAACAGTTTTTGCATTTCTGGCCAAATGACTTTTGTTTTCATGGGCATGATGATGAACCGTGCCATTGTTTGCACAGTCATTAGTCCATGATCCCTGGAAACCAGGTGAGCCACTGACAAGGTTCACTCAAAGGGAACAGGAAAGCATTAGCCATGGAGAGAAGAAAGGGCTAGTACAGACTACTTATTACCATTGTTCTGACTACTTTGAAATTCTCTATTGATGTAAAAACAAATTAGCATAATCCATTTAATGGTTCCCAAATATGGAAAGCCGCATGTGAACCCACACCCACACAAGCCAAGTGTGGTTACGTTTTGTGATGCCACGTTAAAAAATTCAAGTTTAAAGCCACGTGCTTTTTTGAATGAAAACATCACAAAGGTAAAGCTACAAGTTTATTTCATACAATAATAAAAACACAGGACAGAAGAAGCGAATATGTGTCATGTTACAGTAATAAATGCATAAGAATAGGCAACATTTTCTCCCAACGCAATTTTCGGAACCGTTTTCTGCACAACCTGTTCAATTTGTATATAGCCTCACAAACAAACGAATTGTCCCACCAAATTAAAATCAACGGACATCAAAAGAAAAATATATATAGGAGCGGTTCGCATGAATTTTTTTCTGACAACCCCTTCCATGACTTTTTGAGCAATTTTGCGAAAGAAAATGAACAACCTGCTAGGACGAACATGAAAAAAATATATTTATGCTATTTCAAGACTCGCCTTTAATTTCCATCCTGGACAGAGACATATATTTTCAATTTCTTCTGATTGCAACTTGAAAAAAATGAGTGCAATTTCTGCACCACAAAAGGTGAAAATCCTACCAAGCCAGAAAGAATTCTATAAAATCTAAAACAATTTAAATCCTGCAAAAAAAAAAAAAAAAGAAAAAAGAAAAAAAAAAACTATGGATACAATTCTATGGATATGTAGCAATAAAAAAATATGTAAGCTTAATATACTTTTGAAAATGTCAAATGGGCAAAATATATCCAAAGTTGCCAATCTCACAACACACTAGCTTCACAGCCTCCACCTTAGCTGGATTTTTTTTTTTTTTTATTTATTTTTTTTTATATAAGTTTGAAGCACACACCCATATAGAATTCTGGGAGTGCTCCCCTCTAAATTGAACCAAATATTGTGTCTCCCCATTTTGTTTTCTTTGCAACCACACTCCCTTTATTTTGTGATATCCCCTTTCATCAGAAGAAACAGAGCTGCAAATTAACGGTCCATCTGGGTTTACTTTGTTACCGTATCGCTCAGGTGGTATACTACTTACACGTCCCCTACGCCTCAGGTGGTCTACTACTTACACGTCCCCTACGCCTTGGTGTGTAGTTAAGTGGCTGTTGCTGTTTATTTGCATTGTCACCCTCTCTTGTGTTCGCGTTATCCTCAAGTTCTAAACCCCTTTTCTCTTGTTGGTTTTCGTCAGTAATGACTCGATCATTAACGTACTGCATGGTGCTCGGCTCCCTAACATAAGCCATGTTTAGCCTGTTGATATGAATACTCTGTTACTTGCGATTGGATCACGACGCTTGATCATGTGAGGACTAGGTACTTCACTGACCACAAATGGGCCGTCAAACCGGTATTTCGATTTCTAGCTTTGACCGCTGAGCCCTACTGACAGGTAGACATAGTCTCCTGGCCCAAGCGTGAAAGGGTTAACGTCAGCGTTAGTCCTATAACATACGTGTCTGAGCTTTAAGTGCGTGGCTGAGCTTTAAGCGCATTCTCTGGCACCTTTGACCAAATGTTCTCGAGGTCCCTCACTGTGGCTTTTATATAGGAGTGCATTTCAGATGGTAAACTCTCGGAATTAGGACACCCTAACGGATTTGAGAGGAGAAACCTAGATCTCCCACCAAATACCGCTTCGAAAGGTTTATATCCTGTCCCTCAGTCGACACACAAGTTAGAGAGAACACAACAGATTGCAAAATGTCTACCCAGTTTTTACCTTGGCCATATATGGAGTTAATCTCTCAGCCATAATACCTTGTCATCTATCACATGCTCCAAGACAGCTATGCATATAACTAGGCGTATATTGCTGTGGTATTTGAAGTGCCTTACACAGTTCGTGTGTCACCGCTGCTGTGACCTCCGACCCAAGGTCACTTATCAAAACCCTAAAACAGCCGTATGTCGTGCAAAGATGAAACAGCACAGATGACACACTATAGGCGCTTGTTTGTTTTCTAGAGGAATAGCAGTCAATTGTTTGCTAGGCTTGTCAACTACAGTCAGTATGTATCTGTATGGCCCTGATGCTGTTAGTGGTAATGGCCCATATGTGTCAGCTTCATAGGCTTCAAATGGTTTGTTCAGAGTTGGAAATACCACTTTTTCCGACTTAGTCAATGTCTTTGTCCCTATCTTTGTCAGCTTACCGCTTTAACAATCATGACAAAATGTGATAAAACCCCAAATCTGATGTGACATATCTAGAAAGAAATAATGTTCTTTCATTCTGTCATCTATCTCTTGAATACCACAGTGGCCAGCTAAAGGCGATTCAAGGTATAATCCAATGATTGCTTTTACCATCACCTGTGGTAATACTACTTGAAAGTCATCCAGCATTTTGGGGCGTTTCGATCTAGCCATTCTCGTTTAAAAAAAGACAGCATTCACAATGTGGTAGTCTCCAGATTAGATAAGAATGCTTCTTGCCTATTTCTATGCCAAGTGCAGTTTGCCTGAAGCTAGATATTCTATAATAGGCTCAAATTCAGCTGGGTCTGCTCTTTGTAATGTAGCTACGCTTTCAGGACTGGGGTCACTACCTTTAAACTTTAATTTCGAAAGTTCTGCAGAGTCTACAGTGTAAAGTTCTGTAGCATTGGACTCCTGTTGATTGTCGGACTTACAGGTTTTGTAGTCACTGTCATTTACAGTTTGTAACTGATTGACTGTTATTCCACTGAGTGAACGTTTTTAAGTCAACGCTTCTGTGTTTTGTCAGTGCCTGTTGGCGCTCTTTACAAGTACTGCGTACGTCACAGCTGCTGTCACAGTCACCATCGTATATATCATCTTGTGAGCGAACCGCAATCTGTCCATATTCAGGAACATACTACCTGTTCATGCAAGACAACATCGTTTTGCGTCTTTTGATCACTTTCATCAGTGCTTGCATCTATCAAATTTGTAGTCTTTGGCCCTCAAGTAGTTCAATATGGCCTACTTTCTCTTCCACGTATGACAAATAAGCATCAGTCTCGCCAGGTCTTGTCACAGGTGCACCAAAAGTGCCATTGGAATAGCACCTATTAAGTGCGTCTACTAAAGCAAAAAGAAAAGAATATACTGTCAGGTCATGGCTTACCACACCTCACCACATAAAAGGCCATCAACAAATGAACACTCCTACGCTTTAACTGTCAATACACCTATCCACGGGTTTCTCTATTGTTGCCAACAAGGGCTGTCAGAATTTGAGTAACAAGTTTATTGCTGAGTTACAAAAGAAAAGAGGTAAAGGGGGTATGCAGCACTTTGCACATAATGTATGCATCATATGCCTCTCTGTTTGGCGGTTCTCCCCTTCACCTTTGCCGACCATGTGCAATGCGGTTCAAGTATATATGATAGGTGCCGCCAGCATGCGGCCCCAGCACATGTGCTTGACTAAAAGCATTTTGTATATGGTTTAATAAATGTGGTCCGAGAAAGGTTTTGGCGGCCAATTTCAATGGCAAACAAGGTTGGGATTTTTTTTTCCTTGCATTGATCGGCAAACTAGAAGGCTTCGGTCCATGGTTAAATTTTTTTTTTGCTGGCACAAGACATTAGGAAAAAGCAAAGACAATAGCCGAATTTATGACCTGCTTTATTACATACTCATGTTGCGACATGACTGCCCCAGAACACTCCTTACAGGTGAACGTAAGACTGTTATTGCCTGTGGCGGATCCAACACATGTCTGTAGGGTAACCCTCATTAGCTCATTCTTTGTTTCCAACCAAAATACTTTTTCGCGCGATTTTCAATCTTTTCCTACATTCAGGGCTCCACACTGCAGGTTTCTTGACGCAGTTTCAGGGTGCAATCGTTTTCAAAAATTAACAGTTTAGTTAAACTCTATTCGCCGTCCACTCTTCTGGTCAGGCACCTGTTTTCTCCTCCTGCATTCATGCTGAGGACCGATTTCACATACTGTGTTTCCATTATTTGGCTTAGCGGAACGGGCAGTTTGTCCCATCACTTTTGGCGATCATGTGCAATCCAGTTCAGCTATGTATGCTGGGTGCCACCTCCGTGCGGCTCCGACTTAGATGGCTTGGCAAAGATTTTTTTTTTTGGGGGGGGGGGGGGGCATTTACTCGGTTAGTCACAAGGCTTCGGCCGCTGGTTAGATCTACGTTTGCTAGCGCAGGAAATCAGAGAAACAGAGACAGAGGGAGAGAGGTATATTTGTTTCAAGATCAAGGTCACCCATGTACTTAGTAAGTCTGGCCTTTATAGAAGAACACTAACATGTGCAACATCAAGGTGCCAGTTCAAGTACTTCTCAAGTTATAGTGAAGAGTAAAAATTATGTATCTTGCACTGTGACCCCAGAAACGAGGTCAAGGTCACTCATGTACGGCCTTAGCATGACCTTCATAGAGAAACATTAACATGTGCAATATCAAAGTCCTAACTCAAAACATATCTCAAGTTATCAAGTGCACAGTAAATTTCGTTTCAGTTCTCCTCTGACCTTGGGAATGAGGTCAAGGTCCAAACATTATAGGAGTATGACCATTTGCACAAAATACGTAGACACTTATAAAAGGTACATCCCTACCAAGTTTGGCACAAATCTGGCCAAAATCATTTAAGTTATAACCATTGCAAGAAATCCCCATGTTAAACTATTAAAACTGTTTTTAAAGATTTTCAAAAAAAATCAATAAAATAAAAAAATCCCAAAATCACTGGAGCGATTTGAAGAAACTTGGTAGAGACTCACCCAAGGTACATTGCCACCAAATCTGAAGTGAGTCTAACTGACAGTTTCTTCAGAGAAGGCCAAAATGTGATTTACCATAAGAATGCCCATTGACTTGCATAGCAACCAATAGAAAAGGTGCATCTACCGATAAGTACCATTTTTTTTTTTAATGTTAAAAATCAGGAAGCGACAGCAGTGCCACCTATTGAACATCTTTGCTTGAACCTTTCACAAGGAATTTATCCACAAAATTTCAGCTTAATCTGAGTGACGGTTCTGGAGAAGAAGTCATAAGTAATGAAAACAAAAACAAAAAATCATTTTTTTTAATACAGCACTACCTGGTGAACAAATTAGGAACTAGAAGTCCCTAGAAGTGTTATTATGTAATATCAAAGCAATTGGGTGAGTGGTTGTGGAGAAGAAGATGTTTTTAAGAATTGTCCAAAAAGGACAAAAGAATCATTGAAAATCCACAAATCACTGGAGCGTGGCCAATGAAACAAACCGTGTAGAAACCCGAGCAAAGTACATTGCCATCAAGTTTGAAGTCAACCTGGATGACGGTTTTGGAGAAGATGTCGAAAACATGAATTAGCATTAGAATACCCATTGACCAGCACGTGAAAGCTGCATAGACCGAGAGGTACCCGAATTGAAAAAAAAAAAACAAATGTTAAAAATCAGGAAATGACAGCAGTGTAACTTGGTAAACAACTTTATTTGACCCGTCCACAAAAAACATACTCACCAAGTTCCAGCTTAATCTCAGTAATGTTCTCCAGGAAAAGTCGAAAAAAGCAATACCACACAAAAAAAATCTTTAAAAAATCGCAGCGCCACCTGTGAAACAAATTCAGAACTAGGACTCCCCGGGTATGTCCCTGTGCGATAACAAAGAAAATGGTTGAGCGGTTTCGGAGAAGATTTTTAAGATTTGCCCCCCCCCCTCCCCAAACAAAAAATATCTTTAAAAAATCCAAACATCGATGGAGCGTGACCATTTGAACAAAATTGGTAGATATCCAGCCAAGGCACATCCCCACCAAGTTTGAAGTGAATCTGGCCGACGGTTTTGGAGGAGTCGAAAATGTAAATTGTTGAAGACAGACGACGGACGACGGACGGACGGAGGACCATATGATAAGCTCAGCTGACTGACAAGTCAGCTACGCTAAAAATGTCTACTGTTTACTTTTAAGTTTGGGGGTGTTTAATCAAACCCTTTATCATGAAAGCAACAATACGAAATCTCTATCATTATATAAAGGTTTGCAAATATGTACCACAAAAGAAAAACTATATACTTCATTTCAATTATTTTAGGGTTCAAGACCAATTTAGCTCCAAAATAGCATGTTTACTTCTTAAGGCTGATTTGGTAAGATGGGGTCATGCTACGCTAGGTAAATACACCTTATGTAAATAAGGAAGCCTAATTGAGATGCATATCAAAATTTCTTGCTTTATTTGTTGTTTTGGACAATATCGTACATCAGTTGTTCGTGACTGGGTTACACCGTGAAGTTAATACCTCATACGTTTAAAATTAATGATCAAATAGGCAATTACTAACACATCCAGGTTTCGTGTCATCTAGGCATTCCATCCCAAAGTTCTTTCCCCGACGGGTACCATTGATTTAAACAGAGAACGAAGATTCCGTTGTTTCCAGTCTTATCAGCCTTTTTCATCTTTGCTGATCAACAAACTTTTCTTGATTCAATCATTACCCCCCCCCCCCCCCTTTTTATATTTGACTTGGAATGTATAATTAGGTCCTGTGTTTTGAACTGAACACGTTGCTGTCTTTTGCAGATTGTGAATTAATAATACCTCCATGTCTTCTTGGGGTGGACCTCATAGAATGACAGCTACATGTTGAACATTATGGGTGTCCTACAACGAATAAATGAAGTGATTACCCTATTGTTCTTACTAATACAGGTAGGCCTTTCCGTTTGAAGCATAGTGACGTGTAGTTCAACAATGTTCAATATCATCACTCGTATTATTCTTGTCTTCTGAACAAGACAGCTCATTTTTTCTCACCTTCCTCTACTGGAATAGAGGTACAATGCCTACTTAGTTTTCAGATGTTAATACAGCACTGCTTGCCTGACCTCTTGCGAGTACCATTTCATTTTAGACCAACACATACTTGTAGAAAAGAAATGCTTCCCCAGATTTAGTGTAAACTAAATACCTTTGGCGCAGATTTTTCATCTCATATCTGACTGACATATGTCTGATGAATGTATTTTCCAAAACCTGGAATGTCACACTAAGTATACTCACACTTACTGTCTAAATGTAAAACGTTAACAGCATTGCACATGGGCGAAGATAACTGTTTATGCACAAATATTTAAAGTGTGACGCAAGTACTGTACGTGCATGACAATTAAAGCAGTGCTTTGTATTACACGCGACACGTGGCATATATTTTTTTGCGAGGAGGCAAACAATCTTCAATCAAGATGTCCATATCCGTAATGATGCACTTAAGCAACATAATTATATATTTTTACTTGCACTCAGTGGATAATCAACGTGTGCGCTGTTCTTGAAAAAGTGGAAAAGTTGCTTTACATTAAAGACAACACACCCCTTGGAGTACAAATGGTGGATTTTTACTTTGCTCAATTACAAGCAAGATCAAAAGATAGGTAAAAAGGTTATAGAATACTTCACAGGTTGGGTTTTATCTACATGTTCATTCAGTAAACCAAATGTTAACCAGTTATAAATTAACTCTGTCCCATCATTCGTTGTCAGCGCCGGACTAGTGGAGTTTGTGACCACAGGTGGCAGAACGTGACGGTGTTTATTTCAGATTTGAAACATTAATTTCTTTCAATACTTTTTCCAGAAGTACGACAGTAAATATGCATAGAGGGAGAGACAGACAGACAGACAGAAAAGGTAAAATGGTAATTGATGTTTGATTCGTAGATGTTTTTGGTCGCTATTTTACAAGACACCTCTTCATTTTTTATTAGTGGGAGAAGCCAAGCAGGCTTGGCTGTCTTTTAGCTCGCTTTCATATGATGCTATTGCATTCATTGCAAGTTGAACTCAAACTCATCTCTCTTCTTTCAACGCTGACATAAAAAGCAAATGTAAGTTTGTGCAAAAATTTGGCTATTTGCTTCAGAAAAAAGCTTCATAGGGAATTGTGAGGCTTAAAAGGATCTTTTAATCGCCAAAGTGATGGTCAGAAATACTAAAATAAATAGCCACTTTGCAAAGGCAACAACCGGAATGTGTAAATGTGCTCTATGTGCATTAAGAAAATACTTATGTACATTGTATCGGGAAAAGGTTACGCCGATACGGCAAGCACACACCAATCGTCATTTTTTAAGCCACTGTGCTGCACTTTATCAATGCTTCACTTTGTACTAGTATGCAATGTGATATATGCCTTAATCATTTCTAAACACTCGTAAACACGCTGCCATAAATATATGTGTGTGTGTCTGTGTGTGTCTGTGTGTGTCTATATGCGTGTCATAAGTGCTCATCCACAATTTGCTAAAAGAAAGCACCAGATGCACACCTTAGAAAACTTTAAACTTAGATCCTGTACAGTGGACCATCATCTCAAAAGAAACGGCACCAAATACTTTAAAATAGGAAGCTTGTTGAATTTCCCAAATAAGTTAAATTAAAATGCAACATGAACCATAACAATTATGTTCCTCGTTACTAAAGAGGTGTATGTAACATGTCAAAGTACAACTAAAGAAAAACAGAAACAGTTTTAAAACACATCGGGCCACACATGCACTAGGTACAATGTATGCCTCTCAGTAATGTGCTCTCCACCACTAAATTAATGCCTGGAACAACCGCTTTAGCTGTTCTCATACACTGTGTGTATACCCTTGAATACTCTGTTAAATTAAGGACAGGTAAAACACCAAAAACCTCTGCCGACTTTTGATATTTTAATGGGTTTTAAAAGATAAATGTCCTTTCAAAAAGTTGTCAAAATTTCAAGCTTTTAACTAAAGTATAAATATGAAAAAAAGGCCAAAAACCACGCAGGCATGTGGACATCCGAACGTCCATGTGTCATTCTTTTGGTTTCCAGCCGCCAAACGGAACAATGCCACCCGTCAATCATCCTTAAGAGTCTGTCACGTGGCTACAGGTAGCAACGGCCCATGCTAAAAGGAGAGTCGGATCAAGGTGGCACTGCGAAATCAGGCGGCATGCCAAAAGTATGTTTTTGGACAGAGAAAAGATGCAAACATATCACAGTCTTAGTGGTTTACTTTATAGTTATCCTGCTTGTTTTGCCTTCTAATGAAGGAAGACTGTAAATATTCAGGAGCACCCGGAATCGTCAGACGATGTCCCTTCAAGGGACGTACTGCCATGGATTACCGCAGTGGTCCTCCACACCAAAGACCAGCGAGAAAAAAATGGCACTTGAATCAACAATACCCACGGACATAATAATATTTTATCGAAACCCAAGGATGAGAAATGGTACAAGTAAATGCATCGAAATAAGCATAAACGTGAAGACACGAGAAAACGCATAAACTAACGATACATAACTCAGGTAAGAAAGAGAAATGAAACTCATTGAGAAAATAACTACAAAATTATGACAAACTAACAAAGTAAAGTGCACAGATAAGTCTAACAAACTGACTACAAAAGTATACAGATAGGAGTAAATACAATAAAACATTATCCCTAAAACGGGAGAAAGAAGTAGGGTGTGCAAGACCAAACCCGCCACACGTCCACTGACCACGAGCGGTCGTAGGCCGCCCCACCGAAGCAAGGCAACACAACTTTAGTTGTCAGGCTTGAGGTCACGGGGGCAGAAGGGCCGCCGCCATGACGTCACGCTTTTAAACCACATTATCACTGTCGCCGTTTGACAGATCGCTGAATAATGTTTTCCGTACTTCAAAGGCTCTTGTAATCATGTGATTTGCCAATAATTGATTGGCAACCTCACCAAATGTTCAGGGAAGATGGTTACTACGTTTTGTACAAATCAGCTCTACTTGAGCAAATAGTATCGTTTCAGAGGCAAATGATCAATATCAAAGGCCTTTGAAGCTCGTTTTCTCCGAAAGGATAATAGGACGAGAACTCCGCCGAAGAATGGTTATTCCAAGGAAACGGCTTGGCTAAATTTAATCCGGTTAACGGCTTTTGATTCTGTAATGTCTGAACTGACTCCCACCGATTTTCGAAATTTAGCGGGTTTTTTTTTCTTTTTCTATGAGATGAAGAAAATGAACATCCTGGCAATCAAAGGGAAAATTGAAATGTCAAGCTTTGAGGATGGATAACAGAAAAACTAAAGCAAACATAAAAAATCGTAGGATTATTTTTTTTTTTTTGCCAATATGTCAGAATTCAGATGAAGTGTAATTATGATTTTATCACAAATAATTAGTGACTTATTTTGACATTTATTGGGTGGATGCTTTGCGGTCAAGTTTCAATTGTCTATTAAACAATTAACATCACAGACACCCAAACACGGGGAATAAAAATGCCTCGTGGTACGACGATTGCACACATATATGATTTGTTATACACAAAAAATACATTTTGAGCTAGGATTGATTAAAAGTGGGATTTATTTTTGGTGTCTTAGCTGTCCTTTAATACAGGGAACTGATTATATGTTGACCCCATCTGTTCCGTGCAAAATGTGTCAGTGTGATTGCACATTGTTACAATGCGGTTTTCCTGTATAACCAAAGTTATACTCAACGTATTTCACACTTAAATGTAAATATTCAACAGGTATGGAAAGCACATTAAATAATCGGTTTCCGTGCCCATAAAGTTTCAATATGCGTCCAATATATTGTACAACTCCTCTGAAAAGTAAATTTTCAGCTGCTGTCCAGAATGGATACAGATTCGATTGCATACGCCACAATGCATGTTACTATTACGCTGATTTCATATAAACATAAAGAAGCTTGACCTGTTGTACTTGGGCAGAGCCATGGGTAACCTTTATAAGGCTTGCTTTTATCTAATTGTGGTAGTAAATCGGTCCAAATATGCATCCGCGCCGACATGTAGTTCGCAGCTTCAGAAGGGTTGTTGTTAAGAACCAAATACCGCTTGTCGTTGCAGGAATACTTCGGCCACGTAGACATGCCGCGTGCATTTGGATCTCTGTAAAATATCATCATAAAATATATCGCCCCTCTTCCTAAATGAATCTACCGATGTATTGTCCATGTTTCTTTATGCGATTACCTTTTTTTCCATGAAGATAATCGTTTAAAACTTATTTCATTACCATTTTTGATATACTTGTTTTGATTGAGAAACATTTTGGGTAGAAAATGTACATGTATTGGCAAAAATCGTAACGGTTACCCGAAATTTTTAACAATAAATTTGGTCTTAATTTAATGTTGCGAGTAATTTCTAATTTGCCTATACTGACATACAAAAAAGGGGGGGTAGGAAAACACTCCACTGTGGACTATATACCGGTTTTTTTCATGAAATCAATATTCAAACGCAACCCTGTCACTTCTTTTTAGCAATGAGTACATACTAATTCACGTTCCTGTCACCTACATGAATATTGCAAATTACTGAAAATGTCATGTCAATGGGTGATGGTCCTGGTGACTATAGGTCCCAACTGTGGGGCAACATCGGGCCTACGTCGGTATATGTTGCGTTTTTGTGGCAGATTGTCCCATGTATACAAACGTCAATGATCCCACAATGTGACACATTCATTTCTACAGTGTCATTTTGGCCTGAATTTTCTGAAGTATTTCTGATCTGGCAAGTCAAAAAACATATCGTGAGACATATTTTTTTTAATATTCCACTATAGAAAATAATGCCTCACTACCAAACAAAAGCAAAAATTCAAATTAAAAAAAGAAATGAAAGAAATATTCATATTACATATAGGAAAGGCTGCCTTGCAGCCAACTGCCAGATTCTTGGTCAAGAAAAGCCAACTTCACATTCGCAGGTTACGTGTGTGTAAAGCAAGAGTGCAACCAAACGACTTACACTCGGTAGATCTATGGAAGGATGCTCTTACCAGCATTGGTGCAACGTGTTTTGCGGGCAGGAAAAATAAAAGACAAAAGCAAAACAAAACAAAACAAAAAACAAAAACAAAAAAAAAAACAAAAAAAAAACCAAAAAAAAAAACACCAAAAAACAGAAAACGGAAAAAACAACAAAAACTTTTCGCCTAGAAAAACGATAAATGCAAACAAAAAAAAAACAAATAAAGAAAAACAAAAAAAAACAAACCCAACAATGGAAAAGATAACAAACTTTTGGGCCCAAAATATTCCTTAATGTCTCGTTTAGCTTCCATGCATCTTCATTGGCTCTAACATACACGCATTCACAAATCTCACAACGTGCGACAAGAACTCCAATGCCGGGCAAACGTACACTCACCCAGTCTTGGCAAAATTAGTCCAGTACGACATCATCATTCGACTCAGCTCCATGTCTTCATTCGTAAAGTTCCCTCTTCCTTTCTGAGCCGTTGTCACCCAAGTAGGTTTCATAAAAGGTAATCCCAAGGCAAGAGGAAGCTCCTCTGAGTGATCAGCAATCAACCACTTAGGACGTGTTGCTGATATTTTGCTGCCCAATTTATGCGTGTATAGATATACATACGTCGCTGCTTTGGCTGCAATTCATAACCGGTCATTCTACTGGGACTCAGTTTGATTTCATCATGAAGGGTAAGTTTTGGGGGTTTTTTTTTCTTTTTTCTTTTTTTATTCATTATTATTTTTGGGGGGTGGTGGTGGTGTCACTTAATATCAATCTACATCCTTGATATGGACTTTAAAAATTATTCTGCCTTCTGAGTCTCATCGTCACTGGGCAGTGACAGTGAGACAAGGATCTGTTTATCATGTAAACATCTCTGATTCTTTATTTATTTGCGATATAGCACACGTCATGTATCATTCATTTGGGTATATTATTTGTCTTGCAAGAGCTTAATATTTGATAACTGTATCCGTTACTAATCTAGTATCCAATTAGTGACCAGTAAACAAGATTTTCCTTACCTCGTTGACTCCTATTAACTTTATCCACAATATATTGTACGTACGTATGTATGTACGTGTATGTATGTATGTATGTATGTATGTATGTATGTATGTATGTATGTACAGACTGTCAAAATTGGATTAAATTAATATCTTAAATGATATGATGATACCAAAACTGTATCTTCTGATTCTTTTTCGTGTTTTGAAATTTGGTAAACGCCTATAACTAAGCATGCATGCATTAAATTAAGTGAGTTTAACAAGGGATAAAAACGGAAAAACGCAGCGCTTACTTGAGTGCTTCCGTGCAGTGTCTACAGTGGGGCCTGTAATTACATTATCGCCGAAGAAGGCAGACAAAGCTTGATGCAGTGCATTAGAACCTGAAGACGTGCCAAGGTACTCCTCGATGACAGTAGATGTCAGCACCTTATCACCTCCGTCGAGAGCAGCAACCATGCCAGTCACAAATGCTTGAGCAACAGGCACGGAAAGAGCTGATACATTGATACCCAGTGATGGTAGGAATTGATCCAGAAGTAAATGCCCCTCGTTTGCGTTATAGCCCAGAATATAGTCTTTTGGGCTAAATTTCCCAAGTGAGTATAGATTATAAGGCCTATCAGGCAACAAAATATTATCAATCACTGGGTTAAAATTATATTTGGTCTGCACAAATACGGACGCCGGTTTGGTGCTCAAACATTGGATCATGTCTTTGCTACTTCCGGTAGTACAGCCTGAAGATATATAAAAGATACAATGATGATCATCATCCTCATATACTTTATTTTTTTCAAGAATATTCTCAAAATAGCCGGTAGCTCATAGAAATCTGTTTCCTCCAATGTTGCCTTCTGAGGTAAGAAAAGTATGCAGTTATGTGGAAACCTGTACACAAAGCTTTATTGGTTTCATGGAATTAAACATATTCACAGGTCCCTCCGCGCAAATGGATGGTAAACTACAAAAGCTCGAATGTGATTCATATTATGTTTAGTTAAGATTTAAATCGCAGTAACAAAGACATGAAGTTTACTCGGTAACTCTTGCGGCATATGCTTATTTTAATGTTCTTTCAATGTTGACAGGTTATATTCATATAAATGACAGCAAAATATATCCCACTCTAATAAGTCTACACAAAAGATTCGCAACATGAGCTCAAGTTTCTCTACATGACCTTTGCTGAAAACATACCGTTTTCCTCAGCTATCTGCTCGGTGAGTTGGAGTCCTGAGGGTCCGTGAACTGGATCTTGACACATCCCGTTCCCACTGACGCCACTCTCGGAGATGGCGCGGTTGAAAAGGGGACGGCTGGAGGATATTACCAAATGGTAATTAACAGATGTAGCACCTAAGAGGTCAAAAATGTTCGGTAACAATTTCTTTAAGGAATACGTATAGAAAGACTAGAAATGGGTACATTTGCCGAACCCGTTTAGCAGAAACTCTTAGAAATGTAGGCGTAGAATATTATGTAAGGGCTATTCAATCTTGGAATTTGGCTCATACATGTAAAAGAAAAGTATTAATTTCCATTCATACTAACCCATTGTTTTGTTTTATTATGGTTCGTATCTGCCACAGTATGTCTGATGTTACAATCCACTCAGCCCACAAAATGACTGTATTTATAGTATGTAAATACATACACTTACGGAAAAGCTTGCTTTTCAGGGAACGACATAGTTAACTGAAAATTCAATACCATGCGTACATACTTTATATGACCCAAGAAGTGTTATAACTTGAATTGTAATGCTATATGTTTTGTAATAACGTTATATCTAAAGACAAACTGCAACAATTCAAGTCACCACTAGTCCAGCTTGAAATGGGACAATTTTGCTGATTAGTAATGAATTAAAATGTGACAAATGTGATAGACGGTACTGTATATTATCATATACCTACAGTGTTATCGGTTCTAATACGTGTATTTTTGCAAGTCTAATTATGACCCATCTGGTCTCCTTCATATTACACGCAAAAGGTTCAAACGTGCATTACGAAATTCCCTAATGCATGTTTGAGACATCTTGCGAGCTATTGATAAACCAACTTTAGCCTCTTGTCACGTCGCATGACCCATCTGGATTCCTTCACTGAGCACGCGAAAGCTTCAAACGTGCATTACGGAATTCTGTAATGTATGTTTGGGCGTGCGCCTCCTAGAGACCTATTAAAATTTAACACTGTAGATATGTGATAAGCATAAAAGAACGTAGGTTGTTTCGTATCTGCCCTCGTTGAAACCCTCTGATCAGCACGTGCAGATATGAAACGACCCATGTATTATTATATACGTAATACATAGTCCCTATAGAAATATCAAGGAAAGTAACAGAGAATATGCAGACGTCACTTATCGAATAGTACCTCCCACAAACGATATTGGGTTTTATTTATATATATATATATAGAGAGAGAGAGAGAGAGAGAGAGAGAGAGCTGCGTGTGTGTGTGTGTGTGTGTGTGTGTGTGTGTGTGTGTGTGTGTGTATTATGCAATTATATACAAGCTGGCGTTTAGTGAACGAATAAATACGCTAAGGATGAATAAATTAATGATGCAAAAAGTCTGGCGTAAAACTTTCGAGTGATTCGGTGTTAGCGCGTACCATTCCAGGGTTGGTTGGTTTTAAAGGTTACGTCTGAAGAGAAATCTGCCAGAATTATTTGAACTTATGGGACCCACATAGAGTACCAGACTTTGTCTCGTGCAAAATGAATGAATCGCAATGGCCCCAGAAGTTTGTAAGGTGTTCAAAATAACAAACGATAACATTTTGAAGCATAATCTATCATTTGAAATACAATGAGGTATCTATTTCGCACTGGAACTACTTTCAGGCCTGGTACCCGGCTCTATGTATTAGCTAAAAATATAATATATCGATTTGACTACAAACGAGAAAGCACAAGCTAAAATTAGAAATTATGGCATTGAACTAATGTTATGCACAGATTTCTAATACAAGAAGTGTAAGAAAACACAGGGCCAACAATGTGCTAAAATTTCGTATCAAATAACTTTCCATAGCATTCGAAACGGACAATATACTTTACATTATGCAGCGTAGTCAATAATTCAGGGTACACATTTCTTCATTTGTTTCATTTCGTGTGATGGATGACTGTTATTTCCATTCCATTTTCTTTTTCTAATTCCATTGCAGACACAAGTCATAACAAATTTTAGTAAACCTTAAACCCTTTCAAATAATGCAACATTAAGATTGGGCGTGTTTCCATGTCAGAGGAAAGAAATGAGTGGACTGTCGAAGGCCACGATGCCTTGTTTGAAGGCAAGCTGCCCATAAACGTTTGTAAAAGTAGGAACTTTAAACTGTATCCTTTGAGCAAAGCTACCATTCATATATTGTTGTAATTCAAACATTGCACAATTTTGTAAAGTTCAAGGCCATATTCTACAAGCATTGGGGTATTTTCAACATGTCAATTTTCCAATTGTGACAATTGCGAGTTTATCAGCGCTTAATGAAATTTCTGCAAAATTTTAAAGGTCAGAAGACCAACCTGTAAGATTGATAACAATATACAATCTACACCTCACCTCTGTGTGTGTGTCTGTCTGTCACCCTGGGATTCGATGAGCGATAGACAAGTCTTAATGTGAAAATAATTTAAGTTCGAAGGCTGCCCAGATGTTAGAGTTGCAATGTATTTAGCAAGAAGGACAAAAGGCGATCCACTGGACTGGATTGATCAGTGACGTCAGTTTGGTAACCCCGGTATGCTATGTGCGGATCATTCATTGTTTCGCATTAATTTGCTGGTTTTCTAATTTTTATGATGTGCGTTATCTTGAAATTTCTTGTGATTATAAATTACTACACTAAATAAATTTCAAGCTGCACTAACAGTGGGTTGAATTGTAATACTGTGCCGTGAAATGTAATGTTATTACAAAATAGCGCAGTGTTGCAACTGAAACTGTGACAAGCAATTGTTTCCATGTGATTTACACTGTAGTTTACACCATAGAGTCCCAGTGCTCCCTATGCGACCCGACTAAGAACTTTTGCAACTATGAAATATTCTCTATTATATATGCGCCTGATGATGCTCAGAACTTGGGAGGCATTCTTGATATTGTATGCAGAATCGGTGCTGGAGATAATGAGCCTTGTACTGTTGTACCTATCGATTGCCTTTGCACCTGAAAGCGTTCTTCCCTAATATATATATCATCGGAACATGAAAAACTGACAAATATCTTTAATGTTACCAGTTACTTATGAAATTCAAGATTGTTCAGTTTGCAGTCAGATAAAGGTTCTAAATGATGATGATGATGATGATGATGATGATGATAATAATGATAATAATAATAAGGATGATAATGATGATAATAATAACAATAACAATAATAATACAGTTTCTAAGCATTACATTTGCTTGTGTCCATATCGGTAGGAAAAATATAGGCTTCAACACAGTAGTAAAATATTTTTGCCTATACCACAGAAAAGACACAAGTCTCTTCTCGAATATCAGCTACGCTAATGATTCTGTGTGGAATTGATTTTAACAACGTCTTGTTCACATCGAGGAGGTCACCTGAACGCCATGTAGTTCTTCATGTTACTGCCATGTGCCTGTCAATATTTTAGTTTGATGGGTACGTTATCCGTTTGCTCTTTTTGAAAGTCTGATGGAAAAGACATTGGTAGAATATTTGCAGTTTTCTTATCATCTGTAACTGATGATTCCATCTCAATTTTGGAGGACACTGCTCTATGTTATGCTCTTTACCTGCATATTTCTGTAAAATGTTTCAGCACAATTCTTTATATTCCTTTCCATTCTTTTGAAATATGTAAGACAGTTTTTTTTTTTGTTTGTTTGTTTTTTTTTTTTTTTTTTTTTGTTTTTGTTTTTGTTTTTTTTTTTTTTTTTTTTTTTGTTTGCTGATTCCTTTCTTGTGCTGCACATCTTTCTAACTACAAATATTTATACGCTTATTCCCTAGTTTATGTCCCTCTGTCAATCAAGTGGATTTCTACCAGTTTTGTTGTGCTTTGTCATATATTTTGGGCTTATTGATGCATCTTTTCTCGCAGGTCCTGCAAGCTTGGTCCAAATTCGGAAGCCTCAGACAAAGCGGTCAACTTTGGGGACGTCGCACTCAAAATATGCAGAAATAAACTGTTGCTATGACCAGTAGGTCCCAAATAGTCACAGAATGATATCTATTACTTCAGTCATAATAGTTTCTGCAGATTCTTCTAGGTAAGTCTAACATCCATCCACCCTCGGAAGCAGAAGTATTACTTGCATCATCATATCCATATCAACATTTGGCTTGTGCGTGTGTGTGTGTGTGTGTGTGTGTGTGTGTGTGTGTGTGTGTGTGTGTGTGTGTGTGTGTGTGTTTGATCAACTTGCATCAAATAAATGTCTAATATTGCAGCCATGAGCATTTTTTTCTATATTTCTAGCTATTTATTTTCAATGTCGTAAAAAAAGCTTAATCCACCATTGTTATCACTGCAGTCCATTATTTACACTGTATTCTCCTACGTCGGTAACTGTTTCCACATTTTAATATCAACATGATTCTAATTTATGTTCATAGCGAGCGAAATCGAACTTGCAACCTTTGGCACCAGTCGCCTGACTGAAATGGGAAACGCATATATCTACTCGACCAAATCCCAATTCTTAAAAAAGAATGGTTCAATGGAGGTAGTTGTGCGCGAGTGCCATATCAATACGGTTATGCAGTATATGTACTGAGTCAGCATTTAACAAATATGATGGTCCTATCCTTGCTGGAAAACAACGGCAGAGAAATATAGAATGTTATCTCATTAAGGTATTCATATTACAAAATAAAAATTGACAAATAAAGGTCCCAAAGAGCTGTGCCACATTTCTGAGATATCAAAGGTTTTTACTGTCACGTTGCTGTACACTTGCGTGCTGCCAACAATTTCAAAATTTGGAAATGGTTTGAGCTTACTATAAATATTCTCAGGGGAAAACTTTCTTTCTCGCTATACTGTGTCACGTGTCATAAAAGTATTTTAAAAAATGTGATATGTGCTTTTACTTGAATTTTTTCACACAAAAACTTTGGAAGATAAAGGAAAAAATGACAGTAAGAATGTTTGTCACGACAAAAGTGATGAATTCGTTTTTAACTTATTTAACTTCCAGTCTCTCTCTCTACATTATAAGACGAGCATCACATTTATATTCAAATTTTTGTTGATATGTATGAATTAGTATTTCTATGTTTGCAAACGAAGATAATATTAATATCTAAGTAAATTAAGGGCAAAGTCATTTTGCTGATGCTCCTCCTCTGAAACATGTACTTTCAACAAGACCAGCGTCTTTTTTAGAACTTCTTAAATGCGTACTTTTCCTCTGGTCTATCACGACCTATATCATGGAAAATACCGTGTCAGAATAATTCATTAGCCAAACTGGTGCTTAGAGGAAACTACGTCAAACTGTATTTCATTATATCTTATGTAGGTATGAAATTCGTTACCCTCATTTCTTCCAACGGATTGCGAAGAATCATAATCATTACTAGCTGAAAATACAACAAGGACGCCCAGATTTGGTTGTAATTGTTAGACCACCCGCGATTTTCACTATATCCAGAGTGCTATATATATATTGAAGGTAAACACGTCGGGGGGGGGGGGGATTTTCGGGATATTTTATTTTTCTGAGATTGAAAATATAACTATGCTAAAGACCTACTGATGTTACATTTAATGTATAACTCATGTCACTTTATTCGTTGCTTCAACTATGCACATTTTACGTTCTGCACCGTGCGCTGGTTTGGGACTAGTCTTTCTAATTCCGTATCCTGGTTATTTGGAGAACCGGTAGTCAGGGCAAAAAATAGGCCTATGTACCTGCACTCTCTCCCATGATGGTAACCCTGCTGGGATCACCACCGAAGTTATGAATGTAGCGCTGAACCCACCTCAGCGCTTCCTGTTGATCGTGGAGTGCAATATTACCTGGTGCATTCCTGTCGCCTGTGGTTAGGAGCCCTACAGAAATAAATAAGTGAATGAATGAATGTATGAATGAATGAATGAATGAATAAACAAACAAACAAACAAACAATAAACAAATAAATAAATAAATAAATAAATAACAAAACCATAGGTTCTGAAAGAATAACCTATTTTATTTTCTAATCAATTGCATAAGGCAAATAATTGCATCACATTACCTCTTGAATATCTAAATCCTTATTATTGTGGCTAACAACCAATCCAGTGATCCATAACACATTTGATATCGAGACGTGATAGGATTTGCTAGGCTAATCATTGCCTTGCAGTGCCGTTTGCAACCCCAAATGACATCACTTGCGAACATTTGTTTGCACAAAAGTCTTGCAATTACATAGCAAAAGTTTCAAAAGGAATTTATCGATGTGCTAATGCGCAAATCAAATGAAAATAACGCCATTAAGCATAACCCTTTGTGGCCCTGAAATGGTCGTTTAGTACCAGTTATCTGCGATTTGCCGAAAAAGCATAATACGTACCAAGACCAGCTAGACGATAGTTTATTGAGACAAATACTACATCGTGGAAGGAGGACAGGGCAGTCCCGTCAAAACCGTAACCTGTGCCTGTCACACATAAAACAGATAATTATGTACCTATTGAATTTACTGTCAGTGCTTGAAACCTTAGAACAACCACTGGTAATGTCAAATGTCACCTTTTTTATTCTTCTACGAAAGTGTTATGATTTCTTCAAAATGTCTAAACTGAAAGTTTTGAAGGGAGCGCTGTATGCAAAAATACTTTCAATTTCGCTTCTTTATGTGCGTGCAGACACATAGTCATAAGATTTATTCATAAAAGGATAATATTGATACCTTTACAAATACCTCTATAAGTAATTGGACTCGAAAGAATAAAAGGATATACTGATAATAATGCTCCTCCCAACCAAATCTATTTTGTTTTGAGCGGAGTATACTTTTATGTAGCTCGCCTGTTAGGGATTGTATTTCAAATAAATCCGCTCTGAGGAGCTACATTTTAAATAATCCACTCGACATATTTACGTGCCAGTGACCTAAGCACCGTTGAGTGCAAATTGTTAGCGAAAAAACGTGTAGGTGGCTGGGGCTTGAAACCTGAATTGTCGATACCAGAGTCAAGTAACTTCATGCTCATCATTGTTCGTCAAATAACATCAGTGTGATATATATATACAATTTAGTCTAACTTAATTCTAGGGAAACATACCACATTTAAATCCTCCACCGTGAATCCACACCAAAACGTTCAGGCTTGTATTTATGACGAGGCTGGGTGTCCATACATTTAGATACAGGCAGTCCTCAGACATGTATTGTGAAATGTTAATTTTAGGGTTGCCTTGATTCTCCCATTCAGTTTGGTTCTGTACACACATGTGACCTACAAAATTTTTTATCGGATATATTTATAACTTCAGGAAGAGAAAGTGCATTGAGCATGCAATAATTTGCAAAACAGGATGGATACATATTGTGGAAACTGCAAGACCCACTTGTTAAACAATACAATAGTTTATACTAGGGCCTCAATTATCCTTTTGACAGCAAACAAAACTAGCATGATAACTCAGTTTGTGTGTAAAATCTATGAAGAATTGCCTTAAGGTTAAAGTTTAACTTAACTTTGTTTAATCTTAATTATCCCACCACGCACTCAACACATTATTGCAATTTAATGCCGCAAAAGATCAATTGAAAACCATATACAAAAAATAGCTGCAATAGCAATAAACACACACACACACACACACACACACACACACACAAACACACACACATATATATATATATATGTATGTGTAAATTTACACTATGAGCGACATCATGTGGCGTGAAATTATGACATCTCATTTTTCTAACGCCCCTGACCTTTCCAGGTTTTTTTAAAAAAACACTATATATGTAAATTTTCATTCACCACGAAAGTCTCTTTTGCAGATGCGAAATGTGATGGTGGTGTATATTTTAAATATATGTATATATATATGTATATATATATATATATATATATATATATATATATATATATATATATATATATATATATGCCATTTCAAATGAATATGGGAATTTTTGTAAAAATCAATTATCTTGCACAAATCCATTTTAATTTGGAAAATATGTACAGAAAACTCATGTACGACTTTGCGTTTACGCGCATTATGATGCATGGCAATGTTTTTCGTTAGATTCAAATTGTTCTCTAACAGCGCCATGTCAATTTAACATAATACACCTGGCTGCGTTGCATCTCGTGTTCCCGTCCATAACATCAAGGTCTCAGCGGGAAGAAAGCGCACTGGTTTCTCTGCGAAGGGTATTCCAACAAATGAGTACACTGGTTTGGTCCCATTGATAACAGTGGAGATGTATCCACGGACTGCCGCGTCGCCTCCCAGACTGACCACTGGGTGATTGTCCGTTTTCTCACAGGTACACACTGTAACCGCGCAAAAGGATGATCGCAATAAAACAAATACATTAAATTACATAAATACCCCATATATCATAATGTGCTGAAGTGTTTTTGATATGAAATTGTCGGGTTTGAAAACAACACCCGCAATGATCAAAGAGAAGGTATATAACCATAATTACTATGGGTTGTCCTTTTATATCAAGATAACATGTACACAAAATTTCTGAATAGTTGTGTGCAATGTACAAACGCTATGTTTCTGATCTTAATTAGTATTAGGTGAATAATTTCCATTAATCAAATTGACAAATATAATGACAGTGTGCAGACATGATCACTCTATAATTCAACGATTGTGTGGTATTTATGCATGGTGGCACACGATTGCGATATGTCAAGTATTTTAATGTATGTCTCACTGACCTATTTGTTTTTATTTGTAATTGGTTGAATATTTTTATTTTTATTTGCTTTATGTACTTTATTTGGATAATCTGTATTTGATGACCAAATAAGCATTGAACGCAACGCAGTACAATATGGTTACTTACAGCACAGCACAACGCAACAACAAACAAGAGGGCTGTTTGAACAGCCCATGCTCAGCTGACCTATGCTTGAACAGATATGGTACAGACACAGCCACTGTACACTGCCAGCAAGTTTGAAGTGAATGTGGCAAACAGTTTCGCAGATGAAGTCAAAAGTGTGAATATACATTGGAATGACCAATGACTTGCATAGTAATCAATAATAATGTTGTACGTGTATTTTCGAATAAGCACATGAAAATAGAAAAACATTGCAGTGCCAACTGGTGAACAAATTCAGAACTAGGAGTCTCTAGGAGTGTTTCTGTGTGATATCAAAGCAATTGGGTGAGCGGTTTCGGAGAAGAAGATTTTTTAAGACTTGCCCCAAAAAAGCACAAAACAATTCAATAAAAATCAAAAAATCACTGAAGCATGACCATTTGAATACAATTGGTAGAAACCCACCCAAGGTACATTGCCACCAAGTTTGAAGTGAATCTGGCTGACAGTTTTGGAGAAGAAGTCGAAAATGTGTGTTAGAATGCCCATTGACGTACATAGTAATCAATAGGAAAGGTACATTTACCGAAAAGTACCCGAATTGAAAAAATCACTAAAAATGAGGAATCCACAGCAGTGCCATCTAGTATACAATTTTGTTTGACCCTTTCACAAAAAAAAGCTATCCACCAAGTTTCAGCTCAATCTGAGTCATGGTTCTGGAGAAGAAGTCCAAAATAATGAAAACACACAAACAATCATAAAAATATAGAAAAAGATTGCAGCGCCATCTGGTGAACATATTAAGAGCAAGGAGCCCCTAGGAGTGTTTCTGTGTGATATCAAAGCAATTGGGTGAGCGGTTTCAGAGAATCAGAATTTTCAAGATTTGCCAAAAAAAAAAAAAAAAAAAAAAAAATTAAAAAACTCATAAAAAAATAAAAAATCACTGGACCATGACCATTTGTACAAACTAGGCAGAGACCCACCCAAGGTACATTGCCACCAAGTTTGAAGTGAATCTGGCAGGCGGTTTCGGAGAAGAAGTCGAAAATATGAATTAGCATTAGAATTCCCATTGACTTACATATTAATCAATAGGAGAGGTGCATTTACCGATAAGTACCCGAATTGAAAAAATCGTTAAAAATCAGGAATCCACAGCAGTGCAACCCAGTGAACAGCTTTGTTTGACCCTTTCACAAGGAACATATCCACCAAGTTTCAGCTGAATCTGTGTGACAGTTCTAGAGAAGAAGACGACAATTGCGAAAACACACAAAATTTCATATAAAAAAAGAGAAAAAAAGTGCAGCACCACCTCTTGAACAAATTAAGGTCTAGGGGTCCCCAGAAGTCTTCCTATGCAAATTTGAGGCAATTGGCTGAGCGGTTTGGGAAAAGAAAATTTTTTAAGATTTGCCCCGAAAAAGAACACAAAAATTCATTAAAAATGTGCGTAAGTACCCGAATTTGAAAAAAATCCTTAAAAATCAGCAATCCGCAGCATTTCCACATAATGAACAACTTTGTTTGAACCTTCTGCAAGAAACATATCCACCAAGTTTCAGCTCAATCTGAGTGACGGTTCTGGGAAAGAAGTCGAATATAGCTATAACACACAAAAATTCATAAAAAATTAGAAAAAAATAGCAGCGCCACCTGGTGAACAAATTAAAAACTAGGAGTTCCAGGAAGTGTTCCTGTGTGATATCAAAGCAATTGGATGAGCGGTTTCGGAGAAGAAGATTTTTTAAGATTTGCCCCCAAAAAGAAGAAAACAATTAATTAAAAATGCCAAAATCACTGGACCGTGACAATTTGAACAAACTTGGTAGAGACCCACCCAAGGCACATCCCCACCAAGTTTGAAGTGGATCTGGCAATGGTTTTTGAGAAGAAGTTGAAAATGTAAATTGTTGACGACGGACGACGGACGGACAAGTCAGCTGAGCTAAAAACGTCGGAACATAATAAATTTAATATGCGGTAGTTTGTTGTATTTCTTTCCTGGACTATCAAAATGGGATATTAATTCTATAACAAGTCCAATCAATCTTCGGTGATCCTTATCATGCGCTGCAATATATCATTACAGACACTGAATTCAGGTTAAGTTGTTTCTCTTTGTGCTGTATACAAACAGTCGTTATATAATTCCCAAGTCCTTCAGGATAACACATTTGAAGTAAACGATTTTGTGTTTGATTGTAAAGCTGAACTGTTTCCTGTGAAACTGTAATCTTTGGGCGCAAAATGCTTTTATATTTAACTTTATTCACCGAAATCAGACACTTTCGTATAAGTATATTATTAACATTGAACCGTTTTAGTTATTGAAACTATGTGAATATGCGACATCATTAGTTCATCATTAAATGACCACCCATAGCAGCCTATGTAGAATGTCCTCAGTTTTAAGACGATGCGCATCAACATTCGTGCGTTGCGAATGACGTTCTGGTCAATGTTTCATACACAAACTGATATTGATATTTCATAACCTAAATTGATGCCAAGCATTGAAACAATGATAAAAGAGGATATGTTTCCCCTTGCATGTTATTTGATATGCACCGGAGTCGGTTCATAACATATGTAAATGTAAAACGAAATCCTATGCTCTCCAAAGTTGGTGTTGGCATCACACAATTGTGCCAGGTGCGATATACTTCGGCACACGATTATTAGAAATGCATGTAGGTGTCCGGTATGTACAGTGAAAGTGTAAAATATCCGTATGGTATATCCACAAACTACATTTCGTCACTATTTTGTGTACTTACCCGTTATTCCTATAGTTATGAAAAGCCAATGTACAAGTAAAAACATTTTGGTCTTGTGCTCGAAATCATTTAGAGGCATGTCTGCTATTTAAGCCGCCAATGTAATGTCGCACACTGCACAGGATGTGCACAAACGACGTTCGTCCTGAAGCTTAAAAGTGTAAATATCCAGGTATCGGTGAAAGTACACAGTGAAAAATTCATTTATTTTGAAACAATAACACTAAAACTATTTTATGCGACTGGCCTACGTGTTCATTAAGCTAGTCAACTTGGACAGGATAATTAACATAAACTGCATTGACAAAAATAGGTCCAAAACCTCATTACACATACTAAGCATGAAAAATTCAATTTTCGTGGAACATATATTTATATGTATATATATATATATATATATATATATATATATATATATATATATATATATATATATATATGTATAGATGCAACGGCTTCATTGATATATTGGACAACATGGAAAAAAAGATGTATACTATTATAAAACATATATATATATGTGTGTATATATATATGTGTATATATATTTATATATATATATATATATATATATATATATATATATATATATATATATATATATATATATATATATATATATATATATATAACGCATTAATCAATATCTCTCACTAGTCAATCTCTCCTCGACAGCATACAGTTCAATATATGTATATTGCGTTCCGATATCAAAAAGACTCATTCGTCAAAAATCTCTCAAAGAACTACACTGTAAGACTGCCTTTTGAAAGAACAGTTTTTGTCCCAACAACGTTTTGCGGCAGCCTATGTATGTAGCCAGTGAGTGGCTCCATTTAGATAAAAAGGCAGGGTAGACATTTTTGTATTTACTCTTGTGCAACTCTTTATCATCATGTACTGATAAATCAGGCACACTTCTGATATTTGCTAACATTTCCCAACCGTCTTGATTTCCTGTTCTGTTATGCAACAAAACATTGTCAGTTCCTAGGAAGATAACGTAGCAATGCACGTACTGAGTTTTGTGCGTTTCAGTTGGTCGACCTTGACGATATTATCACTGCCTTGCACACTGTCAGCTCATCATGAATTTTTATGTCAGCCGTCAAACCAGACTGCCACTTTTTCGTATACATGGTCTTTCAGTAAACGATGGAATCTCCCTCTAGGACCACCTAAAGGGACTGCAAAAATACGGTTTTAATAGGACAGTAGTCTTAATGGGATAAAATTTGATGAAGGTTAAACAAAAATGGGTCTGTAAATTGGTGGTCTTAAGATAGAATTGGTCTCCTGATAGAGGTGGTCCTAATTGGAGATTCCACTGTACTTTGGTGAAAATAGTACAGTACAGGTCTCACCGAATGGACCAAATTGCTAGCCCGTCGAGCACGCTGGCGCACAAACCGAAAATAGCTAGCCTTGTGTGGCGTGCTCAAATATGATGCTCGCACCATGCGAATGCGTGCTCGGCCCTCTTCGTATCTGGGTAGCAATGCGTCTGGCCACGTGCCAACGGACGAGCATCGCGCGAATTGCATGCGAGCGTCGTGCGTATTTCACAAACGACAAAAATAAAATCCTGGCATTGCAAAGTCTTAAAAAGGCAAACAACGATATTTGTCTCACCCAGAACTAAAAAAAACACGTAACATATCTTAAGTTCCGTTCTTGAATGTGTATATATCTTGGAAAAAGGTGTGCGTGTCGTCAGTTAATTTCCGGGCAAAAGATTTCAAAGACTTGCGGCATGTTGTCTAATTATTGACCGCAAAAGCAAGATGGTGCGTGTGAAAACATGAAATGGAAAATTGTTTGGGAAAAGCAGGATGGACATAGTTTTCGTCTTATCCGAAAGATACTGATTCAACAGCACCATATTACTATTGCACTAACTAGATTAAAAAGGGTGGAGAAATATCACCGAGAAACAGGAAGAATTCCTACTAGTGTAACAACTTGTTACCAGGCGCGACAGAAATAAACAGATCAGCATCTGAAATTAATCGATGTTCTGATGACATTTAGTCAGGAGAGAACAGTTCGTGACGTACATTTCTTTTTTTTTTTTTCAAGATTTGGTTGGTTTGTCGCTGTCCATATCGTACATAAAACGGTTACGAGAAGGCCTTGGCTGGAGCAAGGGAGGAATAGAATTCATTATCTGTTGTGGCCCTGACACCACTGGTTCCCTCGTGCTCGTCCATTACGCTTTTTGTAGGTTGAGGTTAACATCTCAATTATGATTGGTTCAAAGCAATCACGTGTCGTACGGGTTCTCCTCATTAAAAGAAAGACTGACAGGCAATGCTAACATTGCGCACACGGTTTGAAAAGTTGATTCAACCTCGCCAGACAGGCATTGAGCATCGTGCGAGAGGCTCAACGCATTTTATACCACGCCAGTCGCCAGATGAGAGAATAAAATAATGAGCACCAAAACGCATATTTAAAAATGCATGCGCGCACGTTTGAGCACGCTGGTAGCAAGCATATATCGCTGGCGGCATGCAAGATGCGTGGCGCAGTGCTCAAGCATGCTTAAAACTGTGCGCGTTAGGGTGGTTCATGATGCGAGAGCTGTACTGTATATTACGCAACGTGTCTGCGTGCGTTTTTTAATCCAATAAGCACTAAAAGCTCCGGTCAGGTTAAGTTCAATAGATTTATCAGATGCATGTAGGCACAACGTGATATTGAAAGTGTGGTAGACTATCCGCGATCGGTACATCTGCTCAAGGAGGTCGACAACGACTGGCAATTTCGGCCTGCTTTGACTTTTTCTTTCATCGCTCCACTTCCATCACATGCTTTGAAAGAAAGTATGACATGAAGAGCCTGCAGGGTAAATTGATTCTTGTGAACAGCTTAATCCTGCGGGGCCCGGACGCTTGCAGCTATTGATTTACTTGTAAAAAATAACCCGATGAAGGTTAAAGTTTGATGTCGTCATGTGGAAGCAATTTTGTTTCATCCATCACTGCTGCTATGAGCTAGATTTCTTTTGTACTTTTTCAGGTAGGTTAGACTTCACCGACAGGTTGACAGTCCCGATGAGTTTTTTCATACTTACATGCCGTAAAAAGTGTCTCGGTTTATCATGCTTCAGTGGCTGGAAAAGTGTATTGTTTCAGCTTTTCACGGTCATTTACAATTTGGGGTCCGCCAAACTTTCCAACCTCACATGAAGGACACTCTATAGACCGATTATATATTATTCACAGCATTAGAAATAACACGTGGAAGGATACCATATGCACCTGTATATTTATGAAACAGCTAAGAAGACTTACTCTATGCGGATAACGAGGATCTATAAATCAATATTAATTTCATTCACTCTCAGGACACCAGTACGCTTGAGTCATGTGCAGTCCACCAAACCTATCAACACACATCCAACGTATTAGCACAACTTCTGAACTCAAGCAGAGCAGACGTTGGTAAATAAACACTAGATCACATGAGAACATTTCATAACTGTTACCAATATATATATATATATATATATATATATATATATATATATATATATATATATATATATATATATATATATATATATATTTGTAAAAAGGCTTCTCAGACCCTTTTCTGTGAAATATACAAATCAAGCTGCAATGCGAAGCGTTAGTCTTTCCAGACGTTTTGAGGGCCTCAAGCACTCAAAAATATACATTCGCTATAGATCTGAACATATACTTCTGAATTGATATATGAAAATAGATACGGCGGTTTTTTATATCATCATCATCATCATCATTATTGTTCCCATCATTGTTGTTAGCATTGATGATGAGTATATAAATGTGGGAGGCTTCCTTTTACATGTTTATCAAACACATTGAGCTGTGAGGAAACCAGGCGCACCATGAAAGAAAAAAAGACAAGATCGACACATGGAACAATTCACGACTTGTCGACAGGCTGGATCCAGAAAGTATTCACAAGGTCAGCACAATGACGCCATTGTATGAGGCGTGGACCGGATATGTCATGCACTGTGACCTTGTGGATAATGAGGACTTCTATTGGACACTTGAACCTTCTTATATCACCATGTAAACGCCGGTTTTCAGTGGTATATCTGATACTCGCCCTCATTGCATGAACAATAATTTCTATTCATCACATTGTGTTGTTATCTAAGCTTTCTGGGACTTGTTGCTGATTTCTTTGGCGGAGACAGTCGAGTTCGGAATGGCTTCCTTGGTGCCAACCAAATATGCCTATGAGGCGTTGTTAGCATTGAACATTATCTGGGTGCAAATGGAGGCTGTTTTGACAACAGAAGTGTGCACTGGACACTGGGATTACCGCACCAGGCTTTACCATCCTAATTTTGTCTGCCCGGATTTTTGTTGTGGAATGGACACTGCCCATAAATACTGCTGTTCCGATCCTACACTAAGATTTACTGGACAAAGTGCGATGTCAATGTCGTGAGTTCTTTTTATCTGCGTAGGCCATGAATATGTTTATTTGAAATCCACTTTTTGTACCTAAAAATTGGCTAAATGCTGTTCATCCAATCAAAGGATTTATGGAAAGTGGAAAATACTCACCAAGAAATGGCGGAGAAACAGGGATTTGAAATTAATCATCATTCGCAGTTAGTTTGAAGAAGATAATCTTTAGCATATAGAAACAATTTTCCGTGGAAAATCTGACCTTCTAAATTGTAATTTAAACTCTAAAAATAGTTTTAAGAATTGCATGTAGTACTGCTATGAGCACAAATGCTAGTGAAAGTAAACGATGCCATTAATTATTTATTGTGCTTTATACATTATTATTTTCAAATTTGATGGGATCAGCAGTTAGTTTGTAGATTAATTCATGTACGTGTAAAGACTGGTAAATTGTCGACAGCGCTACAAGAGGTTGACAAATGTTGAAATACGTCGTCACCTTTGACAAGTGATGTACATGAATACACCAGACGGCAAATAACTTATACATTTACACTAAAACAAGATACTCAGGTTAGAGTTTTTGAGACCAACAAATCCTGCTCGGTAGCATGGCATTACGAACTCCTGGGGACGACAAGCACCAGCCGCTGATCTCCGTGACACGGAGATCAGCGGAAGATTCAGCTTCCTGTGTGTTTTTGCAAACCCATTGGCAAGCTGCAAATAAATAGAATAATCAGGTCACACCATCAGCAGACCTGTTTAAACTTTCTATAAAGGTCAGCAACAGTTCTTATCCTGCATGCTTTTATGAAGCAACTGAAACGGGGCTTCTCATTATTTACGCAATAAGTGTCCAACTTGCTTACAAATAATGATGTGAAAAAAAAAATCCCGCACCTGACTTCATTCTTAATTATTTTTGTCCTTTCCCAGCGTCCTGAAATTTAACTGCGTGGGCGGAAAGGAGAATTTCAATGAGATTCATTGCTATTGATGACATTGGAGTCCGGAGTGCAAGCAATTACATGGAAGGGACTTTTTACAACATTTTAACAACGTTAACTTTGAATATTTCAAGAGGCTTGTTTTGAGATTCATTAGTAACATAGCCAACTTATTTTCTCCCGCCAGATTTATCAAGGCAAATCTGTATACCTGAGAATATGTCAAGGAATTTGTGTCGAGAACTTGTAATCCAGTTTACAGTATCGGCGTAACTAAAGGTTCACTCGCATTGTTCAGGATCGTGCGAAAAGCCTTGGACTTTGGTTAGTGCTTTTGAAAATCGCACAAAAGTTTTGAGATTTGAAAATGTATACAGACACTCCCGCACGGATCCATAATCTATCATGGTGTGCTTTCTGGATGGTTCAAATCGGTGTAAATCATGCCCAGAATTGGCCAACCTAATCTAGGCGTAGACCTATTCAATTGAAATGTAAGAACAGACGAGCTTTCTCTTGCATTGCCCACATTGCTGCCTCAATTTTTGAAATAATTCCATCACACTGTTGTGTTAGTGGTTCTGAGTACACTTTCTGTCACAAACACATCATGACAAAATTAAAATACATGTACATTTCATAAATCACCTGTGTCAAGTCTCCCATCCGACTTTGATTTTTAGGGTTATGTCTATTCCAAAAATGAATACCTTTTACAAGTTTCCATGAATATTTTGTTTTGATTAGTTTAATAGGTAGCATAGCTACCAGAACATGTGATTTTTTATTTTAGACGTGCTTGTTTTGCTACTTAATCGTAGGTTTTGGTAATATTCTGTTTTAATGTTTACTTTCAGACATTAAGGCTAGCTTGTTTTCTGTCAGGTTAACCCCCCAGGGGCTATTGGTAGCAAGCAGCGGCCTACGACAGTTACAAGCGTTCCTTATTGTACGTGATATCTAATTAAGAAATATCAAATTTTGATTGCATTCTTTTGATTTGAATAGTAATGACTTTAATTTTTTCTGACTTACCTTACAAATTTTGCTGTTAATATCAAAAGATTATGAGAAAGTTTGGCTACAATAATTTTACAGTTTTTAGACTTGCCTGTTTTGCTACTTAATTTTATCTTTTAGCATAATTCTGTTTTAATATTCACTTAAAGACTATATTTCGTAAAGGAAAAGAAATAATGCCATATATCCTCGTTGTATGCACCAAATGAACAGACAGCGGAATCCTTAACTCCAATTTTAAAGAGTTTGGACTGCGGAATAGGGTAATGACTTTAAGGAAGTGGTTCTGAACAAAAGACACAAATACAATTGGTGTCTTTCTTTTTCTTAAAGATAAATTAAATTGAAGTCGTAAAGATATGTTTTATTTTATCTTCAGACATCGCAAATAAAATTGTAGATATTGTGTATTTTAGAGTAGAACGACTTGTATGGTCTTTCTACGGATGACTAAATGTTCTCTATATAAGTTTAAACTTTTCGTGCCGATATTGTCTTTAGGGTGTGCTACTATTTTATGTGATGCATACATTCATGGATGTTTAATAGTCACTGCATGCGGGGTTTATAGTAAAACTCTGCTTTCTCTCTCTCTCTCTCTCTCTCTCTCTCTCTCTCTCTCTCTCTCTCTCTCTCTCTCTGTCTCTCTGTCTTTCTTTTGATGATCCACGGAGAAGTCATACAATATATATTATTAATGTTGTCATCAATCAGGGATCCCATGAGTTGAAGATGAGCAGAGGCGAAACTCTGCACGGACGGGCATCAGCAGCCGAAGGCTCCGCCGTTAACATCCCGAAATTTCTGACATTACATTTTTTTTGTTGGAAATCAATAGTGTTTCGACAAAACAATTGTATTAAGCTATTTACTCAGCGAATGTATTTATTTATTTATTTATTTATTTATTTATTTATTTATTTATTTATTTATTTATTTATTTATTTATTTATTTATTTATTTATTTATTTATTTATTCGTTCATTTCTTTATTTCTTTATCTATCTATTTATTTATCTATTTATTTTATTAATTTATTTATCTATCCATCTATATATCTATCTATGTATCTATCTGTCTGTTTATTTATTTATTCATTCATGTATTTTTTTATTTGCGTCTTTGTGTATTCATTTATTTATTTTTTATTTATTTATTTTTCTATCTATCTATTTATTTATTCATTTACTGCATATCTGTAGTCTTCAAACAAAAAAAAACTATTAATGAATGATGCAATATATATTACACGACAAATATGTCCTTTTTAATGAAATTGTAAAATGATATGTTTGGTTGAGACAATAAGCTCTTGAAGTTCACGTCAGAATGAACAAAACAGAGAAAATATATATTTCTACACCATGATCAGGTACCTTAGCACTGCATATTATTTTCAACATTTTCAATTTTATCCAAAATGCCTACATTTTGATTCTTCGACCTCTCTCCTTATGGTTCTGTCGTTATTTACTTGGGATTTGTGAAGTATACGGCTGTTAATGAACTTAAAACATAAGGGCTCTGTCAAAAAGCGATCCATGTGACCTAATTACATAATTAAAAAGCATTTCAGTTTATCAATGTTAAAATGTTAGTAAAACAATGCCTGAAATAAAAAAAAAACATTCATCAAAACATAAACAAGGCTTTGTACCTTACTTTCCATTAATATGATTAAATGTTTTTTTTCAGTATTTTCAAAAATATCTTATAAATTTTGAAAACCTATATTTTTGACATCACACTGAGTAAATATAAGACAACACACAGATTACATTTCTAAAACATTTGAGATAAGTTTGCATGACTTTGAATGCGGATAACCTGCTGAACTATATTATAGTTAATGATAATTCACCTGCTTGAAATTGGTATGGATAACAGCAGGATACTTCATGGCGGAGTTGAGTGTTTATTTATCTAGAAGGTTTTTTTAAGTCCTTGAGTACAAGTACATGTACTTGTTTTGGCTGAAAGGATCAAGAAGCTTGTGCCGTTAAATGTATTGAGGGGAAATGATTAAAATGTAATACTGGTGCATTGACAACGTGCTTAGACGTGAAAACCTTGTTTGGAAACATTTATATATTGGAAGTTGAGCTTTGTGTCCATATTGCCGTCACTGATCCCCTCCCTACCTGTGGCCATATTTGGACCCGAAGAACACCGTTCAACCCTAACTCAACCATACACAAACGTTAGTGAAATTTGTGTGAAAGTCAGCATGCTCACGTGAATCATCAGAGATAGAAAGTCTCACACGACATGGTTGATGCATCATCGAAAAATCAGTAATAATGAAGGATATTGACATAATTCCTGAACACATAAGTACTAATAACGGATTAGAAACATCAATCGATTACCTTTATCTCTGTCTGGAACTCCACCCTGTCACTAATACATCACACAGAGTGCTTCATCATGCAAAGCAAGACATGGCAGAAATCAGTCTATCCCGCCTGTACAGCGCTAGGTAATATCTGAACATGAACACTGTCAAGTTGTGAAACAGTGATATATCTACCTGAAACTGTAAGCGCCAATTCTGTAGACTCTCAGTTGATGATTTCAATACAATGTGTTCGGAAGCTGCAGTGACCTTATACAGTGATGATGATGACGATGACGACGACGATGATGATGTAAATGAGCCGTCATTTTGTAGTGCCACTAAGCTTACCCGTGCGCCTTTTTATCATATTTATCCTGTCTTTTGCAGAGCTTGGGTGGTGGTATTCAGTTTGATGGGAATATCCCTGACTGTTATTGCAATATCCTTTTATGCCTGTTATGTTTGGTGTGTCACGCAGAAACGCGACCATAATCACTGCAACCGCTGCTCTTGTGGACGAGGAGGTAAAATTTGAAACTTAAGACCATATTTAAGCTCTTTTATAAATTATACACGCACACACACACAAATATATATGTACAGTGGTGCCCCTCCTATAAGGCCACCTCAAATGCACCACTAAAGTTGTCTTACAAGAGGGATGGCCTTTCTTGAGGGCTATAATACAATGAAGATGCCATACTTGGTGCATGGAGAACTGGCCGGGGGGGGGGGACTCTCTACAGGGGGCTTTATAAGAGAGGTACCACTGAATATATATATATACATATATGTGCGTGTGTATTTTCAAGGTCATAAACAGTGTTTCATTACAATATAAAATCCAGCAATTTTAATTGGGAACATTTTAGCGTAAAGATTAGATTCTCAGCAATATCTTATATATTAAAGCAAATTTTATGGCCCTTTGGAGTTGCGTCAAGTGGTATTTGTTTAATTGAAAGGGCCGTATCTATCTATATGTTGTCATGGAAACACTGATATTTACCTTCCTCCTACAACATATTCTGTTCCATATTTAGTACTATGTTCACTTTATAAGCACTGAAACAATAAAGCGGTGAACACGTTACTGTGTGCTTATTTTGGCGAAATCAACGTAAACAAAAACTTGATAATCTCTATCATGCTTTTGTCGATATTTTTCACAGAGCATAGATTGTGTGACTTTGCTGGGCAGATAAATTGTTAACCGACAAATTCGAATGTCCTCTATGCATTTAGAATTTCCATTTGAATTTTATTATTGTTTTATTGAAATTTCGGCTGTGTTAAAAAAGACTATGGTATAATTGAACTAGCCCATGCAACGGTAATAGCATGAATGGCAAAGGTAATAGCATGAATGGCAAAGATAATAGCATGAATGGCAAACAGCCCAAAGAAACCTTTGCAGTATTTACATGTTACATAAAGATCTTTTTTTTTTTAATGTTCAGTGGTACAAGGAAATGATGTCAAATCATATTATATGATTGTTGACATTGTGTTCACTACCTTATATTGCACTATGTGACCATTAAAGTTCTTATTTGCAGCTACACGAATTATGTCACGCCATATTCCCATGACTTGTACTTTTTTGCCATTTATGCTCATATATTCACATATTTAAATCACCGTAGTCGCAGAAATACTATGATACATCATACAACATATTGCTTTTTATGCGTCGGACGCAAAACCACAATGTTCATATCTTTTAATCCATCTGCTTCAGAGTCCGCGCATGATAACTCAAATTCCACAGCCACCGTATCAATAGATCCCAACGACCCAGAAAGTCGACTACCGGGAGTACCAACCAACACATTGGCCGCATTCCCCGAATCTTGTTTGACGCAACAACCGCCACCTTATGCGGAGTTCCCGGATGTTCCACCTCCAGCTTATACCCCCAGATGCAATGCTTCTAATGTTTCTACTTTGCCACTGGATTCGGGAAACATCTGACAGCATTCTTTCTGTAATGTTACCCATCCTACACCTGACTCTGGAGATATCAGAAAATTCCCAGTTTTAACGTACACTGGGGAAACATCAGACACCACCGAGGTGTAGCTTAATATTCGACATCACCCAGTCCTAGTAAGTTTTGCCGTTCAATCATTGGATTTGAGATTGGGATATGAAATGCTCATATATACATGCCCATGATGTGATGATACATTCATATTTGAATTTGACTTCATTGTGATATTTTACACCACGGTGTGAAAAGTATTATTTGCTCATATATTACAATAAAACTATACTAGCAAAGCCACATTCTGTGCATCGAATTAGGTCTCCTTTTCGGGATACCGCTCAGGTGCGTTAGTGGATTTGGTGTCCAACGAGTGTTATTGTTGTATTGTACATTGCCCACAAACATTTAGTAACGAAGCTGTGTGAACAGCCCGTCCTCAGCTGATCTTGATACTCTCAAGCCAAAATATTTATCTATGCCCTGCATTGTTCCATGGGTACCCGTAACCGTTTGTGTGCCTTAATATAGGAATTTTGTAAAAGGTTTTCCCCAAAAATGAAAAAGTGATAAGAAATTCAAAACCACTGGAGCATGGTCACTTGAAGAAACGCAATAAGGACTCACTGAGGTTCATCGCTAAGTGAATGTGGCTGACGATTTTGGACAAGGAGTTCAAGATATGAATTACAGTTGCAATCTATATTGACTTACACAGTAATAAATATGAATATATGCATATATTGACACACGGTACCCGAACTGACGAATTCGTTGAAAATCAGATATCGACAGCATCACCACCTAGTGAACAAATTAACCCTGGCAGAAGTCATAGATTCATATCAATTATGAAGTGAATCTGGCTAGCGGTTTTTGGTGACGAAGTTGCAAATGTCAATTGTGAATAAAGGATGGACCATACTGTAAACTCAGCTGACTGAAAAGTCAGCTGAGCTGAACAAGTGTTCAAATAATCCGAAGAGAAGGGAGAAAAAAATGCAACCGGTACATTACCATCTGCGCGAATCAGCGCTACTATACGGCGTATATTATGATTAACATGCGCTAACTATTCCAAATACAAACTTTGATTTCGGTCGTAAATTTGCAATTTCACAGAGAGTCTGAATGTCATGACTTGATACAAGAAAGGTGTTTGTTGGCCCGAAAGTAGAAGTAAACCCACCTAATTTCACCTTACACAAATAAGCGTGTCTTGTGTGAAAGTGGACAGCATGGCCGAGTACGAAGGGAACGTAGTGGTGCCCGACCTGCAGAGGACACCTCAGTTAGAAGGGCTATGATTGCACGTACCCATTACTTTCGACTAATTTTCCATGCGATCTAAATTCTGTGAGTCGGATCTTTGTTTACTGGATATAACGGGGCTCAGGTAAGCCTAGTCGTAAAGCAGGGAGACCTGTTAAGATTGGCTGGTCAGGTTACAACTTGGAAGACGCAACGTTAACGTCAAACTTTTCAAATACAAAGTAGCCTGATTCCTTCCTTGTCGTCACATTAAATATTAATTACCTGACTAGTTTCTTCTCCTAAAGCAAAAGGAAAGAAACATGGCAATTAGTATTTTGAATTCAGTTGCCTTAGCATGGGCAAGTTATGCAACAGCATGTACAGTTGCAACACATATACCTCCGGGTAGAAAGGTTTTTCGTTATTTCATTAATAAACTCCACGTGTGTGGTGTGTTTGATCGCCAGTAAACAGAAAGCCCGAGCCTTTGCTCCGTTTGCTGGTACAATTCACGTTCGCCGGGCAATTAAAAACCGACATGATTGCCTTTTCCAAATTTTCGGGCAGTTTGTGATTTAAAGGTTATACTTGAATATTGATCAAAGCCTGTGCATTTCCTCCACTATCCTGACCATTTTCCCTCAGAGTCGGTATTTAACTTCATTTGGTGTGCCTGCTTTTTAATTCCCCATGTCCCATATGATACCAGAAAAGTTATTTTTGTGTCTGGTTCTTTTCTGAATCCTGCAAGGCGATGATACTTGTTCAGGTGTACATGGAGCATGAGTTGCATCTGCGAGAAGTATCATGTAACAACCTTCACCATTTTCGTCCACGCAACGACAATATCCCAGTAAAGGTAAAAATCCTAAAAGAGAAGATTCTCTGACATAGTTGTGATTAATTAAAGATTCGGTCACGTAAACAGGCAACAGTTTTATAGTTTTTCGTATGTGTGATCAGAGATCTTTGAGTTCAGTTAACCCTTCAAAGTTATTTTGGCCGCAGGAAGAGTTAAGTGGGTTATAAGGTGTGGTGTCGACGTGTTTTGTCAATCCAATAGGACAGTCTGCATTTGAACGAGCGATATTGTAGCTGGGCCGCATGCAGACTCCCCTGCGAAATCAACATAACACTTTCCATACACACGCCCTCGTGGTGGCAGGAACGCCAGAGTCATGGGCGCGGGAAACGCAGGACGCGTTTTTTTTTCTCTGAACTAGGTCACCTCTGTAAATCCGGTTTTCTTTTTGAAATAAAGTGTTTTCTACAAATTTCCGCACGCAAGTTATTCTTCACTACCTTTGCACTTGCTTTATCTTCTTTTCTTAATCATTTCTGGGTAAGTTATGTTAAACTCGGCAATTTTATCGTCGGAGTGACCAAGTTATACTTGAGTATTCAGGCTGCTATTTGTATCTAAACAGGCAAAAGGTTCTCTGCTTGGTTGGGAGTTCAACACATTTTCGTGTTTAAGGTGCCTCCTCCTACTTAGGGTGCACATAACATAGTGGTACAAAATTGCCATTGTGTCTGTATTCAGGCCCATCGGTGTATACATACATTTTTAGTTTTGCCGATATGTGTAGTTTCTTTGCATGTAACAATAAATATTCTATGCTCAAAAGTAGCATTTAAAATTGGAATATTGCCAAACAAAAATGGCTACCTAAGTTATACGCTTGTCTTTATATAGCCGAAATTCCCAAAATTGCCAAGTCTTATACAGTCGCCCAATGCAGTTTAACTCTAAACCTTTGCTTAGGTTTAGCGAAACAATTTACATTTTCATTTTCAACTAACGTACGAACCTTTTGGCTTCCAATCGACGTGTCCACTGATTGGAACTGTACATTTTCGTTTACTATTTTTCATAGTATGAGTAGATGTTTCCTTTGGAAAACATTATACTATGTCAAAGGTCGTTTATGTTGTTCTGCCTCTACCACATGGAGTCTGCCAAGACCCCTTGTCGAGGACTGCCTTTGTTTAATGCCTCAGCAAAAGTCAAAGGTGGCGCTTCGTAGTGCATGTCGACCAGTGTGTTCTCGCAGACCACTGGGTTTCATGTTTATGTGCTTAATAATTAATACATAATTATCAGGAAGGATGTTGTTTCGGTGCTTGAACTTAGTCTAATAACAGTGGTTAAACCATTACGCTAACCAAAAGTCTGAGATTGCATACAAGTGGTGATTTCAACTTTTACTCGCATCTTGGATACACATTGTCGACAACAATGCATACTTTCATGAATAGTGGCAAGACATTTGTTCTATGTGACATTTTGTTAATTTTATCTGGAGACGTTAACCCAAACCTTGGTCCCAAGAATCGGAATATTTTCAATATTCTCCACTTTAATATCAGTAGTTTAGCAGCCAATGATAAGCTTGATAAAGTCGACACTGTTTGTTTACATAATAAAGTATATGTAATCGGCCTAAACGAAACAAGATTTAACGACCCCGTTTCAAACATCGACATAGAAATCAGTGTGTTTCAGCCGTATTTAGATGTGTTCGTAACAGATTTGGAGTTGGGGTGGCAATTTACTTATCTGATTCATTAATGTGTAAGCAAACGAGTTTTATGTACCAAACTTGGAATTCTGGTTATTTCAATTTACCTCGTTTCACCTGGGTTGTTGGTAATTGCAATCTACTTTTGAGTATAAAATTTTTGAATGCCACCCACCTGCTTAATGTAAAACAATTTGTTACTGAGCCCACTCGTGGTCAATCATTGCTTAATTTAGTATTTGCTGACAACAGGGTCAGATATTTCTGACCTATTGCCTCGTGCAAAAATAAGTGCATTTTCGCATCTACAAGTATTCCACTTTATAAAAGTATAGCATGAAAGAAGGATATTTGGAACTACTCTGAAATTGATCACGATACAATGTGTGACTCATTATTAGCTGCCCCATGGGGAGTTGTGTTCATTGACGGAGATATTAATGAAATTTGTATGAGTTTTACATCGTTTTTGAATAAGATAGCACCGCTTGCATTCCTCATACCGAAATAACCATCCAACCACGGGATAAACCGTTTATGACTAGTGCTTTGCAGCACAACATGAGAGTAAGATAGGAAGCATACAAAAGGGAAAAAAATCATAATCATCGCTTACGAAACGAGGTAGTGGCCATGGTAAGACTATTTGAATAAAGCTTACGAAATTGTAGCCAACAAGATGACAGAAACTTAAATATGGAGGAAACCTCTAAAGGCTGTATGTGGTTGGAGTAAAAAGAAGCCCTTCCTTCTATCATAGAAAATGGAGCTATACCTTTAAACTCTGTTGACAAAGCCAATCAGTTAAACACTTATTTTTCATCTCAATGTGTAGTTGACGATATCTCTGTCAATATACCTGACCTTGCCTCCAAAACCAACCAAACTCTTGTTAACATTTCGTTTGGTGACCAGGAAATTAATGACGTACTTAAAAGGTTGAAAATATGTAAAACAGGTGGGCCGGATGGTCTCCCAAATAAAGAACAACGGCTTTTCGATCCATATATCTAAGTACCTCTCTCCAAAATCTTCCATTTGTCCCTAATTTCGTCGACCTTTCCCAAGTTATTGGAAAGAAGTTAATGAATGTGCACTTTTTAGAAGCATGGCCCTCACTGTACCAAAAACTATAGACCCTGTCTCCCTATTATGTTCTTCGTCCAAACTCTTTGAAATTTGTATATTTAAGAGGTCGTGTATTTTTTTCACTTCAAATGACCGCCTCACTCATTGCAACCCTGGTTTTAAAAAAAACTTGATTGTACGCTTTATCAACTACTTAACTTTGTTCATGAAACAAATCATGCAATTAATCAAGACAAGGAAATACGAGTGATGTTTCTAGATGTATCTAAAGCTTTTGACAGAGTTCGGGAGTAATGTGGTCTCCTACGTGAATTACACGAACCAGGGATTGTGAGCCTTTCTTGTCGTGGTTAAATCATAATTAAGTTATAGAAAAGAGCGAGTTGTACTTGGTGGTTTTGCATCCGACAGGGTGTCAATTGAATCTGGTGTTACTCAGAATGATGTGGTAGATGATTTAACTTGTAAAGTATATTTGTTAGCTGAAGATACATCTTTATCACAAATAGTTAACACATCCGAGGAAACTACCGTTCAATTACATTAGAATCTCTATGTCGGTAATGACAAGCGAAAACAAAATGGAGAGTTGACTTCAACCCTAGTAAAACAGAAGAAATGGTTTTCTCTAAAAAAAAAAAAAAAAAAAAAAACCAACACATGAATCGCTAATTTTTGCAGATGTGCCTAGAGTCCATGAGCATAAGCGTTTTGGCATCATTTTGACTGCAAATCTGTCCCAAGAAATAGTTAACACACCCAAGGAAACTACCGTTCAATTAAATGAGAATCTGTACGTGGTTAAGGACAAGTGAAAAAAATGGAGGGTTGACTTGAAGCGTAGTAAAACAGAAGACATGGTTTTCTCTAAAGAAGAAAAAACCAGCACATGAATCACTAATTTTTGCAGAAGAGCCTGTAAAAAGAGTCCATGAGCAAAAACATTCTGGCATCATTTTGACTGCATATCTGTCTTGGGACAGTGACATGAATTACATTAATTATAAAGGTTCCGTTTGTCTGGCTCACGTTGCATATCTTTCTCTTTTTCTTCGATTAATCCTTTGAGAACCACCGTTGCGTCATTTGCCTGGCCCATTCTGGAGTATGCTAGTTTTTCCTAACATTACCAAGGCCTTTGTCTGGCATAAAGGTCCCTTACACAAGTTGGAAAAAAGGAGGATCACTGATTTTCTTTAATTGTGGTTCGAAGATTACCTTCAAAGCCGTAAACAGCGTGTACTTCTTGCAGGTGAGTCATCAAGCTGGGTAATTATAAATTCTGGTGTGCCCCAAGGATCAATTCATGGTCCCTTACTCTTCTTAACCTATATGAGCGATATAGCTAATATTTACATTTAGAAATCAAATTTTTGCCGACGACACGCCTCTTTCACTTAGTATCGATGATCCTATTTGTGCTGCTGCGGTCATGAATACTGATCTTGCTACTTTAGACCAATGGTTAAAGAATGGCTTGGTACCTTTCAAAACTGACAAAAGGCTTATTTTTTTCATAAAAGGCGACCTCCTGACCACGCACCTCTCGTTTTTCAAGGGCACAAATTGGAAAATTATTCTCAACATAAACATCTGGGTGTTGTACTGAAATACAATTTAACATGGAACGATCATATTAAAGAAAATGTGTCTAAAGCCTGTGAACACCTAAATATAATGAAAACTTTACAGTACCGTCTCGACCAAGAAACCCTGGAAGTAATTTGTACTTCTTTTATTATACCTGTATTAGAAATCTGAAATGTGGTTTGAGACAACTGTATATGACTGTTAAACATCATATATTATGTATAATCATGGAATAAAATATGTTAAAACAACATTTGCCATTGTACACAGGAAGAGCATCCTTTAGTATACTCAGTTACACTTTCAAGGACATGCTTATTTTAATCAGTACATTAACAGTACTGTGTTGTTGACACTGCACGTCCAACTTAGCAACAACACCTTTCAGCTCGTGCTTTCATGTCCAGAATGAGTATTTTTATTGATATTTAAGACTGCCTTCCTGTACATATATTTGACACAGTCACATTTGTTTTTAAATGACCTTGTTGTACTGCTCTTTTCAATGATATAAGTTCATTAAGTGTGTTCAATCGCTTTCTCACTTCTCTCTGCTTTGACTCCAGATAAGTTTGTCAACACTTCATTTTGATGCATCGTCTTTCTAAATCGTCATACCCATATATTTGTATAGTTTATTCCTCGTTGCATGTTTGGTTAAATGCTTCTTCATCCAACCAGCACGAAGATTTCATGCACTTTTTCATTTCGCCGTACCTAACGGGCATCAGCACACTCCAATATACAGTGACCATTGGTCTCTTTCACAACAAATACTTTCCTTCAAAATCCTTTTTCACTCCAGTCTAATGGCTCATCATCAGATAATTGGTTTGTACTCTCTCCTGGAATTACTCACAATGGTCACAATGGTCACAATATTTAACCTGTTCTTGTATCTATGACATGTCACTGTGCTGTTTTATGATCTGTTACTCCTAGTTGCTGATGTCCATTCCAATCCCGGTCCTACCTACAATAATCTTCAAAATAATTGTTTCCAAGTCTGTCATGCAAATGTTCGCAACCTAAAAAGTACCGGTAACCTCGATGAAATTCAAATGTTGCCCAATTCTGAAAATTTCAACATCATTACCCTATCAGGGTCATGGCTTAACGAAAATTATTCTGACGATATCTTACTTATTAATGACTTCCAACAGCAGTTTCGCAGAGATCGGCTTTCAGGCCAAGGGGGTGGCGTGGTAACATTCATACTCAGATATTTGCCTTGTTCAAGGTGTTCTGACCTAGAAGATTCCATTTCTGAATGCCTATGGATGAAAATATCTACACTCTGGGGAAAAGTCTGGTTGGAAACTACTATCATCCACCTAGACAATCAGCTCAGATCCATGACACTTTTCTCAATTCTTCAGCGTTGTCAATCACTTCAGCTATAAAGAGCAACCTCTAATTTTGATCATCCCAGGTGTCATACCTGGGACTCCCCCTCCCCTCCTCACACTGAATGTAAACTCGACCTATATCTTGTTAACTTTATGTGGCAAGGCAAACTGTTTAAGCTCATAAACGAACCAACTGGAATAAGTGGACACTCTTAGAGATACTTGATCTCAACATCATTGATGCAGCAGGACTTGTATTTAATTGTGGTACTCTGGGGCTGGTATCAAACTCTAATCCCTCCATAGTCTTCTGTGCCCTTTCCCTTCCTGTGTTTAAAAACAAACCTTTCAAAAGACATGCATGAAACTTAAAAGGGCTAATTTTCTTTATCTGAATGGGGCCCTCGCTCATGGTCCTTGGGACACTGCCCATGATACGTTTGACTCTGTACATGATATTGTATTTTACTTGTCCAATGTGCCTCCTAGTACAGCCAATGACTACATCCTTTTTAAACCTATAACCATCCAACCCAGAGACAAACCATGGTTCAAAGCTGATATAAAAAAGCACATACATCATCAAAATCGTGCCTGGAAGTATTCCAAACGTATATCCAGGCACCCCCTTTATACAGCTACAGTGTTTCTACTTAAAGTGAAAGACTTTACCAACTGTCCAAAATGTCCTGAAATAAGGCTGTCAGTCTTGCCGACTATCCGTCCATATATACTTCACTAAATTACAACCGCAACTAGACAACAAGGATATTAACTCCAAACAGTGGTGGGGCCCTGTCAAATCTGTCTTAGGCTGTAAAACCCTTCTGGACACCCCTCGTGACGGATAATGATAAGATCCTTTTCAGTGACTCTGAAAAATGTAATTCATTCAATGCATACTTTGCTTGTCAATGCAAAACCAAACCTGATGCACATGCTAATGATGCACATTAACATAATTTCACTTATTGCACTGATACTGCATTAAAAGATGTCACCTTTGATGAAAACAGCGTCTACCAAGTCCTTTTCCTCCCATCTGCTTACCTCTGCCTCAGGTCCGGACAACAGAGAAAGCACATTGCTTACATCTGGGTGTTGTACTGAATACTGTGTCTCGTATCTGTAAGCCACTTACCACAATCTTTAAACTATCACTCAGCTTTTCTGATTTCGTGGATTTAGGGACGAAATCCAACAGATGTCCTCTTTTAAAATAACGTCCAATGGATAGTTTAAGGGTAACCACCCCATCTTCCTATTGTGCAATGTTTGCAGAGTTTTTGAAAAATTGGTTTTCAATGGCCTTTAAAAACGCTTCTTTGAAAATAATCTCCTCATCTACAAAAAATGCTGGTTTCAAGGCTGACGACTTCACAATTAATCAACTTGTCTATATCATTCATAATATTTATAATGGCCTGGAGCATTCCAAAGAAGCCAGGATGGTTTTCCTTGACGTGCCCAAAGTATTATACAAAGTATGGCATCCTGGTTTTCTTTTCAAGCTTTGCCAACATGGAATCTCTGATCACCTTGTTGATTGGGTTTAGAGTTATCTATCAAACTGCTCCAACATGTAATAATCCATTGTCAAACTTCCTGCTGGCCGCCACTTGAAGTTGAAGTTCCACAGGGATCTATACATAGCTCTCCCCTGGTTGTGTTTTGTATGAATAACCTTGTAGATAACATTAGTTGCGATGTCAAACTTTTGCTGATGAAACCTGTCTGCTGGAAATTAGTCAAAAACCCATGGAATATTCTGCTCACTGAAATGCCAATCTTTTGCGATTTTTAATTGGGGTACAACTTGGAGAGTAATCAATCTCTATCTGTCATTTTTTTTAGCCAAAGTTTTCAAATCTTATTATCCACTAGTCATTCTTGGTCAATTGGCTACTCCTCAAGCCAACGTATATACCCAGCTTGGCATTACTCTCAGCAGTAATCTATCGTGGCATGCTCAGATCACCCGCATCACTTACAAAGCTAGTCTGCATATAGCACTCGTTCACAGGTTCATATACAAACTCTCCCCCAAAGTTTTGACCAGACTATACTTCTCTGTGATTCGACCCAGGTTTGAATACTTTTGTTTTCTCTTTGACAAGTGCCGTAAAGGTCTTTGTGATCTTCTGGAATCTATTCAGTTTGAGACAGCTAAAATATGTACAAGTACCTTACAACACAGTTCGCATGCAAAACTACTCCAGGAACTAGAACGTCAAACCCTCTCAAACAAATGCAAATACTTCAAGATGATCCTGTTCTATCAAATGTATCATCAGCTTACTCCCACTTACCTCTCAAATTCATCACCTCCTTCCTTCGCTGGTCGTTCTGTACGTCATTCTACCACCACACACTTTCACAAATGTGGAACCGAGTGCTTAAGCAACTCCTTTCTCGTTGATACCATCCCGTTATGAAAAACTTACTCCCCGATATCAGAAACTGCCTTTGCCTTTAAAGTTTTGAACCTAAGCTGAAGGCCACTTTACTTGCCACTAACGATGTATTTGAGTTTTACTCCTATGGCAACTGCTTCCTGAATATATGCCTCACTCAGTTGCAAATAGCGTTCTCTACACTCACCTATGACCTTCATAAGATAAACATCCTTCATAGTCTTTCATGTACATGCTCCTGCCGAAGTGAATACCAAAAGTACTTCGTCCACTATTGCCCAAAATTGTTGCAGCCAGGGAAAATACTACTACATTCTACTCTATCCATATTGGCCCCTACAGTTCATCCGTATCTGTTGCAAGGGAGAGGTTGGTAACATTTTTCGTTTTGGTAGCAAATCACTATCTGATGTGGCAAATGCTTAAATTTCTGAACCAGTTCAGAAATTTGAAAAAAATTCTGGAACTTTTGTCAGATTGTACTTTGGTGAAATTTCTAACAGTGCAACTCAACCTGGTTCTAGACGAAAAAAGTCTTAGCAGACAAAAGTTCATTTAAAAAAAATAATTAAAAGATGTAGCACTACCTGGTGGCCAAAATGTGAACTACAAGACCACAGATCATTTCTGCATGATCAAAGCAATTGGACAAATCATTCCTGACCATACTTTATTTAACCTTAAAAAGCAACCAAAGCCTGCCAAGGAAAGGTGCTGACCCGCTGGACTTTTATGTTCTTTGTAACTGCAGGCATGTTGCTACTTGAATGAAACGTCTTTTTGCAAACAACATAATAGTACAGAAACACATGATCCATATTCATTAATTCCAAACCCAACAATGACAGCAAAGACTTTCCAGACTTGCCAAAGTATCAACATTTCTCTTCCAATACCAATGTAAAGAAACAAATTTCACTCCTGACTTGAGACAGGCAGTCACCCATAAAAGGCAACTGGTGGTTTTAAACCGGTCCTCTCAACCTTAGAAATATTCATCATTAACTGCAGACACTAATTCTTTTCCAAAATATATAGGCCTAACAACCCAAAAACACAAATTTCCTTTTTTTGTGCCAAAAATAAAAAGAGACCTGTTAGGCCTATCACCTTTTAGTTCTCCCGACGTGTCAGTCAGCTAAGTTTAAAGTAAAAGAGTAAAGGAGGCCTACATCGTTTTTGTGATATTTATGAATCTGGAACATTATAAAGACACTCTACCTCCACTATAACTATGAGTCGGAGAACAAAGCCCACAGCACAACATAGCCAATGAAGTAATTTTCAAATAGTACAGAAACACATGATCCATATTCATTAATTCCAAACCCAACAATGACAGGAAAGACTTTCAGCTCACACCCTTATTATAATTCACAGCTTTTTTTAAGTAGTTCACCGTTAGAACTGAAAGAATTAATAAAACGGAACATTAACGCACTAGCATATCGATTGCAAAACTTGTAGAATTGTACCTAGGAAACTGCTGTGTGTATAATCACAAGCATTCCATGCAACAGTTTTGACAAAAAATACTATACGGGAACGGTATTGCAATACACCTGTAGAGTGGAAGCATTTGCCTACCCATGTTCAATAGACAATAACTTCGCCAAAAAAGTTCAATACCCTCATCATTTTTATTGCCTTCATTTTGATTATACAGTAAAACCTGTCCTGGTGGACACCTCTATAATGCGGACACCTGTATAATGTGGACAGTTATATCCGTGACCAAATGGTCAATTTTCTTGTTAAAAACACCTGTCTATTGTGGACACCTGTCAACTGTGGACACTTTGTGCCAGTCCCAGAGGTGTCCACAATAGACAGATTTCACTGTACATGTATTTTTACAAAATATCAAAACAATTCTATTCAGCAATTCTGGAGAAGATGGCCTAAAATAGCAATAACAAACAAGAAACAAAAGCAAAAAAGAAATAACCAAAATGCCGCTCTGTCAAAAAAAATGACTTTGTGCCTCCAAACACTGTGGAGCAGAGTTGCTGTCTTGGGGAAACTTTGATCTCTCAATCTGAAGGAAGGAAAAGGTTTCTGGTACCCCAACACACATTAGAGTACTACTGTGTAAATCAGATCACGAAATGGTGAACAAAATTATGCATTCAAGAACAAATACCTTGAAAAAGAAAAGAATTTGAACTTAGAACAAACTATCAGCATTTTGGTACGGACAAAACTTTCCTCCTAAAAACAAATGTGGGCAGCCACCTTACATGTTTTAATGTGGCACCTAGGTGACGCTAAACATAATTTTAGCAAAATGTCCATATCTAGTGAGGTTTGAAATATTTACATAGTTGTAAGTACAAATAGATAACATGTGCATATCACTGCAACACATAACTGCGTCTATTCATTTGGTGTTCAATATTATAGTTATAGAGATGTAACAAACTGTTATCTGTTTCATAGCATTTTTTGTCTCAACGCAAATTGAATACAAGTATGTAAGGTCATGATCAGCTGGTTCATGTGGGTCTTCAGAAGAGGTCTCTGTAGGCAGGCGGGCTAGGTATGTGTATTTCCATCAGTTTTCATTGCAATTTGCACCTATGTAACTTTAAAACCCCTCTACTCAGAAGCACCAAATTTCTGGTGGTAAAGGGTTGTATATAGTTAAAATGCTGCGGTACATTTGATAACTTTTGCTACAAAACTAATCAATGAATTGAATGTCACTGTAACATGGAATATAACAAGTATACATGCCTCTGTCCCACGAAAATGTAGTGCGTTGGGTTCTATATTTAGCAAATACACACACAATTGCTAATTGCGACCTCTCCTTTTATAGACTGCGTGCCCCAAGGTAACGGTGTCCTAGAGTGGGTTGCGGCCAGATCGCCCCTGAGAAAATTGTTGACTCAGTCAAAAGTGAAATCAGAAAGGTTAAGAAAAATAAGATCAGAGACAACTTGGCATATTACGCAGATCTGAAGCCACAGTCTCTAGTCATTCTCTGCATGTATGTGTTCATTGACTCATGCAATAGTAGCACCGAACTACTTGAGGCTATTAGGGGATTAATGAGACCTGTGTCAAAACAACGCCCAATCATCAAATCATCAAAGTGAAGGATGAGTTCGTGAATCCATACCTAGTGGTGTCACATGAAAGCCAAGGATCTTTCTACATCCTGGTTAAACTAAACTGTCTTTTTTTCAATGCACTCGTCACAAATATGAACAACCTTTAAAAAATATCAGCACATTATGTGAAAATCACAAAGAAATGCTGATATGATAGAGCAGTTACTCTGGGGGAGAGAGAGAGATAGAGACAGAGAGAGAGAGAGAGAGAGACAGACAGAGAGAGAGAGAGAGAGAGAGAGAGAGAGAGAATGGAGGATGTGATTTATTCTCTTCCTGTCGATAATGTTGTATACTGCATAGGGTAGATGCTAGCTAATTTCCAGCTAAGAGCTATTTTCGTCTTTACCACACGTCATATTGTGCGCATATTGGCCAGACTTTTGTGGCGGGACACATGAAATACATATCGCGCAACATCACTATTTCGTGTAAAATATATATCCAAGCAAGCTGGAGCAACATACTGAGATGTTGTGTGCCTTTGTCATTTACAAGTGCAAGGTGTTATTTTGTTCAATTTGACAAACCTAGCACACAAATTTACAGAAGGGCATTTAACAAAATCCACAATGAATAAGAATACCAAAAAGTGCCCATGTGTCGGATATTGATGTATACCTAACCAATGCTCCAAAACAGATGCCAAAGTCATGGAGCAATTTATTAAGAGGTATGGTTGTTAACATTTCCTATACTCGATAATTGTATAAGTTATTGTTGTTTCCATTGACTATACTCGATAAGTGTGTACGCTACAGTATGAATTGTAATGAACAAAGATATTTCATATATCAATATTCATACATAAATTCATTTCAGCTTTTTACATTTTCTTCTTGATAATGAAATATTTGAATGTGTTGTTAGACTTTGTACTTCTAGTATTCAGTGTCATCAAAGGTGTTCTTCTTAATTTTCTGATCCAATAGTTTAGCACACTTAACCGGCACTCAGATATATTTCGGCTCAGTCTTATGGCACAAGGTTTTTGCAAATGTGACGTCATCTATTGTTTTATTCGCACCTATCACATCATCTCGACCCCATATGTACATGTAGGATGACACATGCACCTTTAACTTTAGTTCACATATATCTGATAACAAGCCATTCATTGGGTAGACATGGATGGACTAATAGACTATCCACAGTGCACTTTATGGGATTACATGTTCAAGTATCTTGTCAGCATCGTAGGCATGTTAGCTCACAAGGAGCGCCTCAAAATGAGAAATAAAAAGCCTACAGTCATAATTTGGTGAGCCTTTTGTGGGCGTGTCATTTTTTATTTCCCATTGAGCGTAAAAATATCTTTTATGTTGTCTTTTTCATTAATCCAAGTGGCTCTGGAAAAGAGATTTTTCATTAAGTTCACTGCATTTTACGTTCAATGTATAAATGCATAATATTAGCAACTGTGTACATCAATGATGCAACGTTTGGAGAACTTATCATCATCAAAGATATAAGAGAAAAAAAAGCCAATCATACAAAGTAAAGGACGAGGGATGTGCCAGGGTCATTTAATCAAGTTTACATTTATTTGATCTGCATTTATCAAAGTTTACAAGCAAATAATTCAGTACAAAATTATAAACGAACGGTAAGAATTTAGGCATTTGAAATAAAGATCAGCAGTTGATTATCATCAAAACAATTTTGAATAGCATGAGCAGACCATTGATGGCAACAGGGCCACTCATAGCAGGGAAACCATGGACGTGGAATGGGAAAAACAAATGGAAGGGTGATATTTGTTCATGCAAAAAAGTGTGTATTTTAGGGCTACACGCACTACATTTGGTAGAGGTAGCATTCATTAGTTATTGTTATGAGTATGAACAGGCCATAAAACTGACAAAGTTGGTCCTGTCACCTTGAAGGAAGGTCAGGGTCACTGATATGCAATCCCATCCGAGCTACTCATAATTTAGAGCCACACACTAATCGAATATGGATGAAAGGTTGCATTACTGTCGAAATACCAGACCACAGAGTCGCAGGAAAGGGGCAGAAGCAAATGCAGTGCTTTGACATCCCCGTGGCAAAGGTGAAATGGTCACAGTTGCCATTGCTGTCAATGCTACAGAGAACAGTATTCTACCTTTCTTCCTGTTTCCCAGGAAACTGTTCCAGACACACTCCTTCCGAGGCAGACCCTGTGGCTGCATTAGGGCTGCCAATGCATCAGGGTGGATGCAATCCAACAAGCTTACCCCCCCCCCTCCCAATCTTACGACCTTCATGAGGCACTAAGCCAAGCATGCAAAGCCAACAGTACAGGAGCTGGTTGTTCTTATGCTTGATAATCATGGCTCACATCTTTGTGATCGTAGCTCTTGATTTTGACGATGCTGAAGGGATCCACATAGTCTCATACTCTCCTCATATGTCGCACTAAGAGCAGTCCATTGATATCTTAGAGTCTTCCACTGGCTTCAAGAATGCCATCAACTATGTCTGTAATTCCTAGATGTTTATCCTCCCCCCCCAAAAAAAAAATATATATATATATATAAATAAATTAATACATAAATAAAATCGCGATATCACTGGCATAGTATGTGAAACAATGTCGGTTGCTGTAATGTTGTAGCTAGGTTTCCAGATCCTGATTTTCTTACTTTAAAGTTCTTGTTATTTTTGCGTCCAGTGCAGTTTGAACATCGAAACTTGTTCGTACTCGTCACGTGATTAGGCGACCTCTTCTTGGACAGTGATCATTGATATAAAAGCATTCTTTTGCATTGAGCGGGACACATGCGCTGTTTTGCTGGACATCTAGTGCAGTCAATTGTACACTCATTGCATTTCCCCCAATGGGGACCCGCCTTGACATAGGGGATATTTTGTTTTGACGGTCAGTCGCACAGCTCAAGAAGGTTTTGCTGTCTATGTCTCTCCAAAAGTCATTGAAGTATACATATTAGTATTTCATGTATTTTTGCATGCGCGCACGCATTTGCAAAAGCCCCGCTTTTATCTGACTTAGTTTTAGGCTTTAATATGTATTTTCCTCAAATGTATGGTTACGGTGGTATAAAATAACTGCAGAGATTTTGTATTTTGTGTGTGTTAGATTTCCTGTTTCATGAAATTTGTATACGCGTAATATTTAGATATAGTTATAAGCGCGGTTGTATTATATGTTTAACAGAGAACAGGTTATATTTAGGCGTGGTTGTGTCATATCATGCTGACGTAATGCAGGGACTCATAAGTATTTGAATAACGTGTGTGCATTGAGGAGTAAGTATTACATTGTTATATTTTCTAGATGTGATTTTGTATTTTTCTATATTATATGTCATATTCGTCCAGGTATAACGTTGAGGCTGGATAAATTAAAGGCTGATTTGAGCCGCTGTAATATGGATTCCTGGATTATGAGCTTGTCGAGGGCAACGCCTTAATTTGGTATATGACGGCTCTCACCGCAAGTCTCAGACAATTAGATGCAATTGGTTCCAACAAAGTGGCTTTCTGAGTTTTTATGCTCAACAATAGATACCTTTAATTTCAACTATAGATGTCTAAAATTAGGATTAATTAACAAACGGCTTGACATATCTAAAAATAGTTTTAAGCTATCTGCAAATCCATCATCGTTTCATATACATTGTATCTAAAATTGCTTAATGTTTTCGACGCGCAAACTTACAATTAGGTTCTTACTTTATAGGTAGGTACTTGTAAATGTGACTCATGAGCACCATTAGAATTGTACAGTAAATGCAAAATTTGTGGTTCAATATGAAAACTCAAAGGAACTGCACGACGAGCCATACATTTCACCAGCAGCATTCTGCAATAATAAATGCTGTTAGTGCGCACATGGTGGGCCATTCGCGCGCAAACTAAACGACCATTTGGCGCTTAAAACTACACTGCATTTCTGCCAAAAACGAAAGCTGTGACTACAAAATGGGAAGAGACAGCCCATTAAGTAGTGTGGTGTGCTTAAGAAGTGTACACTAGTTCAACAGAATGTGTTGTGTAGAGTGCAATCTCCCAATTAACAACGCCTGAAGGACTGAAAAATGTAATCTTAATGTGGGTATAACTTAAGGTTAAACGAAAACGTTGTTATGGCTGACTGTAAACTTCAGTTATCACTTAAGCAGTCGCTTGGCGTAGATTTTGATGAGAGGATCCAGGAAAGGCCATAACATTGATTTTGAGTTTCAAAGAGACCATAAAATAGAAGTTTATGGTTTGATTATAAATAAATGCAATACAACTTATGAGTGAGATCAGTTGTCATCTAAAAATGCCAAAAACAGAATATAAAAGATGTGAATAATTCAAGAAATGGAAAATGAATACTTTAGGGGCCAAATAACCAAATATAACAAAACCAATCAGACAGAAGAGCAAACATGAGGTTGTAAGATAATAAAATATTGTGTTGACGAGCCTTACAAGTCTATCTTTTCCCCGCAATACCACCCCAAGCTGGCTGAAGAACAGCCAGCCCGCTCAGGTATTTATACCAGCCATACTTGGTCATGTGACCACCTGCATCCAGTTTCTCCAATATGATATAAAGAAGAAAATATTTAAATGGCCGAACTCTGACTTTTTAGATGTGCATATGAAAATATTTAAATGTGACTTTGTGTGTGTTTGCCGAAAAGCTTCACATGTAGGCCTGAAACATGAACTTGTCTTATGATTTGTATCACGTTTGGAAAGTTTGCCCTCTTACTGTGAAGGACAGATGTTCTGTAAGCTGGATACATGTTGTACAACTGGTTTACAATGTTTTTCAATGAACATTTTTATTTCCTTTTATTTACTATTTAATCTTCTACACCTTGAAATAAGATTTTTGATCATAACATTAAACATTTTTATTCCTTTTTATTCAGCATTTAATCCTCTATTTCTTGAATAGTACCATTTATTAATTTTTTATCATGACAACGTGTCTGTAAAATGGTGGTCCTAATATAGGAATTTTCTCTTTAGGTTGGTTTTAATTGGAGATACTAATGTACTTGTATTTTTCTTTACATAAACGCTGTTTGAGTGCGAAGCAAATGCGTATTTTGTGAGTCCCGAAAATGTGCGAATATGCCTGTCAAAAATACGTCAAAATTGTTGCACTTGATATGCATGATTTAGCGAATTACCCGCGAGAAAAAAGTACTTATTTTGCTCTCAAGGTCTAGCAGATTACAGCAATTATTAATGAACAGGTCTGTAGGCCTATGCTTAACTTTGAATGAAGATATGTAGTAATTATAATAAAATAACTAACGTTTGTTTCGACAACTGGTTGACTGAATAATTATGTACTTGCCACGTTCAAAACGGATCTGCGCCGATCTCTTTTGCCCTTGCTATAATTTTGTTTGATCGTTCTTGTCTTGTTGCAAATATTGATTCTGTAGGCTATCGGGTGATAAGAAATTCCAGTTCAATGTTCAACATGAAAATTTCACTTGATTGACATCAGTGCTAAGTCTTTTTTACCTCCAATTAACTGTAGCAAACTGAGCTGTAGTAATTTTTTCAAAACTTTAGTCTAATTTGTGAAAGATCATCCTGTTTGCCATGTTTCACTGTCCTAGACATTGGCAAGAACTATCAAATCGTGGTCAAAAAGCATCAGGTATCATTGTTTTTATGGGACGGTTTTTAGCGCATTAATTCCGCTAGTATGATTGGATACTACTGCAAAAAAAATGTTTCCTTGTTGCTCGATCATGAGACGATGTGAGACAGACATTAAAAATGAACAAATCAGTCTGTGTGCCTAGAAAACGTTTAAAGATTGCCTATTTAGTATTTATTTAACTTCTGCAACAATATTTTATCATGCAGCTATGTCCACAACCTATAAATTGAAGTTGGCAAGGCTCTTCAATCTATTACAGATTTGAAGCTATTCAAAGATTTAAATTTTGTGTATTTGCCTAATGTTTAGAAATCAAACTGCTACAACTTTGATTCATGATTCACATGAATAAGAATTCTACAACTTTGGTTCTTGTTTTATTGAATTCGGCTATGTCATAAACCCCACAAATTGAAGTTGGAATGACACCTCTATCTGTAATAGTTTGAAAGTTATTCAAAGAATTCAATCTTGTGTATTCACCGAATTTGCAAAAATCATAATGCTACAACATTGAATCACGATTCATTGGATGCGGCTATGCCACAAACCTATGAATTGAAGTTGTGTTTGCACCTCTATTAAAAATGGTATTGGAGATGTTCAACTTTTAAATGTTTCAAATGCTGCTAATTAGCTTAATATCAAATGATACAGTTTTTGTTCTCTGTTCATTAGATTGACAGGTGTCCCAAACCTGAATGTACTTCTTAAATTTTGTGTGTATATGCAATAGGTTGGAAGATACACAGGTTTTAAAACTTTAATTACCCCTAATTTGCATCATCACATAACATTTTAATATGATGCTAAACCCATTTATACTATTAAGTAAAATTTACCACATCAACAACAGCAGATTCTCGTGCTTTGTAAATCTGTAGCATAAAATGACTGAAACTGGTGAAACGTGTGTAAATTGATATACATGTATTTATGAGTACATGTACTCGAGTTTCACTATTTACAGGAACACCAAAACACTTACATAATATTCTCTACCAGTATCAACTATTAGGCTAACCTAATCCACCGCCACACATAACATTCAGCTTTACATAACTCTTTCAGAGACCTATGTGTTTAACTATTGACTGTCTTGATCAGCAGCCTGAATGTGTCAACAACTTAAGTTAAGTACTATGAATTAAAAATTACCACATCAACACCAGATTCTCATGCTTTGTAAATCTGGGGCATAAAATGACTGCAAAAAGTGAAACTTGTATACATTGATATATATATATATATATACATATATATCATGGCAACATCCAACTCTACATAGCTCCTTATGAAAATCTATGCCTTGGTACATGAACATGATTGACTGTTACGATTAAAAAACCCCTTGAAGGTGTGAACAAACTTAATTTGCAAGTTTGCACAGGCTAAACATGGATGACATAAAATGAATCTTTGTTGAAAGTCGGCAGTGTTTGCAAAGGTTATGAAACAATGTAATAGATATTTAACTGATGAGCAGAAGCCACTGCTGGGTCCAGAAATACAACAGTTATGACTATGGGAGCTCTGGCTGCATGCCCCAATGTGCCCACTGCCCTGATCAAAATCCTTTCATATTGCAGTTGGTCATTGCAGCCAGTTTGGATCTGTTTGATCGATTTCTGGTAGTCAATCTGAATCTCCCTTTACAAAAACATGCTGAACTTTGGTTCATATTTCATTAGATGCTATTATGTCACTAACCTATCTGGCACCTTCTAGTCAGCAGTCTAGGATATTTGATGGGTAGTGGAGGATTCATACTGCATATAGCCTCCTTGGCACACATTGCAGTCGTTTGTTCTAGCAACACAGCCAGTCTCCCTAAGGATTGAAGGGTAAGCCCACAGCATTGGGCACCACCTACCAGTCAGCAGTCTAGCTTATTTCGATCGGCAGTGGAGGATTCAGACTGTATATAGCCTCCTTGGTAAACAATGCAGTCAAGTTTGTTCTAGCAAGACAGCCAGTCTCTCTAGGGATTGAAGGGTAAGCCCACAGTATAGGGCACCACTGCCTCTGTTCTGATAGGTATGGAGGCCAGACCCCCACAGTTCAATTTACTCTGGTTGCATAATAGCCTATCTGTGGAAACATTTACCAGCTTGCGGGCACAGTGGGAGGGAGGGCAAGAGATATGTCAGATGCAAGGTGTATTGACAGGAAAATCAGTGAATTTAAAACAAACTAAACTTATCAACTTTGTTTGCATGCTATAGGATTTTGCTTTAGCAGTAGACCCACGTATAAAGCTTTGAGTGGCAATTCTATCTAGAAAAGATTAGAAGATATGTTAGATTTAAAATTTCCGCAAATATGCCTCTAATTTGCATAATTTTTAGCATCATGACTGTTTCAAACAATATGTTCAATTTCACTACTAGATCTATGACAATGCCAAGTATAGTGCTTTTGGGAACAATAGTGTCCGAAAAAAAAATGACAACAAAACTGGCACACGGAAAGAAAGAAAGAAAGAAAGAAAGAAAGAAAGAAAGAAAGAAAGAAAGAAAGAAAGAAAGAAAGAAAGGAAGGAAGGAAGGAAGAAAGAAGACAAGAAAGAAAGGGAGAAAGGAAGGGAGGAAGGAAGGGGGAAGCAAGAAAGAAAGGAATGAAGAAGAACGATCTCCTTTCAACTCCTGCAACAATAACTTTTCCATACGGCTATTTCAAAAACCTATAAATTGAAGTTGGAAATCCACCTCAATCTATAGTTTTGAAACTATTCAAGATTTGAATTTTGTGTACTTTCCCATCATACATGAATCGAACTCTTACAACTTTGAATTTTTAATCTATCTGGAATAGGTTGGAAGATATGGAGCTTTAAAAATTGGTTGCCCCTGATTCGCATAATTTCTAACATCGTGTTTGTTTGTTTGTTTTAAACATGGTTCATTAATGCAATTGAGGAACAGAGCCAGGTCCTATATGAACATCCCTTTGACGTCATGACTGTTCCAGACTATATGCAAAACTTCACTACTAGCTATAGGTCTGTTACCATGCCAAGTTTTGTATTTTTCGGAAGAAAGTGTCAGAGTAAAACTGACCGCAAAATCCACATGGAAATAGACAGACAGACAGGCAGACAGACAGACAGACAGACAGACAGACAGACAGACAGACAGACAGACAGATAGATAGATAGATAGATAGATAGATAGATAGATAGATAGATAGATAGATAGATAGATAGATAGATAAAGTATGTGAGGAAAAATACGATGTATGTGTTCACACACAGACATAAAAATATCGGGAATTGAATGATAGTGTTGTTTTGTAACCTGTATGCTTTAAGTGGACCATAAACCTTTATATTCTTAAGGTGACTGTCCATATTTTTTGTAAATTTGTTAATTACACTATATCCTGGCAAGCAAATGATAGGAAACTTTCGTGGCATCATTATTGTTTATACAGTTTGTACCAGGAGCTAGATATGATACATATCATGTGGCTTCTCGTCTTAAGTAATGTAGGCCTAACTCAGGTTGTAGCAGTCCGTTTTGTCTGCACGAAATTATCCTTTTGCCCGAAAATATTAACACTTTGATATACATATTAATCTGATAAACTATATGTTTGCAGTTCATAGGATAAGCCTGAAATTTCGAAAATTATAACAGCTTTTCTTTTCTTGTTCATAAATTGAAATGTTCATTAGAGAGTTTAAATTCTCGAATAAATTGAAAGAACCAGGTTGGTCCTTTGTGGCCTGTACCTTGATCCCTTTTGCCCAAGCAGCTAAAATCAAATACCGCTTGTCGGTCTCTTTAGCATTCCCACGCGAAAGGTTCGGGCAAAAAATCGACAATTTTTGCACGAAGAAAGGAACTTAACTTTAGATAATTTAGGTCCACTTACAGAATAGTTTCTCCAGGGTAATATGATCAATTCTGTTGTTGACAAAGTGCTATTTTTTTAAAACTGTGGGGCTATGCATAAGCGTCAGTTGAAATTACATCTATTTGCAACTACTTGATTATATTACATTGAAGCACATTTACTCTCATTGTGTTTTACTTCGTCATATATATATATATATATATATATATATATATATATATATATATATATATATATATATATATATATATATATATATATGCATTTGTGTCTTTTTGTCCAGAACCACTTCTTAGTAGTCTTTACCTTATACTGAACTGTAGTCCGAATTCTTTACTCTCCATAAGCTCACCTGTCTCGGTCTAACCTATATATATATATATGGAAGTACAATTGTCCATATTACACATATTCCTCTGTAAAGGTTTGACATAGGCTGTATTAGCCCAAATAAATTAAAGGGTCTTCAGCGGGTAACCACTCAGAATATGTTTCAGAGCCTATACCCGTACATATCTCTGTTAGTAGCGGCTCAATGCCCTAGCTAAATATTTAACAAAGACAAGCCACATAATAATGAATAAATATGAACGTGGCAAATGATGAATGAGCTCAATACGTGAAGCCCTGCTTATAAATGCAGAGCTTCATTATGAAAGAACAATACCTGTCAAAAAACCATAATTACTAAATTTGTATAGCACAGGTCCATAAGAACAATTTGACTTGGCGCTGAACCAGTATGTACCCTTTCTAGCTAGATAGCTTATCCTTAACCGCCAGCCAGTGTATTACTGAAGTAGAAACAAACTGGGGCATTATATTCAGTCCGAGTGATTGTAAAATAAACAGTTGCAGCTAGACCACCAATACAAACCATGGGAAATCTTAACAAGACTGCAACAATGGACATCCTGCACCAGAAATGTAAAACAAACTCCATGATGACACATACTCCTCATTTTGAAAGTCTCCAAACAATTAGGCTCCATTTCACTGCGAACCCTGAGTCAATGTTTCAACGTAATGTGTCAGGTTTGTGACATTTGAGAAAAAAACTGTTAAAATTTTGAGTTTTTTTTCAATATTGAGTAAATGTGCATTTAGGCATGTCAGAAAAGAATGAAAGTCATCAACATTTATGCCAAAAACATGTTATCAAAACATTTTTGTGAACATGATTTTAAGTACAATTAGGCAAAGTTGAAACTGTCATCGGCCGCTGCTTGGTACCGATAGCCCAAGGGCTTTAACCTGACAGAAAACATGTAAGCCTAAAATGTCTGAAAGTGAATATTAAAACAGAATGAGGCCAAAAGATAAAATTAAGTAGCAAAATAGACAAGTCTAAACTCTGTAAAATTATTGTAGCCAAACTTTCTAATAATCTTTGGATATTGACATTAAAATTATAGGGCAAGTCAGAAAAGAATGAAAGTCATGTGTTTTTCAGTCAAGAGGATGCAATTTAAATATGTTTCTTACCCAGATATCAAGTACAATCAGGCAAGCTTGTAACTGTCGTAGGCCGTTGCTTGCTACCGATAGCCCCTGTGGTTTTAACATAACAGAAAACAAGCTCGCCTAAAATGTCTGAAAGGTGAGCATTAAAACAGAATGATGTCAAGAGATAAAATTAAGTAGCCAAACAGGCAAGTCTGAAATCTCTTAAACTATTAAAGCCAAACTTTCTATGCATCTCCGGATATTTACGGCAAAATCTGCAGTAATGTTTAATCAAAAGTACATCTTTGAATCCTCTTGACTCAAGTTTTGGGGAATTAAATTTGGTTCTGGATGCAAAGTCCTGACATTTAGAACAAATACGACCAAATCTCAAAATCTGTTACAAAAACTTGTTATATCCAATAGTTTCCGAAATATTACTGTCCACGAAAGGATAGTTAACTACTTCAAAGTTAAACTCATCTATTTTGTGATAGACTTTAATACAAAACCTGTCATTGGTGACCTGAATAACCAAGTCCAGAAACACATCTCTGAAACCATCTGAATTGTTACCCTCCGAAGGGATAGCTTTTTGGTAAATTTCTTTGGCAATTTCACTGAAATTGTGTACATTTACGCAAGCAATGTCATCAATATATCTTGCGTTGTTTGATAAATTTTTAGCCATTTGAAAGTCCTTTTGCATCAATTTATCCATATACTTAAATTCGAGCCAGGTCAAATATAAACCTGCCAGTAGCGGGGAGCAGTTACCCATTGCAATTCCTTTCATGTGTTGAAAAACCAATGGTCCGCATTGAACAAAAGTATGATCCAAAAGAAATTCTATAACATCTATCAAAGTTTCAACAATGTAAGATTTAACGTTACTTTTTGAACATTTATTGTGTGACCAATATGTTTTCTTTTTATATGAATTCATATTTATGTATGGTTCACCGTCATGTTTAAATATTTTGCTTATTAATTCTGAAAGAGAACTTTTGACTTCATCTATGGGCAGATTTGTGTACAATGTAAAAAATCAAAGCATTTGATATATTTTTGCTTTTACATCTTTGATTATAGATACAAACTCTGAAGAGTTGCTAGTGTTCCAAAAACAATTAATTTCACAGTTTCTAGAAATTGCATTACAGTATTTACGGAAATGAAGCACAATGTTACTTCTTTTTTTTTTATTGTTTTGTTGTACATTTTGGAGCATCCACTATGAATCTAGATTTAAAATAGTTTAGAAAAATATGATCCATATTCACAAATTTCAAACCCAACAATGACAGCAAAGAGATTCCAGAGCTAGCAAAGCATCAACATTCATCTTTCAATATCAATGTGAAAAACAAATTTCACTCCTGACTTGAGACAGGGCGTCACCCACAAAAGGCAACTGGTGGAAAGAGTTACTATGTAATTTGGACATTCAGAACAAAAGTGGAATAGAGGAGTCCTCTTCAGAAATTTTGATATTAAAATTTCTTTTCATCTCATCTTTATGTGTATCCATCAAATTATCAATGGATTTTTTGTGTAATTTATATACGTCATTTTGTACTCATGCAGTACTAAGATTGCCACTTTAGTATACAAGTCGCAATTTTGGTACTGCATCAGTGTAGCAATACACTCAAACACACCTTGTATATAAATATCTTGAGATTAATCTGTGGAATGTGTAAGGTCTTTTGCAATTTAATATTTTCACAGCACTCTTGCATCTACGATAGAATCAAATTCCGTATTGAGCAATACGGACTTCCGGCAAAAAATAATTAATTCGTTCAATGCCATGTTTTGGACTTAGTCAACAGCTTTCCTCGGTACGCTTTGGGCGCACATTACACAACACGCCGAGGAAAGCTGTTAACCCGGACGATTATGTTTTCTTGAACTCGAGGCGTGCTCGTACTTGACTGAAAGGTGTAGTCATATCCAGGAGAAATGCGAATTTAGCACCCTTTCAGGGCAATTCGTTTTAAGTAGTTCCACTTTAAGAGTAGACATAAAACTTTGTCACAAACAAGGCCACAAGACGTTTAAAGTTGCATAACTTAATTTCATTTGCTATTTTGAGAAGTTGTGGAGGGCCGGGGCACAGAATCAAAAGGACCCCATTCGCGGGTGGTGGTGGACCCCCATACACCATTTATGCATCTTTCCATGAAGATGAAGCTACTCTTATTAGTGCTCACAAATTAAATTAACAGAAGTTTATCAAGAGTAGTTGTATAGTGCAGATATATTTATAATCCCGAAGTAGATATACCCTTAAGTTACGGGGTCCATATTCCCCAGGTCCCCCGTACGTGTAAGTAATTTAGTTTGAAATCGTGAGAGCTTTTCCTCAGGCGGTCCATTTTGCCCGCCCTTCCCCTATCAGTCGTCGCAAAGGTACTCGCTTTCACATTATTTACTTAGCTTCACTTGGAGGTTAGACAAGGTGGTCAAAAAGATAGGCCTTGACTGCTTGCCCTCGGTAGTTTCGGTGGACAGTGACTTTGGCGGTCAGTATGAATGGGTTCGTGGGGGGGGGGGGGGGGGGGGGGGGCAGAGGCATACTCAACATCAGGGTGGGTGTGTGCCTCGGACATTTTTATACAATAACCTATTTTAATCCTTCACCAGATGTAAAAAGATACCCTTCCTTAACCCTGTAATGTGTTGAACGGAGTGCTGCATTGGTGCATCCTGGCGCATTTTGGAGACATTCCAATTTTAAACAAGTTTCAGCATATTCCTACTTCCCACAAAAATTCTCCTAAAAAACCTTACTAATTATATCCTGTATCCTATATCCCCAGCTTATATCCAAGATCTATACATTTGTTTGTAAAATGAATAAGACATTCAGTTCACTCAAAACAAGTGTTACCCCTATCCTAATCCAGCTGTGTACATTTGGGGGGGGGGGGGGGGGTTCTAATCCTTGGAGTAATGAAAACAGGGGCCTTTCGCGCGGCACATACCCAGTACAACCCTACTTGGGAGCACCCCCCACGGGGAGGGGGGGGGGAGGCAGGGGAGAGTGTCGTATCGACCAGAATATGATGAAACCCACCTGCTGCATTTTGATGAGCTAAATTTTTCTCAACTGAAATAAAATGGCACCTAAAATTAAACCTTTTTTTTGGGGGGGGGGGGGGTCTATCCAAGTACAGGCCCTGTCCTGTGTGCTACTTTACTTCCTGGTATTTAAATTGGTTTCCTTCTATGTATTAATTTAAACAAAGCTAAATCAGCCCGATCTTCTTCCTCTTTTTTCTTTTTATTTTTTTTTAATTAAAATCAGTTTCTCCTGTTTTACTTTTGAATATTTCGTGTTATTTAGGCCTATCAAAATTTGTCTTTTAAGTATCAGACACATAATCAAAGATCAGAATTATTTAAGCCTACTTTCTTCAGTCTTTGACAAGGACTGTCGGGATCCGTCTACATGCAGTTTCTGATGAGTATCGCTTGCATGTCCTTTTTTGTGCCTCCGCAAGTCGTACATATATATATATATATATATATATATATATATATATATATATATATATATATAGATAGATATATATATATATATATATATATATATATATATATATATATATATATATATATATATATATATATATATATATATATATATATATGCATACACACTTTTAGTTCTTTCAGTGCCAAGTTTTGGAAGTGGAAGCCTGCAAAGTTCACTTCAAATAATTAGTTTTCAGATTACCCATCAGATGTCACTCTTGTCCAGCCTCTTGCCGGATTCCCTGTCCCAGGCCAACGAAGCCTCAATGACCTCATTAATATTGATATAGCTGTGCTCCAGTTTCCAGCCAGCCTATCACAGGCGCGGCAGACATTGTCCACGTGCTCGGCATGCTGTTGGACACAAACAAGCGAATGATGCTATTGTACACAAACAGCTGTTTTGCACGCTTCATAGTGCTGTCAGGCTAGAATTGACAGTGCAAGCTGGACAGTGGAACTACGACGATGAGGTGAAATTGTCGCGGCTTGTTGAGTTCCCAGTCGAGAAACAATGATCACGGAGGTTTGTATGTGTAGCCCGTTTTCTTGTATATGTGCGGAGCAGCATTAAGATGTTGTTGGTAAACACTGAGTCACAAAGCAATGCAGGACATGGTCCCTCACAGGAAAATGACCTACATGCATGTCAAGATGGCCTGATCATGGAATGTGATGAGCAGAGGCCTTTCACATGTCAGGCTGGAAAAAACGTCATCTCAAGATATACAGTCTGGTCGTTTATATGGTTTTGTAAGGTGCGCGTGCCAGCTTGAAAATCTAACAAAACAAAACGGCAGTTATTATGCCATGATGGGCAACATCGCGCCTCTGACCTATGTGTACTGCCACTGGTCATTGTCTGCTGAAGGCTGATTTTGGTACAGTTTTCACCACACCACAGCCGTAAACAATATCCATCTGGAATTTTTGGGCAAACACAGTCAACCTCGTTTGGTGCCTGATTGTAAAACTTAAGGCCAGGCAAATTTACGATGCATGCTTGGTTGCGCATGTTCGTCATTTCTAAGCATATGAAATATTTAGGACTAGGAGTGAGGTTTGACCAAGAGTTTAAATTTGAAAGCGTGGATGAGATTGTAAACAAACTGAAGAGGGCTCTTGGTGTTTTCAGCAGTGCAGACCGAGTCACAGATTATACTCTTTATAATACCTTGGTATTACCCCATCTAGACTTGTAGTACAGTCTGGGGTAGCAGCCTCAGGGAAAGAGACATGTCATTGTGCGTCTTTAGAGACTGCAAAACAGGGCCATGAGGATAATCCGCCAGTGTCGCCCAAAGACGCACATCCTGGACATTATGAGGACTTAAATAGATAAGTGTTACCCAGAGATTACAATATAATCTCTGTATTTTTCTTTGGAAATTGTAAATAATGAAGTTCCTCCTCACATGTACCTTCAAAACATACTAACTCCTGTATCTGACATCCATACCTACAACACATGAGCCTCCTCAAATTTTAATCTTTTTTCAAACCAGTCCTGGCCGAGATCCCTTTCCTTTCTAGGATCCAAAATTTGGAATAATGTACCTCAGCATGTCCAGGATGTGGGTTCCCTGTGTAGCTTTAAAAAAATATGCACTGAATACATTTTTAACAAAATTGCACCAATTTGACCAAATTACATTGTATGGATGTGAATATAAATTATAATTATAATTCCAACTATGGTGTTTTCTGCTTGATGTTCTATGCCACCCTGGATGTGGCTCTCCAGCAGGGCCTCCTTCTTGGGGGGGGGGGGGTGTTCTGGATGCACACCTGGAATGTTTGTGAATATGTAACAGTGCCATTTCTTTCTATTATTTTACCACAATGTATTATATCCATATCTATATATAATTTTATTTTCCTTGTCTTTGTGTATTTATTATCAATGGTTTATTGCTATTGGGATCCATGCCTCAACAGTTTCACGTCAATAGGGAAGGGCAGTTTCTTAAGTTTTCAGAAACTTCTACTGCACGGCGCGAGTCATCGCTTTCATCCGGGTACTCGCCTGCGGGTAAACATTGGTGTCGGCGGATTTGCAAACACTGTGGTAACATTGTACGTATCGGCAATCAAAGTGCTAAAAATGTTCCTTTTCACGTAATATCTGCTAATAAATTTTACACACATGAAAGATAAGATTGTATTATAGGAGAGCATGAATGCATTTGTTCGAATGTTGTGTTCAAAAAGTGAAAAATCCATTTGAACCGCAGTGACCGGGAACCGCATTCTGCTTGTTACATTCCTGCGTAGCGCCACGTACTCGACTATTTGAATGGTCAAAAGAAATGCAATAATAAAGAATATTCTTCGACAGTTATTAAGATAATGCAATGATCACATCTAACAAAATATCGCCATAGCACATAATATGGACTCAAGAGCGTGAGGATTTCGTAAGACTCCTGTTGCAAGGATTTAATGTGACCCGGTTCATCACGGGCGATAATGGTGGATCGAGTAGAATAAAACAACATTCTTCATCGCGTTTTAAGATTAAGAAATTGATTGTATTTTATTTGCCGGGTGTGTTGTCATTGTGTCAAAAATAAAGACAGGTCGACAACCTCATCAGAATATGTTATTGTAGATGAATTCCCAAGTTTTACAGTGTTACTGTATGTGTGTGGGTGGGGGGGGGTCGGCAGGTAGCGTTAGAAGTTATATTAAAATTAAAATCAAGCTCCACAACAATGTGTATTGCGTTGATTCCTTGATTGCATTACTTTCTACAAAAAGTATTTATTAGTGATAACATTATCATGATTATGAGTTACACTTGGTTATTTCATTCGCCAAGAAAAACGCTCAGTTTGCACCATGCGTTAACACGTCATAGTATGCGATGCTACTCGGGTTGACCCGCTATTGAATACCCGGATGAAAGCTGTCCGCAGCGCCACATGGCGGTCAATGAGAGAACGCAGAGTTATTGCTCTACCATATAATTTGACCACCTTCAACTTGCAAGTCCAGTGTCCACCCTGCATGGCATCATAAATCAGCAGAAGAAAAAAAGAGCTTGACAAAGATGCATGTGTCAAAGTGACAAAGATAGTACGGGACACATTATTCACAAATTACTTACTGCACAATGGAGATCCTATTAATTATAAGAGCATGATCAATATGTGTTTAAATTAAATAGCCTGCACAGTGCTAACAGTGATTATAAACTCAATACATGTCCATCACTGCCAATGGAACATGCAATTTGACTGCTGTCAGAAAGACTAAATACAAAATAAATAAGAAAGCTGACATCACAGCCGGGACATGGTGATGACATGCTTTACTGATCAGTTCGTATTGGTTGATGAGCAAAGCTAGGTGCACGTCATGGTAGCATGGAAGCATCGATGGAATTGAACACTGGGCTGCTGCAGGCTACTAGACTTCCAGGCGGAGCTTGTGTTGCACATGACTAGGATAGATTTCACAGAGTGTTGTCTCCTACAAAATGAGAAAACTCTCAACTTTATCAAAAAGATAGGATTCAGAATTATAATAATAATGTAAAAGAAAGAGTTGAAAATAATCCTATATGAATTTATCCAAAGGTATAGTGGGTAGGAAATATCAGGTGTGCCAGATTTCAGTCATTTAGCAGATTTCTGCTGTTTTAACACCTGATTTCAGCAAAATTGATCATATATTTATTTCCCTCATATTTCAGTTAGTTAGCTATAATAGATCTGCTGTTTGTTGCTTGATTAGAAGGTGTTGAAGCTTGATTCAATGGGGGATTTCGCAGTGTTCAGTAGTGTAGCTGGCAACTCTCATGCATGAAGTAATAATTATTGGTTAAGAACAGCTGTGTACGTGAACCTATCATACTAGGGGAGGTCTGAGCTTTTGTTTTGAGATGTAAAATTCCATATTTGGGAAAGTAATTGGAGCAGACTTGCCAAATGTATATGATATACAAACTGTTGCTAACGGTAGAATATCAAGTAATATCAGTGACCATGACATGTTTTTGGTGAGGTCTGTGAAGTTGAAAAGGTGATTTTGTAATGGCTGGATGTAGCTTCGACATCAAGGGCAAAGAGAATTGAGCCTCCAGATCAAAATTGCACTTGATTATATAGTACGTAAAGCTGTACCTGGTGACCTGCTTTTTGGGTCACCGTGACCCAGTAATTATGGAGCTTGGTGCTTGTCCAAGTTTATTGCTTTTCATCAATAACTCGAAAAGTTATTACCCGATTTGAACAAACAGACTATATATGGAAAAGCTGGATATTGGACGCATATTTTATGAATAGGAACAATTTTTAAATCTGAGTTGAAGCTCAAGGTCAAATAGCCAGGGCCAGCCTTAAAAATATTTCTGTTTCGTATAACAGGGCCTTGAAAAATTTGATGAGGCAGTGAGGATTTTTTTTTTTTATTATTTTTTTTTTTTTAAGTGCACATACCTACTATGTATTAATGCAATATGGGCATCATGCCAGTACAGGTACTGATGGACTTAATATTGATACAAGATAAACAAGATTCCAAGTTGAACATTTTTTATCAAATCTGTATTAAAGCATGAGACTCTGCCACAGATGAGGTTGTAGCGGGACAATATATGCTTCAGGCTGGCGCTGAGACAAAGTAGCCCTACTGTAAATATACCTCGGCTTGGCTTGAATTGGGGTGGGTCTTTTGCTATTTTAAACATGTACATGTACAGGGCTTCAAGAAACAAATGATTAGCGTAATTATAAAGTTGCCCTTTTTTTAAAATATTACAGAAGAAAAAGAGTAAGTTATCAAATACAAATGTGTAGTTTTAATTTTCACTTGACAACAGCAGGGGAGGGGAGGGGTGTATGATGAAGGTTCAGATTGAATATTACAAGTGATGAACACACCTCTTTAGTGTCTATGTGCAGGGACATGGATTAAGAGTTTTATTGCTCCATGGTCAAGTCAGATTTAATCTCGTCAAGTTAAGATTAATAGGTACTTGCCCGGTCGGACAACCAACTTTTTTTCGCTGGGAACTCTATTCGTGGTATTCCTCAAATTTTCATGACACAGTTACAAGTTGCAGTTGTTTGCAAGGCTGGCTATGGGGGGAAGGGGGGGGGCGGTCTAATCACTTAAAAAATCAGAGCTTTTGCAGCACGTGCGTGGGGCCCCGATAGGTGATAATAATCGCTAATTGATAAACATTCCAAGTTTTCCAAGTTTAAACAATTACTTAGTCTGCAGTTGTATTTATCAGAACTTTATCTCTGTCAACACAAGCAGACATTTTCACTGTCGTACACTACATACGATTACGTTACGATAGCAAAGGTACCGGCAGTAATTATTGTTTGCTGAGCGGGGTCACACTACTCACCGTCAGCGTGATCTGCCCCAACTATGTCAAAGCAGCGTCAAAATACAATAAAATTTGCATGGCGAATTCGTCTGCGAATTAACATCAAATGCCATTTATCGGTGGGTTCTAACAGTGTTGGAAAAAATAGGTGCCTTGACATGACTTCCAAGTTCATGTCACACGCAACTGACAGCGTGGAGTGGCTCTGCGGTGAACTGACCCAGTCTCACGGACTGATTTGGGACACATTCGGCTATTCCCGCTATCCCCTACCTTTGTGTATTTGCCTGTGACTCCAAATAATTGTTGCAATAAACACTGGAATCTTTATTTTCGCATGCTGCAATATAAACAAAGCTTCCTGTTTGTGTGTTCCCTCCGTAAATTACGGCAGATTCACACATGTTCACTAGGCGGAAGCCATGATGAAAACACTGTAACACGACCCGTGATTGGCTCATTTTTGCATGTGACTCAATTGACCAATCGGTTGATGTGTTGTGCCTCAGACCACATGGCCAAAGCAGCTGTTTGTGTACAGTTGCAGGAAAGAAATCGACGGTGCGCACACTCGATTTCAGATTTGAAATATTAAAATTTTCGTTTGAATTTGATTTAGGAGCACCTTTTATTGCAAGGAACTTGCCAATACTGTATACGCAAATTTACTACGATGTACCGATAGCATTCATGGTAGGTAGGCAAACGATATGCGTTTACAGAACTGCCACACGGGGCGTGCGAGAAGCGTTAAATCAAGCCTGAAAAAAATTTTTTTTTTGCACTGTTGAAAAGAATATTCCAACCGCAACGTTTTGCGGACACCGGGCGCGTTATACGAAACAGAAATATTTTTAAGGCTGGCCCAGTTTGAATATAGGTGCCAATCCCATGAATGCTGTGCATCCCACAATTCTTGAGATAGGCCCATGTAAAGTTTAGGAGTTATAAAGTGTACAAAAATCTTTGTCGACATCAATGTTGATTGCACCACCTATAGTACAGATTGATGGACCTTTCTAATTGTTCTTTTGATTATTGTGCACTCTGCAGGTTCAATTCATGTGGAAAGATCGGAATAAAGTTGGCTGCAACAACTTTGTTTTCTTGTCGTCTTCCATGATTACTATCATGTATGAATAATGTTTGTAGGGTTTTACCTGGGGTTTAATTTTTCTGGGTACTCCTTGCATATACCGTATTCATTCCAGTTAGCGCACATACCCCAATAAGCGCACACCTCCACTTTTACTGAATGATCCCCAAGTTACTTACTGTGAAGCCGGTGTGGTTTTCAATTTGACTCTTTTATCACCATGCATGACCAGCTATAAAATCAATAGTTTTCCAATAAAGTACAATTCTTTATCAGAAAAAGCATGATGGTTTGTTTGTTTTTTCAATGCTCTGCATCTCCGTGTGTACTTTGAAAACAAGAACTCCCTCTTTGCTGAGCACTTCCTGTAATGTTGCACATGCTCAGTTGCCACTTCCTGTTTAGGTAGCCATGCTGGCTTGCTCACTTGGGAGGCAGAGCCAGGCATTTAGTTGGCTGATTGTCACCTCTGTTTACCAAATTTTTTGTTCTCTATCAACAGAAATAAAGTTTGATATGTATGTTATCATCCTCTGGTGTTTAGGTGAGTCTACAAAATTTATATTGATAGTTTTACCGGCAATTTTACTGACGTGAATATGATGACTGTTCCAACTCTTTGGAAGACTTGCCATGGGGGGAGGGGGGTGCGCTTATGATCGAATTTTTGGGCCGGATTTATTTTTTTAAGTGTACAGTGCGCTAATTGGAATGAATACGGTACATGTATATTTGGGGGTCCCATACAGAAAAAAAAAAGAGTCCCATACATTATCATGCCTTGAGAGTATATATCTCAAGGCAAGTCATCACTAATATAAGGTACATGTATTGGTAATTTACAATATAATTTAATTGAAAGACCTTGCCTTTGTAGGTTTTTGGCCACTTGTACCAGGACAAGCTGGAGAAAAAAATACTTGGCTCCCTAAGAAAGTCACTTCTCCACACTAAATCTGAATTTACTTGTTCCATTTTGTTGCATCATAGGCTCTGAAAAAAGTCTAAATGCCAAATTATAGATTTGTGAATGCAGACTTAACAGTTCTCTTTGTTCCTAATATATTTATTGTATTTTTCTGAGTACACATCTGTAATATGTGAAAGAAATTCACAATAAAAGTCTGACAGTTGGCATGTAGCATGAGATTAGGCCTACAAAAGATCTATGGTTTTATTCAGTACCAATTTTAACAGTGTTTAAGTTTAAAATGTTTGATTTTGAAATCCATTTACCTTGTAAAGTGTTGGCTTTTGAGATGCTTATGATAGGCCTGCTTTTATTCACAGAATTGTCAAAGATAATCTGGCACCTGTCTTTCATTAAAATATCTCATACAACTTGCTCCATACCCTTCTCCCCAAGCTACGGATTTCCTCCAAAAAAGTATTTATTTAACATTACATGAATGCACGTGATGCCTGTCAAGACTTACTGATTAGTGTGCCATCTAGTGTCATTTTGAGGAATTGCTGAGAATGACATACATGTGCTTCAAGCTTGAATGTGAGGCGATAGCTCCACACTGTTGGAGCTTCAGGATTATACATTAGAAAAGATTTAGTGAAAATATGTTCCATGAATATGCACAGTGCATAGGAAAAGCGAAAATTTGAAGCTCTAGTGAAGCATTTGAAACATTGGCAGGTGAAAATCCCTTATCGCCCATCGTGATCTTTTCCGTGTTGCATTTTGGTAGTAAAATCACTGTTTATTTTACGTCTTGAAATTTCCTTTGTGTTTGAGGTTGTAAGATATTTTTTGTCATAGCACAGTTGTTTTCAAGATAAAATATATCATCTGAAGTCTTAGAAGTGCAGTTTATCCATGGTTTATGCTGGGTACCGTTAGATGTCGCTCCACAGCTACATGTATATTCGAAAATACATGGTAAAATTTGCATTTCCAGTAGATTGCTGAAATTTTGATTTTGGGTTGAGACCCCTCCCCCAGGTTCAAACAATTACCTTGATCAGCAGTTGTATTCAACAGGACTTGGCTACCCACTTGATATCTGTCAAAACAAGCAGGTATTTTCGTTGTCCATCGAGCCATTACAAGATCAAAGGTATCTGCAGTACTGTTATTGGCTTGCCGAGCGGTGTCACAGCAACTGGCCATCAATCTGATCTGCCTCGATGTCAAAACAGCATAAAAAATATGAAGGTTTGCATGGCGATTCTTTTGCAAATTAAGCATCAAATGCCATTTATCAGTAGGTTCTTAGAGTGTTGGAAAAAATAAAATCATGTAAAAGTGCCAGTGAGATGACTTCCCAGGCACACCCAAGTGACAGCGTGAGGTAGATCTGCAGTGAACTGGGCATCATCTTGGCACCTACTCTCACAGATTGATTTGGGACACATTCAGCAGTTCCCTGTATCCCCTACCTTTGTGCATTTGTCTGTGACTCCAAATAATTGTTGCTATAAACACTGGAATCTTTGTCATTGCATGCTGCAATACAGTAATCCCTGTCTTGAGAGGCCACCCCAAGGGCAGGCCCGAAAGAGGTCTCTCAAGACAGGAGGTCTCTCAGAGGTAGGCCTACAGTAACATGGAAAAGATAGCATGAGGCACCTGCCAAAAGTGGTCTTTCAAGGCAGGTGGCCTCCCACTGGAGTGGCCTCTCAAGACAGGGACCACTGTATAAACGAAGCTTCCTGTTTGTGTTTCCTTCATAAATTATGCAAGATTCACGCATGTTCACTGGGTGTAAGCTATGATGAACACACTGTAACATGAGTTATGATTGGCTCATTTTTCCATGTGACTCAACCAAGCGGTTGATGTGTTGTGCGTAAGACCTTATTGCCAAATTAAAGCAGCTGTTTATGTACAGTGGTAGCAAAGATAATGAAGGTGCACACACTTAATTTCTGATTTGAAATGTTAAATTTTTCGTTTGAATTTGAATTAAGAACACTGTTAATTGCGAGGAACTTACCAATACTGTATACACAAATTGACTACAATGTACATACAGCATTCATGGTACATGTAGGTACGCAAACGATGTGCACCCATCAAAGGCGACAAGAAATAGGATCCTGCCAATGCAACTATTAATCTTTATTCAAGTTTACCAGGGACAATGACTCCTGTAGTCCCAGAAATTACACTGTGCTTTTCATCCTAAGTCACCCCATGCAAATAGCTTACTTTTCGATTTGAATTTTTAATATTTTAACAGTTTCATAGTCATTGTTAACAGTCGTAGCTAGAATCGGGGAGAAATTTGTGATATTGTGTAATATACCGGTCCACCATCCTCAATTCCAAATCTTCATGAAATTTAATGGGATTGTAGAAGTAAAAAACTTGGTTGGTTATGATACCAGAAGTGTCACCTATAATATGACAGAAATTGTGAGTTAGACAAGCCAAATTTATAAAACATATAGATCATGTCCGTTAAATTCAACATCTTGATAAAGAGTAAGGTGAATCATGCTAGATATGCCACAAATGTGGATCATGTGGAAGTTTGAACTTGCATGATATGGTTCACCTTGATTAATTTTTTCGAGCTGATGGATTGAATACATTTCAGAAAAATGCTTTTTGGTGATAGTGGTCAGCAGAGCATTAGGCCTATTGGACTCTTGCTTTTATTGTGGTTAAAAGGTGATGCTGCAATATACATGTGTTTTCTGTGAACATAGCGGTAAGGCTGTGTTTGAATTCAACTTCTCGAGAACAGTTGAACTGGTTTGTATTTAATTTTATCAGAATAGAATCTAAAAATGAGGCAAGTTTGCCAAAATTATGGGGCTACGTGTATGTCAGTTTTCATTGATGCCATCAGACAGCTAACGTGGTTACCATGTGTCAATAAGTGCTACTAAAACTCAAGGTCAACTGTTGTCCAGTGTAAAGATGTGTACAGTGCATCACTAGAACAGTGACACTTGTGGTAACAGCAGAATCAAGTTAACAGAGCACATGGTCATGTAATGTTTGATCAATAAGAATACATGCTGACATATTGTTAATATTGATACTTGAGTATGTGTATACATAGAAGAGTGCCACTTGCTGAGGCAGCAGATTCCAGTATGTAGAACACATGGTAATGTAATGATTGAGGAGAGTACATGCTGGCATTGTTAATATTGAAACACCAGTGTAACAAGTATGTACAATAGAGTGCCACTTACAGAAACAGCAGATTCCAGTTAGCAAAGCACAGCGTCGTATTATGATTGCTAAGAATATATATGCTGGCTTCATTAATATTGAAAAGCCACGTCTGGTGATGTAATTTTCTTCTAAGCTGAATACAGCTGGGATCTACTTTGAAGGTGGGGGATATACTTTGGAAGGATCTTAGTTAAATATCAGGGTCACTCTTATCCATGCATATACATTAAGTGCAGATTTAATATGGGCTCAGCTGTGCTTATCTTGGCCAAGACCATTTTCAAGCTGCAGCTGACGCTCACAATTGGCTTCACTGAAGGTATGGAGTGCATTATATTCTATGTTTGGGGGTGAAAATACAGTACTGATTTTGCATTTGTATACTTGCGCAAATGAGCATGCTAGGCCGTTTTGCGGCATGCCATGGCTGCTCGCTTCTGATGAAATGCACTCGCAGCCAAAATGAAAAGCCAGCAGGCTCGAGGGACATGTTTGATTGATGCCAGCAAGGAGGGTAGAGAGAGAGGCAGGAAGTCTAAGCATTGGGGATGCCAACTGATCCTATTTGCGCTATTTGATAAACTGATAATGTGGTTGATAAGGCAATCGAGTCGTGTATTCCAGTTCCACTCGAATAAATGTGTCCCGCTGCCAGCAAATCTGAACCCTTAGCACGCGGCAACCGAGTACACTTGAACATATCATTCATCAGCTCACCATTGGCCCCTATTGTTTATTTACCTGTGAGCGTGTAGATTTTGTCGTAGACAAACTTCAGTACTTCCGACGGGCTATTTCCAATTTTTGCTTAAAATTGGTATTTCCCTGGTGGATGGATAAAAATCCACCCATCCGTTCATGACACAATTTGAATGATAAAGTATGAAATTCGTGCAAAACCCTGGGTAACTTAATTTGCCCGTTTGCGGCTTCAATGTTCCTCTTCGACTGTCATGATGTTTTATATTGCTGGAAAGCTCAGGATTTTGTCTCTTTGTGTAACAAGGTCTCTAATTAGTTGAAAATAAAGAATTCCTGTGATATCCCTTGGAAGAAAGCGTAAAATACGTCACTTTTTTAGCCGATGGAAGTTTCAAGGCCAGTCATTGGTTAATTCAATCAGGGGACACGCACCATCCAATCAAATGCGTCTGATTGCATGTACGTGCTCCCAGAATGTTCCCAAATTCAGACTATGAACACGACCTGTTCACGTATAAATTATTGGATCTTGGACGCATTTCTTGCGCTGTTGCGTCACAAAAAGACTTGAATGGAACAAATTGGGACACACAGTAAGGCAGGAGTGAAATTTGTTGACAGTGGAATCTTGTGCGTGTTTGGTGGTACAGTGCTCTCTCTTCATAATGCTGGTGTTGGGGTCCACAGGGTATACCATGTTAAAACAAAACCGCCTCATATCAGAGGGACTTTTAACATGTAAGTAATGGAAAAACTATTTCAGTGGGAGCCATGGTACCGGCTGTGTTATATAAATATCAGAAACCGCCTTGTAATGAGGGAGTACTGTAGTTTGAAGGAAATAATATTCAGTTTTCACGTTTTGTCCCAGAACCTGGTCTACTAATCAATTAATAATTTGATCCGAGATGATACATGAACACTGAATTAAATTTGGAATGATTAAATAGCAAAAGGATGGATAATAGGTACCAAAAAGTTCCTTGTGCGTGAGTGATAAAATGCCACTTCCTTACATTCCCGGGGTTAGTGATCAACTATCACAAAACACCGAGTAAAAATCTCTCTACCCTCCTTGAAGTTGATTCCATGCTCTTATCAATGCAATGTGTACCTCAAAAGTAAACACAAGTGTGTACATCATTACATCATGTCTTGATTCGTGGGGGAGGGGAGAGTAAATCTCAGAACCAGGCTGCAGCTGTTCAATATGGCAGTCTTCGTGAAGGCAAGTGTTTTTTTCGGCCTTTTCTTTGACTTGGGAAATTGAACGACTTCAACAAAACGAGACAAAGTGTACTGTACAGTACGCAAACAGCAGTGATCATGTTTTTATAACGAAAGAAATAAAGAGTTTATTCATGCTTACACCTGATAAGACTTACATGTTATCTAAACGATAATCCACAGGCTCGTTGAGATTGTTGTTGTTGCAGACATGGTCGAGTTGTCCCATGCTGATCCATCAGTATTTGGCGCGAAGTTCACGGAACCAGAAATTGCACACGAGGCATGCTCGTCCTCATTCGGTGATTTCCATAACCAGACCAGCAGACGATCTTCACATGTGCGCTGTCAATGTCATCACCTTGGGGATGTCCGGTGTTACTCATGCCAGCACGATCCCATATGCTCGTCCAAACTTTTGATATGCCTGTCCAAACCTTTTTATATGCTCGTCCAAACTTTTCATATGCTCGCTCAAAATTTATTGTGCTGGCATATCTGGCGTGACGAAATTTACGCCAGCATTGCTGCACGCTGAGTCGAGCATGCTAGCTGACCTCCGGACACGGCTTCACATGCTCAAAATGCTGGCTTTAGGAAAAAATTGGCGTGCATGCGGGGGTACAAATGCGAAATCAGCACTGTATCATAGTCTAGAGTGAACTTCAAAAGTAGTAACTCACTGCAGATCATAGGACCTAAATATTGTTACAACTAAATTGTAATGTGCCTGCATCAGCGATGTGTACGCTGTATTAAGGTTATAGACAAAAACAACTTCGTGAAAGATGTTTAATGATATGTCACATGACCTGAAACAAGTGTGGCGAACATAAACAAACATGACACACCAGATTGGCACTGAAAGCAGGTGCAGGGCATATATGTATAGATATATATACTGTAGTTCTAGAAATTTTGGCGTGTGTTTAATTTTGCACAAACTCATTTTCTCTGAAATCACAGAATTTTTGCGCATTTTAGTTTCGCGCAATCCAATGCCAAACAATGTAGTGAAATACAATGCAACTTATTTTCACGCATTTTAATTTCGCGCTTTAGGTGGTAGCGCAAAAAGCGCAAAATTAAATCGAGCGCGAAAATTTCTAGAACTACAGTATATATATATATATATATATATATACAGTGAAACCTCCCTATACCGAACGCCCATGGGACCGAACAAAAGTGTTCAGTATAGGGAGGTGTTCGGTTTAGGGAGGTTTCCACATTGTGGCCTCATGTCTTACCAACCGTACTGTACAGATACCAGCTGAGATCATTATGGTGGGAGATACTCATGTTAACTACATGTACATCATTAAATAAATGAACAACAAAGAAGTAATTTTTGATTGTTTTATGATTTGGGAAGGATGTACTGACTATGATAGAGCAAAGTTCAGATGTATACATGCACATATATATATAATTATAAGAACATTATAACATATAGTGTATGTTCTTATTGAAATAACATGCTTAGGACCTTGCACCTATTTTAGCAGAGCTGTTGCTCATTTCAGTCTACTGGTACTCTTTGAAATTAAATCCCCTGGTTTTGGTGAGACAAACATAATGACTTAATTTGTAAGTTATTGTTCGTTAGAATGATTAAAGAAAACACCCAAAAATGGTCCAATTATCCCTGAGAGGATACGAGCAAGTTGCTAAGTGACACTGACACTTTCACCCTCCACCCTGTTGTTTGCCATCTATAGAAGTGACAACAGGTGTTTAACAGCTTGTCTGTGGATTGTTTCTATTGCTGCTGGTATAAGCAATAATTAAGCCTGTCTCTGAAGTTAATCTGGTTAGTTTCAGCCTTATCAGTAATTACTCCCTGCAAATACACAAAAATATACTGAATGTGTGTTCAGTATAGGGAGGTTTTTTGGGAAAATGGTGTTCATTTGAGGTGTTCATGTTCACTATAGAGAGGTGTTCAGTATAGGGAGGTTTGCTCATAATGGAAGCATATGGGAAAAAAATTGGGACCAAGAAAAAGTGTTCGGTATAAGGGGGTGTTCGGTATATAGAGGTGTTCGGTAAGGGAGGTTTTACTGTATATATATTTCCAATGAATACCCAATTAAACCTAAAGTAAACAAAATCTGACATGGCTGGAGAGCGAGGTGATATTTTTCTCTCGCTCGCAATCACTGTTGGTGTAGAAAATCACATTCCCTACCAACGGGGTTCTCTCCTAAAAGAAAAAAATGGCAACTCACTCTCATAGATGCAAGATTCTCTTACATGTGGTTCAGTGTTGTTAAGATCAGTGGTGGGCTATTTGTATAGCCCTCTTGTTTGCTGTGCTAGCCTAAGGTCACAGAGCTTGTATGATCGCTCATGTCCATCCGGCTGTAAACCTTTGGGTTGTGAGCTTGATATTGTCAAACAGTTTTCAAGTCAGCCCAATATAATGTGCAGGGCCAACATAGGGTGTATGAAAACCTAGGGCTCTTCTGATATTGGTGGTGCTACTGACAATATAGGTCAAAATATGAAAATCTCGTGAACACAAGTTAGCAACTTCAATTTTTGGCATGGACCTTCACTGAATTTGGTGGGATTGCGGAGGAGGTCCAAATACAAGTTGCTGATGATACTAGTGGCACCACCTATAATTTGATGGAAATTATGAGCCAAAATGTGTTCTAGGATATGAAATTCCAAATCTGGAAAAGTAGCAAGATTAGACTTACCAAATTTATAGGATATATAGACCATGTCCAATGCTAGAATGTTATGTAATATCAGTGACCTTGACCTATTCTTGTGAGGTCACTATGCCTGTAACGTTTAAAAGAGGTGATTTTGTAATGGCAGGGTGTAGGTTAAACAACAGTGGCAATATGAGCACAGCACCAGACACCTAGGCCTTTTGTGATACATAATTATGATCTGGGGTGACCTTCATCTTCTGTCCCACGGTCAGTGTGGACATAAAGTTAAGGACACTAATATTGTTGTCATGGCACATGCAACAATGTCTATTACTGGAATACGGTCTATGCATAAGCTCACCAAGCAGGGAAACACCAGTGGAGATTCCGATGTCAGAGCCAGGCGCGCACAGGTTTCTGGGTAATTTGCGGGCCATTCAATCTTACCGCACAGGCTACCGCGCTACTGAATACAGCAAGTAACGAGGAGTGAAACACCGACCACGATTTCTTCAAAAAACAGAATCTTGGGTGGCTGAAAAAGTATTTAAAAGCATAGGAATATCAGTTGATGGAAGGAATAAAGCGGCACTATCCTTTTTTGATATTTGTCAGTTTGACGTTTTTTCCTGGTATCAACATTACAGCCCACTACACAACCGTCAGTGGTGATTTACCATGATAATTTGCCTTGTCACTCAACGTTCTAACTACCTGTGCTTTCCCTACTCCCTCAGCCAGCGATCTACAATGGTAAACTTCTATACACCTCCTGTATTTGGTCCATTTTATGCTTTTCTGTTCATGTAGACACGAACAAGATTAGTGTGCGCCGTCATGCATTATCTGGACCACTTTTGAGAAGGTGCACAGCGCGCCATCTGGTAGCAAAAAATCAGCCTGCATGCCTTGCTTTTGTAATGGGACAAATGCCGGGGTTTTCCCGCTGGTGAACTTATGCATAGACCATATTGCACAAATAAGCTATGATTACATGTGGAGTGAAGGGCCATCTGGTGGACAAATGAGACACTAAATCACATTTGCTTTATGTTCAGAAGCCACTTCAGGTTTCGCAACTTTAAAATGAAGATGTAGGTGTAGCCTTGGTGCCAGCAGGGCATGGGCCTCTTGTGTAACAGTTGTAAGCTAGACTGTATAATTTTTGCATTTGTTGGTTACGCTGTAAATAAACAAAGGGAATCGAAATTTTCATTTCTTAAATTTACATGTAGTAAAAGTAAATGATTAAGAGTAATGAGTTACAGAAACCATGATAAAAGTGTGGCAAATATTAACATGATTAAAGAGGGGGTGATGACCCATTTGTGCAGAAATTAAATGTTCTATGCCTCGTTGTTTTCCAGGTGATGGTGCACAGTCCAATCATCAGGACATCTGTATTTCACACTGGACTATCGGTACACCAACTATAGCTTCATATTTATGTTGGAGACAGACATTTGGACCAACACCATTAACTGTACTTCATGCACATGATCAAAACAAGTCTGCCTTCTCTTGTGCAGAGGTTGCTTAGCATTCACTACTGGCGTGCTCAGATGTTAATATCACCATTTTCAGGTTCTGTTTAAATCAGCAGCCATGAGGAAGAAGGACTTGTTACACTTTCTGATTGTGGGGCTCGGGCTTCTTAGCCCTATTGTGCAGTGTGTTTGCCCGCAAAAGTGTACGTGTGACACTGTAAAGAAGTTTGTGAACTGCAGAAATGCTGGATTATCACGGATTCCTTGGAATTTACCAGATCCTTCTGGAATTCGGCAGCTGGATTTGCGAGGAAACAAAATAAAAGCCATAATTGCTGAAGTGGTTTCTTATGTGAATTTGGAGTATTTAGATTTGAGTGGAAACCAGATCATTCACATTGCAAACAATGTACTGGATGCAATGCCCCATTTAAAATTTCTGCTATTACAAAACAACCAACTGAGTGCTTTGAATAGCCAAACTTTTCAAGGCCTAGGATCACTCTTGGAGCTGGATCTCAGTAATAATAACCTTGATGTTTTAGAACACAATGTATTTAGAGACCTTCCAAAACTGGAGGATCTCAAACTTGGAGGGAATGTCTTTGGGAATGTAAAATCTGGTGCCTTTGTTGGCCTCAGTTCCTTGAAAACTTTGTCATTGAATGACAACAGACTGAAATCTGTACCAACGGAAGCATTGAGTCAGGTTCCAACCCTGCAGACTCTTCTTCTTGATCACAATCACATCGGTAGTATACAATCCCATGCTTTTAAGTCTGTGCCACATTTGCGTAAACTGAGCATTGAGAGCAATGACTTGTCTGATGTAGCTGACTTGGCATTTCATTCTGAAGATGCTGCAGAATTACCAAGGTTACAGATTCTGCTATTGAAAAACAACAGATTACGTGGCATTCCAACAAATGCTATTACAAGTCTTGCTGACCTTGTCAAAATTGATCTGAGTCAAAACCCCATAGAAACAGTTGAAGCTGATTCCTTCAAAAGCCTGAACAGGTTGCGAACTGTAAACCTAGTTGCCATGCCAGAATTGACAATTGTACGTAATTACGCTTTCTCTGGACTTGCAGATCTTTCACATGTAGAGCTCCATTCAAATCGCAAGCTGAACACAATTGAAAAAGAAGCATTTGTTGCTTCTATAAATCTAAAATTTTTAGACTTGCATGCCAATGCCTTGAAAAAACTTAACCCAGGCATGGTGGGCTGGAATCACTTGGAAACATTGGATTTACGATTCAACCATTGGCGTTGTGACTGTCACCTACAATGGATGAACCGTGTTTTAAAGCAGACAAATGCATCCAGGTTGTGTGCAGCGGATGTGTTTTGTGAATCTCCATTTGACATGGCTGCCAGGAGAATCATTGATATCAAACCTAGTGAATTTGTCTGTATACCAGAAAGTCATCGGAGATTTGAAGACCGTATTATGATTGGCTTGATTGCAGGCATCAGTGGTTTGTTGGTGGTGGTAATGGGGTGTCTTATGTACAAACATAAGTATTCTATTTTTGGTTCCACAACTGATCGCCAGGTGTCATACCATATCCAGCATAATATAGATTCTGGCCATGCTGCAGCTGATAATTCTTATGCAGGCGGCACAGCATCACCAAAGCCAGATGTAATTGAACAGGGGCAGTCAGTTTAGTATTCAAAATCTCAGTGAACATGTGATGAATTTAATAGAATCTGAACAATTAAGGGTTTTACAACCCTTGATTGTACTATTTTTTTTTTTTTTTTTTTTTTTCGTTAGCTTGTATACATGTATGGAGGATGTTGAAACAGAAATGCATTTTGATTCATCAACAGTGGCTTAGTGTATGTAAGCCTAGCTTGGAAGCTCAAAGCTGAACACTGTGAGAATACATATACATATACAACTTCTGCACATCATAGTGTGAGCCAAAGGGGAGACTCGTCCCTTTCAGCAATGAAGTTGGACAACCAAAAAATAAATTTTTACAGTTGAACCATGTGCATTGATTTATGCTTATGTCAAAGTAGAAGATCAAACTGGAATGTCACGAGCTCTGGATATGGTCTTCAAAGATCATATTTTACAAAACAGTTAAAGCATGGCTTTGACTATGTTAACCATAACTGGTCAGAATGATACTGGGTGAGTAGCTTTCCTTGGGGGGTGGGGAAATCTTCAGAATCTTTGTCTTGAATGGGACTTCAAGTGTTAGTACATGTACAAACATTCCCAGTGGTTTGGGTGGATGAATTGTGTCTGCACCCACCAAAGCATATTAAAGCATAATATATATGTGCTAGAGTGAACTACTATCAAACTGAGAGTGTTTTAAAAATGATGTTGCATACAGTAAAACCTGTTTGAGGGGGCACCTCTGCTAAGTGGGCACATGTGTTTAATGGGCACTGTTGCCTGGCCCAGTTCCCTATACTTCCCATGTGAATAGACCTGCACTAAGTGGGTACCTGTCTTAAGTGGGCACTTTTGCCCGGTCCCAAGGGCGCCCACTTAACACAGGTTTTACTGTATATGTATTTAGAAGGTGCTAAGTGGTGCAAGTAACTCCCTGTTGATGAGACAAAAAGAAAAAAAAAGCAATTTTTTTTGGATGCATCTATTCACGATATCTTGTAAAAATACCTGGTGTGTTTAATTAATTTATTTGCTTAACTTCTGTACATACATGTAAGTACCATCTTAAAAGTTAAAACCTTGTATCCCTAAACAGAGGAAAATGACTGACAAGTGATTAAACATCAGATGAACATTTTGGCTAATTGCCAGACTAATAAAAACAGTTTGAATGAGAACTGGAGATGAAACCTGTTCAAGATATTACACTTACATCACAGGTCAACAGCTCTACTTAGCTGGGATAATACCCAACCTATACCAAAGAAAAGTGCTGACTCTGTCTTAATGCAAGGGGGTAAAGGGTAATGCTTGCAATTCTTTTATGTATCCATTTGTATATGGCATATGAGTGCTCAAAATCCTGATATCAAACGTTTTGAAAGAGAAAAAGCTAAATAGTGGAAGTATTTCATTTTAGCCACATTATTGTAAATATTCAGCTGTTAATATTCTCCATTCAGGTACACGAATTAAGGCTTATTTTTGATAATTCTAGAATTGCCACTGGTGTTTAAAAGAGATTAGCATTTGATGTATGGTGCAATTTGCATGATCTGCATGTAAACTGGTGAGTTTTGATTGTCGTGTAATGTCTGCCAAATTGTGTGTTTGATGTATAATGTGCCTGTGAAATATGCTTACTTAAATATGGACCCTGGCCTGCTTAAAATGAGTTACGGTGTTCTAGTGTGTTGCAATACCTACGGGAAAAGTTGAAGTTGTTCTCAGATTGATCCAAATCCTTTAAAATGGGAATTGAACATGAGGACATGCACCAGATCGCCAAATAACTTTGGCATGACCTGTGTCATGGAAAGGTTTCTACAAACAATTGCCCATTATCCTGTATTAACTGTTTTGTGCCATTGGCAACTAAAGCCAAACTATATATATATATATATGGACTATCATGGCAGAATTGCAGGGGTAACATTGATTTGGACTCAATCTATAATACATGTTGTGACAGCGACAATGATATGCGGCTGTAGTGTTGGGGGGGGGGGGGGGGGGGGGGCTAGTTGGGCAGTGATTGTTCTTTAACATACAAACATGTGATGACCATGGTCACTGGTAAAGGCCTACATGTACATGTATGCTGTGTACTGACATAGATCTGTTGCTAGAATTTTCTGTTGAATTGTTTTATTTTCATTCTATCCATTGGGAGAGGGTTATCAAAGATCAGGGATACAAATCATAATCAGGTTTAGTACATTTTTTGTGGATATTATTTATATATGATATTTGACAGTGTGGACCAGAAGTGCTTATATCAAGTGGTGTTTTCAACACATCAGCAGTGAACTATAAAAGCTGCAGGTTCAAGTTCTAGCTATATTTTTCCTGTTTGTAATAATTTTCTGTGTGTAGCAGGCCCCATGTATAGCATGTATAGGGTACAAACAAGTTCAGTGACCTGTTGCTAAGGTTGAAAGTGGTGGGAAACTGAATGTGATATTTCATTTTCAAGAGGATTTTTGTCTGTATATTTTCATTCAGGGCTCTACAATTTGTGTGTGCACAAGCCTGTATAGATGTAAGTCTGAATTTGAATCAGGGCAACCTGAAATCTGAATGGGGACAAGTAGAAATTGGATTTCCAACATTCACCCACAGGTGGACCACTGGGACCAGTGATTTTCTCACCTCCAATACCTAGAGAAAGCCCCATTGCTGGAGTAAGACTAGTTGTATAGTTTTAGCATATAGACTCTTGCCACAGAGCAAGGTTTACATGGTAAAATTACATGAATATTTTAGCTGAACAAGTTTTAGTATGGAAGAAAAATGCCCTCCAAGCTATTAATGAAACCTTTTATTAAATATCAAACTTATAACAATAGGTTAAGACTATTTTAGGGCAGTAAAGCTTGCCTAATCAGGGAAGTGTCTGCCTTAACTGAAACAATGGCATTTTGCCCTTTAAACACCACACTTGTATGAACAGTTATATCCCATAGAGCCATATGTTGTGGCACCATGAGCACATGCCGTCAAGATGCACTCAGTTTAAAGGTTTCACAAAAAACTCTGGTGATTGACCCCACAGGTGTCAGAAACCAATTGACACCTATGCATGTGTGGTGGTCAGTACAGAGATGCTATTTGAGGGTCTCAATAATTTTGCCTGTAAAAAGTTTTTCTAACACCTTCAAATTAAAAATGCCAGGCACATGAATTGACAGGCATACTAATCAAAAAGTTTTACAATTTATGTTATTATGTTTCTATAATTGACCTCAAATTTACTTTGAAGATTGGTACTTTTAACATGCTTTACCCTATGCCCACAGTGTCCACCCCTGCGATGCCCTCTCCAGTCGGCTGGAGGTGAGAAAATTCTATGCTTTGCTGGCACTGTAAAAGGAATCCATTGGATTTGTGTAGATAGGCAAGCTGGTAAGAACAGGGGGCTAGTAAGATACCAGAACCACTTGCCCTAAAGGCCACATAAGATAAACAAGAAAAGGTCACTGATTACTAATTGGTAACTGTTTTGTGTAAAGAAGGCTGAGAATTAAAATTTTGGCACAACTTGGTTTAATTCTCATGTGTTTACAGCTACAAAATGTATGTGCAAGTAAAAATATGTGAGAAGAAAGTAAATTCAACTTGCATGAAGGTCCCCCTACTTGGGGGCCATCAAAATTGCCAACATTTTAACAGACCACCCCCACCCCACCTTTTGAAACTGGTACTTTAAAATGCTGATTTTGTAAAATAAAATACAAAACTTTGTTGTTGAGCCACTAGCTCAGACGCTAAAACTTGTTCATGTAATGTTTATACAGCGTCTCGTATAAATATTACTATAAAGACGCATGTTTTCAAGAGATTTCAGGAACCACAAAAGTCAACATTTTCAACAGAAAAAATATACTGTTGACATTGATCCACCCCTCCCCAAAAGGCATACATGTATACTGGATGAAAATGTTGAAATTTTTACTGGCCTCTTACAGTAATGGCAGTGCAACACTAAGACTTCAACCAAATTTTAGCAGTGTTTCAAAGGTATACTGACTGTCTGATACTTAACATTGTAGCATTTATAGATTTTGTTTGAATTGTGGTGAATAAATTGGTGTAATATGTCGATGGGTGTCAAGAGATGTTATGCAGAGGGAGGCTCTGGTTTTTTACCTCTAGATATATCTGTAGTTTCTACCTCTGGTTCTTGCAATGCCATACTTTCTGAACCTATGATCAGTGGCACCTTGAAGGTGGCTGTTTTGACTGGCACCATGAGGTACGGGTAAGACAAATATTTTTGTGATTTTTTTTCAGGAGGCAGAATACTAATACAAAGTGAACAAAAGAATCTATTTACACATGTATGCATTACCCAATTATATCTTCACTGTGAATCTCACTTTATACCTACTTGTGTGCTCATATGCTTTATTTGTATTTTTTATATGTTTTATGTAAGTGAAGCTATGATATATGATGTTCATGTGTTTTTCAAAGGGTTACTGCGAAAAAATTCTGTATTAAAAGCTTTTTCTCTATGTAACTTTTAAGCCAAGGGATGATGTTAGGGAAGGCAGTGCAGCTTCAGATCAACTAAAATGGCTGTTGATCTACCTCTGCAATCCTCTTTCACTGCCATTAATAACACAATTTTACTTCTCTAAATTTTTTTAATCACTCCAGATTCAAATTCATTATACATGCATGAAGCCTTTTATTAGGCTGTCTGCCTGAGCATGACTCTTGTTCCAGAGAGGAATGGCTCGGTGAAGGGCCAGCACTGAAATAGTTAGAAATATATATATGTATACACACACAGAGGTTGGCAAGTATTTCCAGTCTTCGTGAATCTCTACTACATTTTCATCACTTCATGGATCTACTTGTGCAAAATAACTTATCCATGAAAATCCATAAAAAAGTGATATAAAGGTATGTTACTTTGCTATTTTGTGTGTCGTACAGGTGAAATTACATGAAGAAGTTAACTAGGGCTTACCCGGTAGCTGGTTTACACCAATGGAATCCATGCCATAAACATCAATGTAGAGTCCGCGAAGTTGAAGGACACAGAGCCATTTCTGTACATTAAGACATGATGGACAGGGAGAAGTTTCAACAGATCACAGACTGGCTATGTTTCAAATTTTGTCTTCAAAAAAAAAAAAAAAGGAAATAGAATTGTACCCTTACACATGAAAGTGGGGTTTTCAGCAGTAAAATTTGGAAAGTGTGAAGATCTTTGTCATTGCTTTAAAAAGAAATGGCACATGAAAGTGAAATTTTAGGAACCAAGGCCGCCGCATAGGATCAAGAGTTTACAGAAGCCAATTTTTTGGCATGCTGTATTTTACCCAGTGAAAAGTGTTCTCATATTTTTGTAGCAGTACATGATGTATCCACAAGAAGTAAAACTACAAATAATACTTCCCAAGTAAAGTTGGAATATAATTCCTTCTGTGTTGTGGCATGCTTTTGTTGTACTAAAAGTGTCAGGCGACTTGTGCGAGTTCTTGTTTAACAGCCATATTACATTGTTTTTACTTGCATCATGATAACTGGGTGTGCTATAAAAGGAAGTATGTTCATTGGATCTTGACCAGCAAACTGTAACACTAACATAAACTCCACATGGAATGCTACAATTAGGTTTCTAAATAAACATGTTCATCACTGGTTCACTTGGCCAGCAGTGTGTTGACACAAACAGAACACTAATTTGATTACTTAATTGTATTCTTTTTTTCATCAGAATTCATTTCAGTTTGTTAACAATGGTCCACAGAAACTAAAATGTGCTTTTTATTTCATGTACAGTCAGGTCAAGGGCATAAAGCGTGTTAGTATACATGTAGTTCACCTACTGAGGTGACAGATTATTATGTAACTTTATTTTTGAAGGCAAGCAGTACCATGTACATCTACTTTAAATGTGACAACTGGAATTTGAGTGTATATGTATCAAAGAGGCACAGCATTGGCAATAAAGTGTTGAAATCGGTTTTATTACAGGGCCTTTGGTTTGTTGTATGTTCTGTTTCTTTTACTATATTCCCCCTGCGAAGCAGGCGGGGCATACATCTTTATCCATGTCAGTCAGTAGAGAGACTGAAGCTATTGCGCCATAACTCGAGAATTTTGGAGATGGGACTTTGATAGTGTCTAAGAATATACTCCTATGCAAGTGCTAGGTGAAGTATGATGGTGGTAGACCTTGACCCTATATTCGAATTCTCTCATGGAGGTACTCTTGTAAGTTGTGTTTTTGGCAGGACAAGTAGAAACATTTTTACGGTAGGACCTGGAAATTGAATAGATTTATAGTCCTTATCCAGAGTTCGGTCAAGCTCCAAGATGGGTGACCTTGACCAAATTTCAAAGGTCACAAGGCCCTTTTAGTGAACTTTGCTTCTGCATTGCAGCTCCGAATTTTAGTTAGGATTTCAGTATTGCTCATGGTAGTACTCCTCAATTGGGGCTTGGTCAACTTCCCAAATCGGCATCTACAGTACTATAGTGAAGTTGGTGTCTGCATGATAACAAACAATGTTTTTGACCTAGGGCTTTCAAATTGCACTTGCAGGAAGAAAGCCTTCCATAAGAGATGGGTCAAGGTCTGAAATGTGTGGCCTATTGTCAATTCTGAAGGTCACAGGGCCACATTATTAGCCAGAGCATATATCTTGCAGATTTTTTGTATTCTTTTGTAAGGGCTACAGCAGCTTCAAAAAAAGGATGACCTTGACATGGTGTCCAAGGTGACAAGGCCACTTCAGTTAATTTGGTTTCTGCATCCAAACTCTTAATTTAATCTACGATATTCATATTGTACATGATGATAATCCTTTATAAGGGCCTGATAAAGCAAGAAAATGGATAAACTTGACCCAATTCTGAAGATCACCACACTGGTCGGTAGAACGTGGTTTCTGCACCAGAACTGCAGCGTCTTTTTTTTCCAGATCAGACATTGAAACTGCCCAAAATACTCCTATATAAAGGCTAGTTGAAGTTTTGCGATGGTTGACATTGACCTTATTTCCAAGGTCACAGGGTACTGCAATAAATTTTGGTTTCTGCATGATCACTAGAAAGGTTTTAATGATGTGACGAGTCTGTATATTGCACAGGATGGTAGTCTACCTTATGCAGGACTCCATCAGGTTCGAAGTTGGGTGATCTTGACCTAATTTCCACGGTCACGAGGTGAGTGCAGTAAATTTGGTTTCTGCATCCTAACTCAGGCTTTGACTTAGGGATTCCTTATTTGCATAGATTACAGTCCTCTATTGGGGGTTTGTCAACTTAGAATATGGATGACTTCGACCAAATTCTCAGTCACCACACAGAGTCCTTTTACTGAACTTCGTTTCAACATACCTGAAGACTTTTTTGATCCTGGAGCTTCATATTGTACAGGAATATAGTCTTCCATAGGAGCTAGGTCAAGTTAGCAAATGAGAGAACCTGAGTAAATTCTGAAGGATACAGAGCCACGTTCCTGAATTCGGTTTCTGCTCACCGCTATTTAGTGGGTATGGTGTGAAAAATAGCACCCAATGTTAAAGATCCAAGTATACAATTATAATATATCCAGTATATATATATATATATATATATATATACATATATATACATACATATATATATATATATATATATATATATATATATATATATACTGGATCAATCATAGACAGTTTCAGAAAAATATTTCTATCGATGCTTGAATAATTATATTCATTATGAACCTCACCAAAACTAAAACCTTTGATCTGCTGACCCAAAAAGGAAAGGTCACCCACATAGAGATGGTTCAACATTAACATCGTTTTTTAATTAGTACTCAGGGTACTAAATTTCATGACCCCCTCCTTCCCCCAAATTAGGACTTTAAGTATGATGATTTAAAAAAAAAAAAAAAGCCAAAATTGCACAAAATAAGCCAAAATTGACCATCATTTTCCATATTCTGTGAAAGTGTTCCGACCTACAGAAAAAAACCATTAAGCAGGTGTAGTATGAGAACTGTTCTTAATTCAAACTTGCCATAACCTTGACCTTTAAGTTGCTTAACTTGTCAACAGAACTTTAGAGCTAAGACTTTCAAATTGCTCAAAGTTAAAGTCCTCTATAAGGAATATACATTAGCTTTGCAAATTGATGACTTTCATCAACTTCCCATCAATCTCACAAAAAAACTAAAACCTTTAACCTGATGAACTGAAAATTATAAGAAAAATAATAATTGGGATCTTCAAGCGGATCAGACACAAATTTGGAGTAAATGTATTAATTAAATTGTATTATGCTGTGGTTTTGCCGTATTTTACATACTGTTACACTTCATGGGCCATCACATACCATAGTACAAAATAGATACGATAACTAAGCTTCAAAAGAAGGTTTTACAGGTCATTACACTTTCAGGTTTTTATTTTACGATAGCTATTGTATTTTGCATTGTTTTTTACAGTTAGTGGGTGGATTTTTATGTAACTTTTTTTTCACTATCAATTGATTTGTGAATTCCATGTGTTATCGATGCCTTATTTAGTTTGTATCTTCAGTTTATTGTTCAAAGGGTAGTGGTCTTGTGCATACATTTTGAATCTTGTACCTATGGTAATTCTCTTTCCAGGAGTATCAAATGTTCATAACTATGATGATAGACAGACACATTACTTTTATATACAGCAAGTAAGGACTAACGTAGGGAAGTTTTTGGTCATATCTCATGGACTGTACATATGGAAATCTATGCCTATTCATGTTCAAATGTTACCTCAATACATCTGTTCAAAAAGCGCCTTAAATTATTCGTTTTTGATCAACAATAACTGATATGTATTTGGATTCTCAAAAAAATTGTTTGGCTTTCTAGGATTTTGATGTCAGTAATTATGGTATACTTATGTAATCAGTGCTGTCTCAGCTGGGAAGGACTATAAGCCCCAGGGTTTTCATTCCCCCTGCTAAAAAGCTTACTATCTTTAAATCTGTCTGAGTGCATATTAGATTCAGTAACTTATCTCGATGTATGAATCTTTTTCAGGTGCAACATGTGTCCTCGTGTAAGCATGATTTTCAGTAAATAAAAATACAGTACAATACAATTCATGCAAGCTGGTACAACCATTATAAACTGGTAGAACCATTATACAGTTATATTGTGTAAAAACTTATTCTATTTTTTTTTAACTCGCAATAATACAGTACAACATGATGCTTATTTATTATATTGTCGGTTTATGATACAGTCAACTTTAGCAGCAAAAGCTAATCTCACAGAACTGAGAAAAAAAAGACTATGAAACGGAAAAGGTGATTACAGAGGTGAAAATGAGTCAATATTATATAACAAGTAAAAAAAAAGCGCAGTGGTATTCAGACAGTCCAATGAAAACCTGAAACAAAATAAAATAAAAGATAAAAATAATCACTATTCAACAGAAGCAGAGTCATGCTTGCAAGTATCACAGTTCAGGGAAGTTTATTGCACATATAGTCGAACTGAAGTTTCAGGAATAACTGTGTTTTAAAACCGACACATAGAACTATTACAGTTAGGGCTTTCCCAGTTTTTATACTTTGATGCTGAAAAGATACGTAGTTTTCCCTCTGTCTTAGATCATTGGGTAATGAGTACCAGATAGACACACCAATATATGAAAAAGAATGTTTACCAAATTGGATGGATTTTCAATCAAGTACAACGAGTGTGTTTGCACTAGAGAGTCCATAATTTGTAGCATGTTTGGTGAAGAGTTGAGACAGATACTTAGGACTGTATTTATTGAAAGCTTTGAAAACTTCGCATGCTTTGGCTCTGAGTCTGGAGGTCTCCAGCGATGGGATGTTGCCACATTTGAATAATTGTTCAGAGGATGAAGATTTGCCACTGAAGACAAATTTTAGTGCACGGTATTGAATCTGCTCGTGTGTGTGTGTGTGTGTGTGTGTGTGTGTGTGTGTGTGTGTGTGTGTGTGTGTGTGTGTGTGTGTGTGTGTGTGTGTGTGTGTGTGTGTGTGTGTGTGTGTGTGTGTGTGTTAGAGGCTCCACAAGCATGCCATACGGCACGGCCGTAGTTACAATTTGCATATATAAAAGACTTCAAATGGCAAGCTTGAAGACAGTATCTAAAAGTCCTGACTTCCGTTTTAAGACATTTATTTGTTCTCCAGCACATCGGCAGATGCTTGTGATATGATCAGTAAAACACAGCAGGTGGTCGATATTCGTGCCAAGGAGAGTAAATGTATTTTTGCTGATGATTTGGTTCCCTTTACCTGTATCTGAAGTTTGGACAGATCGTCCATAGAGCACATAGCATGATGTTTACTTGAGTTTGCCTCCATTATGTTAATGTTACACCAATCAATGGTACTGAAGGTTTCTTTTGTAAGAATAGATTGCAGGTCTGCTAATGTATTTTCAGGCGCAAGCAGTGTGGTGTCATCTGGGTGGTTTAGAAGAAGGACATCACAAAATTAATTGTGGATGCCGTTTATAAAGACGTTGAAGAGGGCAGGTCCAAGGACACTGCCCTAAGGGACTCCCTTTACTATTTGGTTCCAAGAATTTTGGGCAGATCCAGTTTTGACCCTCTGGTAACGATATGAAAGGTGCCTTGCCACGAGGTTTGTAAAGGCATCTGAGGCACCATATGATTTAAGTTTGGCTATAAGTAGAGGATGTGGGAGGCTGTTGAAGGCCTTTGAAAGGTCGATCAGCAAAGAGCCCACAACTTCATCTTTTTCGATTGCCTTCTTCCATGCTTAAACAAAATGTAAGAGTACCTGTTGACATCAACGTCTTTTACAGAAGCCGGAAATTCCGCCTTTTAGAATTTCGTCCAGTGGCTTAGAAAGATTCAAGTTTATTATAGATTCAAGAACCTTTGGTAGGGTTGGTAAAATGCTGACCAGACAGTAGTTCTTTTTAAGCACAGGGCCATCCTTTTCTTCATATGGGAGAAACTTCAGCTCGCTTAGAATCATCAGGAAAAGTACTAGTTTGGATGATGGCATCAGATATTCCCGTAATGGTAGGTGATGATTCAGCCAAAGCCATGACAAGGTATCTAGGTAGAGTTCCATTGTATCCATTCCTTTGTTTGATATCAAGGTCTCTTATCATGTCTTCTACTAAAGTCTGATGAATCTGATAGTTTGAAATCTGACTTATTGATGTTGTTCCTAATGTCAATAACATTAGGGTGGTGGGCAAAATAGTGGGCTCATTTGGTTACATAATCTGGTAAATTCAGTGCATCTGAAGGAACTGGTGCTGCTTTATCATTGCCAGTATCTTTGGCTATATGTATATAAAAGTTGTTTATAATGTCACCGGCATGGTCATGTTTGGTGATGATGGTAGCATTGTCACTGATCATGAGCATGATAAGATTGGCACCAGAGCAATGTCCTTTATCTCCTATAAAGTCTTCCAGAAATCTGTGCTTTTAGGACCACCACTGGAACGTTCTCTAAAATACGTTTTGATTGAAAGTTTCCATGTACTGGTAGCTTTATTTCATTGCACACTATATTTTCCCAGTTTATTTTGGTAGGGTATCTGTTGCATATCCTATGTGCCTATCCTATATACAAGAAAATGACACTAAATTCAGAATGTTGATAAAGAATCAGGGGGACGATACCAAATGGTCCACAAATGTGTGTTCATGTGGAAGTATGATGTTGCATCACAAAGATGACCTTGACTATTTTTTCAGGGTCATACAGGGTCAGAATGCATTTCAGAAAATAAACCTTGATGATCATAAAATTATATGACAGCAGTGCATGAGGTGCATGGGCCTTTTGATTATAATTTCATTTATTTATTTATTTTATTTATTTATTTATTTATTTATTTATTTATTTATTTATTTATTTATTTATTTATCTATTTATTTATGTATTTATTTATTTATGTGTTTGTTTATTTATTTATTTATGTGTTTGTTTATTTATTTATCTATCTATCTATCCATTTATGTTTGTCATAGAGGGGATACATTTGTTTGATTGTTTATTTATTTATACATTCATTTATGCGTTAATAACCTCTGCGACCCAGATTTATGAAAAACCTGAGAAGCAAATGGGAAGAGTTTCTTCTACTCTGACTGTATACGGCGGTTTCTTAAGAGTCCTTTGGTTTCCTCCACCTCTCAGTTAGGTAGGTAAGTATACGCCAATGTACATTTGTACCATGGAGAGCGATTGATATAGGATTGGCCTGCTTCAAAACCAATGTAAAACATACGGGTCGATTTACTTTTTTCAGGAAACAGATAAGTAGTTACCTCTGCAGTCAGATCTATCCGTTGCAAGAATGCTTTCACGTTTTTTTTCAGCTTGAGTGCCTCGTATGATTTTATAGGCTTATCCGATTAACTGCCAACTGTGACCCAAGTCAAACTACTTAAAACAAACAGCTCTGAATTACAAGGGAGGTGCTAGATTTATGGTCTTTTTAAAAAGACTTTTGATCGAAGTACCAGCATACCTGTAGCTACATATAATATAAAAGTCCAGGTCAACAGCTTTCCTCACCATACTTTGGAGTATGCCAAAAGCAGGCTGAGATAGGCTGTTGACTCAGTCCAAAACGTGGCACTGAAAGAGTCTCACGCTTGTATTGTGATATGCCCACAGTTTGCTGAAATTGTATCATTTGGACAGCTCTAGAGGGGCTTGTTGCAAGCATTTTGACATCCATGTCTTTATCAGACTGATTTGCTGTGACCTGTTTCCAGAACGGCAGTTTAGATCCCAGGTTTTTGCTATCTATGTTGGTGGCGCCACGTATAGTTTTATGTATTATGTGAATCAAAATGTTGATTATACTGTTTTTGAAATCTTCCAATGAATCATCACAAAACTTAATAGGAAAAGCACGAAAACGTAATGAAATTGCTGGCGCCATCTATAGCATAAATTAAACATGCGGCCCAAAATGTGTTGAAACCACATTACAATCAGTATTTCTGCAAAAGAATAATGTTAGTGGTGCTAAATGTACCACAAATGTGTATCATGCAGAGAAGTTTAATGTCGCATGACATCGATTACCTTCACCTACATTTTAAAGGTCTAAGAGGAAAACATTTCAGGAATTCGAGAAACTATTTTTTCCTATGGTCATCACATCTGAACTGTTGGGCATATTTCGGTGTTCCATTACAGGTACATTCTACAGACGAATGTGTTAGACGTGTGGGGGCCAGGTACCGAAGCCTATAAGGCCCGCACAAAAATAAAAAATAAAACTCGAAATTTTGACTTTCTATTGCCAACACTTCGAGAAGAGTTCCAAAAATACGAAATTTAAATCTTGAATTTTCGCTAAAAAATATCAGAATTTCGACATTTAAGGGTCGAAATTCAGAGGAAAGGTGTGTTCTTATAGGTTTCAGTAAAAATGGAATGGAACTACAAATATTGCACCAAATTTGCATTCAACGAAAGGTCAAATTTTATTTTTAAAAATTGGATGATCTTGACCTATTTATTTAAATCATTAAGCACTTAACTAAAGAGAAACTAAATTCAAAGTGTTACGAAAGTATAAGGTTAACCCTTTCCCCTTCAAACCGGCCAAAACCGGCTGGTGGTCAAATGTCGTCTGCTTCAGTGTTTTCAACTAATTTCACCAATAATGAAAAACAATTTTGACTGAGAATTGTAGATGAGCCCTATCAAGATCACATGCCCCAGGTCAACAACTTTCCTTGGCATGAGTTAGTGCCCAACTCATGCCAAGGAAAGTTGTTGACTCAAGTGTCAATTCAAGGGGGAAAGGGTTAATGATGCCAAATTAGCACGACTTTTTCATTATGCATCTTTATTCCCAATTCACGTGTAATTGGAGTTTACCAGCTGAACCTTAAAATATTCCACTGTGTCTCTCCTCTTCCTACTACTTTCATGGAAACACAGACTCGCCGTAATCGGTAATAATTTTTCCTGAGCAAGATTGGTGAATGATTATAGGACTCGTAAATATAATTTACTCTATAAAAGTATCTTACCACGTCTGCTGTTTTGGAATAAAATATAGGTCCAAGAAAAACAATATTATATAAAAGCATACGTCATACTTCTTCTGATGTTTGGGAATATTTTGCAAATATATTGTCATAATCTCACATTGTATGGATCGCAAACAAGATGAAGCTAATGTTCTCTTACAGCAACAAGTAGTGTGGAATTCTGAATAATCAATAGGGCAGCCAATACGAGGCATCCATACTGATTTCCCGCCACAACTGCATACCGGGTTGTCTTGGTAACCATACTCTCGACTGACAAGTAACGGGCAGCTGCCTGTGCGGGGAAGCGGGATATCACTAATATATTGGAAATAAAGGACTCTTAGTACACGCAGATGGAAATTTATGATTATAACCAATTAACGAAGCAGTCAATGAATATGAATTTGGCATTTATAAACTTAAATTTCGCTAAAAGACACTGTGATATGGGCTTCCAGCCCTGTCTGTGACAGTGATATGCCAGTGGCTCTCCGCGATTTACAAGCGTGAACCCCGAGCTTTTGGTTGCAATTTAATATGCATGTCTCGTGTTTCATTTGCAATATTATCGATTGGGCACTTTGGGGGTAATATAAAAGTATGTCTGGGATTGGTGTTCATTTAAGATTTATTTATCAAATAAATGTAGAATACAATATATAATGGAACTTTTCTACTGTGATCATAACCTAAAAATGAAAATACGCTGATTAAAGTGCGTCGTGTGGCCAGTTCTGTGGCCGGAACATGGATCTTGTCACTCATACGGATGTCGGTCCGTGAGCGTGAATTGGTTGGCCGAAAAGGCTGAGTAACAAAGGATGTCCAGCTGGGATGGACAGACTGGTGGTCGAGATCACTGCACTGACAATGCAACAGACCCGCCAATTTCACTAAATTTTCAAATAATGTAGATTCGTGGGTAACAGTACTTGTTAGCAGAGGTACTTATGGGATACATGTAGTTGTACATGTACCTTTCACCAAAGCCTTTGACTACGACTGCTTCAAACTTGGTGGGTTAGAAATGTACCTTGGGTGGGCTACTGTCCAATTTTATCAAATGGTCACCTTCTGTTGATTTCTGAACTCTGTTCAGACTTGATAAAAATGTATTCTATCTCGATCCCCGACTAATGTTTGCACATAATGGTGTTAGCATAGTATCATTTTTTTAATTGACAAATTTTCCAAATTATGTTATGAAAGATAAGAATGCCATTAAGCATGGTTAATTTTGGAATACAGATACTGCGCATGTATGTTCGTGGAAATTTTTCCAAAACCATCCACCAGATCCGCTTCAAACCTGTTGCAGATGTACCTTGGCAGAATCTTAGTGGGACTAGGTTAGTAGGTCAAATATCTAGCTTATTCATATTCATATGCTATCTGCTCCAAGTGCAGCTCTGCTCATGTTAGCCCGGGCTTATTTTTATATCTGCGTACAAAGCCCAGATATTTTTCCCAAGAACTCTTTCTTTCTTTCTTTTTCTTTCTTTCCATCGTACCCAAATTTGTCCACGCGAAATCTCAGAAACTGCTGCTCCTGCAATCACCATATTTCACACACAGATTCATATAACAGTGAACATGTGCACCTGGGCTTTGAAGTGGTGCTCATACTTATGCAAATGAGGGGTAATAAATTTTTTTAAAGCTTCATATCTTTCAAACTATCACAGATAGAGATACAATTGTAACATCAATTCATAGGTTTATGATAAATGTCGAAGCCCTATCCTTTGAGCTGTGAAGCAAAGTTGTAGGATTTTAATTTATTCAAACCAGGCACGAATGCAAAATTTAAATCATGAATATCTTCAAAACTATTATACATAGAGATGCCTAACCAACATCTATGTATGGGTTTGTGATAGAGCCTTATCCATTGAACATTGAAGCAAGGCTGTAGGATTTTAATTTTTGAAAATTAGGCACAGATGACAAGTGAACATATTTTATATTATAGAAATACCGTTGAAATCTATTACTAAATTCCAGAACCTGCAAATAATTGCCAGTCCGAAGTCCGCAAATCTCTCCTTGTCGGCAAATGAAATGCGGCATTGCAAATAGACCTGGCCTTGGAGGCAGCCGGATAGATTTTTTCGCTGTGAAGCAAATCTTTATCTCTTGTTCTTTATTCCTTTCTTCTTTACTACCAAATATGGGTGGAGTTTTTCTCGGGCATTATAGTTTCGAAAACCACCAAACGTGCCATGGTGACTGATCTACCAGTGGAATTGTGCATATCGTGTTGAATAGTCGTGATGCATAAAATTATGCAAATTGAAGGCAACTGAACATCTAAAAGCTCCATATCTCCCCAACTATTGCAGATACACAAAATTTCGATGTGCATGCTCAGGTTTATGACACTTGCCAATATAATGGACAGTAAATGAAAAATGTAGAATTTTTAATTATACTAATTAGGGTATAGAATAATTTAAAGTTAAATATCTCAAAAAATGTTATAAATAGAGTAACGTAGTTCGCCCTTCTTCTGCAGCATTCATCTCTTGGTCCTGTGTTTTGTGAAAACATTTGATAACTAGGACGGACAATTTGCTGCATAGCAAATCAGTGTGTGTGTCTTCAAAGCATATTGGTATGGCAATGTACAACTATTCCATAACACAGGAGTACAAGTTGGAATGGCATCTCTATCTATTAAAGTGTTAAAGATATACAAGATTGAAAATTTCAAACACTGTTAATTAGAATAATTTACATTGCTATAACTTTTGTTTTCGATTCATTACATGCGCAAAGGTCAACAACCCCCTTCGTAGAAGTTAAAATGACATCTCTATCTATAATAGTTCTGAAGACATTCAAGTTTTAACATTCCCAATGCTGCTAATTAGCATAATTTAAATGGCTACAACTTTTGTTTTAAATTCATTAGATACGCAATGGTCAATAACCCCCTAGTACAACTTGGAATGACATCTCTATCTATTACTTTTGAAGATATTCAAGATTTAAAATTTCAAATGCCCCTGATTTGCATAATTTTTAACATCTTCATTCCTCTGTATATGACAGTCAAACTCCCTGTATGCAGGTACAATCATGCCAAGTTTGGAGTTTCTACGTATAATAGTGTCCGAGAAAAGTGTCGGACAAATTTGCTAGTAAAGAAGAAAGAAAAAAGAAAGAAGAGAGAAAGAAAGAAAGAACGAAAGAAAGAAAGAAAGAAAGAAAGAAAGAAAGAAAGAAAGAAAGAAAGAAAGAAAGAAAGAAAGAAAGAAAAACAGAAAAGTGTGTGTTGACACACAGACACTTTAATTCAGGTCTTAAATTGCGATACCACGTAGCGATGCACACACAAATCGTGTGCAGAACAGTAAAATCCAAAGTCCTTGCACAGTTCTTGTTGGGTGATCGACCTTGTATTATTTGGAGATCATCGTATCAGGAAAGTGAGATAAGAAACCCATATTTCGCTTAATGGGTTGTTTTATCAGTAATTATTCTGCCGCGGAAGTACAAGTGTCTTGATTTGAAGGTAATGCGCGGCGCGATGCATATATATAAAAATATATATATATATATATATATATAATATATGTATAATATATATGTGTGTGTGTGTTAGTGTGTGTGTGTGTCGGGTGGTTTATGGGCAGAATTGTAATCCTCAGACCGTATGGTTGGCAGCTGTTCTGTTTAGGGGCAGTTGAAAAATGCCCATAAACCATTTTTGCCTTAAATTCAATTTGCTACCTAGGAGGTTTCAGAAATGTATAAATTAGCAAATCTGCCCAGATATTATGGGAAACTATAAATGCCCAGAAACTGTGGTAATCTATGCTTGGTATATACTGCCCATAGTCCGGTTTGAGGAGTACAACTGACCCGCAGACATTGGGCATGACCCACAAACCGGTTGCAGGACCTAGTCGTAGCTTTACAAATTAGGCTGATTAGAGATATTTCAGCCTTTTAGTGACATCGATGACATTCTAAGCTGCATATTCTCGTAGAATATACATGTATATGATAGACCAGTAAAAATGAATATTGACAAAATTGCAGCATTATATATTGTACTTATTGAGAAAAAATTTTTTTTTGTCTTGTCAAGAGTAACAGGTGGAGTCAACCTGTCTTCTGTGCATATGTTAATGACAAAAAAGCTCTGACATTTTAAATTCTGCTAATTAGGGGTCATTTCTTAAAATTTTTGTATATATTTATCTGGACACAAAAGACGTATATCAGCTGTGAAGGTCGAAAGTGGGCAAAGCTTTTCATTTGGGCATACTATTCTTATATGTCATGAGGACTGGAAACGAGTGATACCATTAGAGAATCCAATCTCGAAGTGGTCATAATCAACTGCTGTAAATTTCTTTAATGTAGCTGTATTCTTATTTTCGCTTATTTCGCTGGTGGCACAAAACTGTGACAATAAAAACATAGTGAAATGGTATTTTAACATTGTTTGAATGGGAATTATGTCCAAAACAGTGAAATTAAAAACTACAGTAGAATGTCAAAAATACAAAAACCGTGAAAATTTATACACGCGAAAATAAAGCAATTTACAGTACTTTTTATCGAATCATTTAACAAACAGTAATTGGTAGCACACAACAAACCGTGTGACGACGAAAATACAGGGGCTTAATCCATATATATCGAGTTGGTTGTAAGAGGTGAGATATCATATGCATGGACATTCTGAAGATGTTGATAGAGTATTGATAATCCTCCGGTCATTCCGATCTTCTCCACCCATACGATGTCTCGCACACATGACCACCCAACAGAGCTTAATGGAGACAACAAATTCGCTCCACTTACATACATCAATAAATTATCATCACTGAAAAGGCAGAGTAGCAGCTGATAAATGCCGTTAGGTTATGGCAAAAGCTACAATATAGTAAGGTTAATTTTTCCAGAACGAGTGTGCCGCACAGAACATTCTAACTCATTTTACGGTAATGATAATAATCATCATCATCATCATCATCATCATCATCATCATCATCATCATCATCATCATCATCATCATCATCATCATCATCCAAGTGGTACATGATAATCAAGTTTATCTCTCTTCGTTAGTATTCACCAAGTATTTTCTTCTCGACGAAATGGAAACACTTTTCTTGCGTTATATCTTAAGCATGTGTCTATACTCAATTTGCGGAATATGCGCTGAGATAAATTCTATATTGTAACAATATATTCTGTTGCTAGAGCCATTCTCTTCTACTATTGACTACAGCATTTCCCTATGCAACGGCCCCTCTGTATCAGCAGTCCCCACAAACTACATGTTTGTCTATAATGCCCTCTATAGAATAATGTAGCTAAAATAACCGAAGCAACCAGTTTGTAAAGTAAACCGTAAAACACGTATTCAAAGAGCTGAAGCGTACAATTTGGATATTCCTTTGTAGGTACAAATTGTTGACTCTGTCTTGGTTCCCAACATAAAAAAGCAATGAAACTTGTATGTGGGAGTATAACACAAAGCATGTTCTATTGCATGAAGATACTTGATCGTTAAATGCACTGCATTAACGACACGCTATATATATATATATATATATATATATATATATATATATATATATATATATATATATATATATATATATATATATATATATATATATATATATATATATACGGATTTTTCAACGTAAGTGCTGAGCATCGTCGTCACTCCACAGAGTGTACACCAGTAAAATGGGCAACTCCTGTGCTGCATACCGTACTGTGGACAAACTGCTGAAGGACTGCCGGACCGGAGACATTCTTGAATTCGAGGTGTTCCAGGGTGAAGAATTACACTACGCTCTTTACGTAGGTCATAATGAGATCGTCCATCTTGTTGATCTCTCCTGTGAGGTGGTAAAAGACAAACTGGTGGAGATATCTCATGGATGTCGACTTAGAATAAACAATGGAGATATGAAAGTACTCTTAGTGAACAATATTTACCACCGGGAGGTTGGGGAAGCAGTTCGCCATGCTTTGGATAGTGTTGGGCTCAAAGAGCCACATCTTCCTTGGGCTAATTGTGAGGAGTTTGTCACGTGGTGTAAGTTCAACGTTCCTGAACATTGGCAGCTCATGTTCAATGGAGGCCTCACTGCTCCTGTAAGTTTTCTGCATGAGCAGAGGCGCCCCACCAAAAGGGTCTCTCCTGCAAACAAGATGGACGATGTGCATATAGACATACATGACACCAGCGGATACTTTAGGAACTTCCAACTGTTGCAAGCACGAGCATTCGGTACTCAGTCGGCGCTTAAATATATGTATCTTCTATTTGTTGTCATTCTCTTGATCACCTTTCTTTTGCTATATGTGCATATTCACTTTGCCAATGCAAGACAAGAAGAGACCAATTTCGACTGAGGCTGATCTTGTATGTGCACCCACTGGTACCAGGATATTGTATGCGTGAGAACGGGTACCAGGATATTGTATGTGTACTGGTGGGTGCCAGTATATTACAATATGCAACTTAAGAAAATGGCTGTGTTAATACCTTCAACTCCATTCCCGCTCAATCGTCTAAAAGCTCCCGGATATAAGTCATGGAACGCGTTGGTATTTGCTCCTAAATTTTGCGATTATAGAATACACATTCTGTGAGAATTTCGGATAAGAAATATCATGATTACGTGCCCTGCATCGAAATCTTCACAGAGCGCGCGTTGGGTGCATTTCACATTGCGCCCAACCCCTGGCAAAGGAAAACAAAGCAGTTGACCTAGTCTTGTCTTATTCTGACAAGGAAAGGCAAACAGTAAGATATTCTGGTCAACGTTATTTGAGTTTCAGAAAGTGCCTTTTTGCTTAATTTAACTTTGAGGACATACAATGTACTAAGTAAATAATGCCGCGCGACATACTCTTTTGTAAGATAACATTAAGGGTATCATATTGTTCAGTCAATACATTGATGTACCAAACGATGCAACTGTAATACTTAAAACTCTTGTAGAGTATGATTTAATGGGGAACTTTTTGCTTGGTATTTTACTTATGTTGACCGTGTTCTCGTTACCAGGATTTCTTTGATTTTATTTGTATATGGGAATGTGTTAATGAAATGGCATCATACAAAGTTTTACAGCCACAGAGAGCATTGGAAAATAAAGGTTACTGCATCGATATATCATTGCTCGTCAAACTCCTGTAAACGTTTTTTTCAACCCACAAAAAACAACGCTAATGTATCCGCATGGTGGGTTTTCCCACTGGCTCAGCACACGCGGGCCGGTGTCGCACATTTATGTCTTGTCCTCAATTTAATTTTGTTTCATCATCGTCGTCGTCGTCGTCGTCGTCGTCGTCGTCGTCGTCGTCGTCGTCGTCGTCATCATCATCATCATCATCATCATCATCATCACAGCAGGGTATATCCCGTGCACAAGTAGCGAGATCCAGCGAATTGATGGGAAAGATGTATCAAATGAGCTCGAGTACCGCAAACGTGTAAATTTTGCAACCGATTTCTCCCCCAAATTTCGATTAAGCATGCGCAGTAGGCTTCATTTCAAATAAGTTGATCGAAAGCTGACGTCGCTGGGTATGTTGTAAGTTTACAAGGTAGAAGACATTAGTCACGGAAGCACAATTACGAGAAAAATATATATTATATTACATTTGGGTACTTTTAACCTTGAATTTAAAAAGGCTTTGATTAACAGTAATAAGGAAGGTAGTGCGCCTATATTCTCTAAATGAATAAATAAATAAATAAATAGATAGATAAATAAATAAATAATAAAATAACCACTTAAATCTGCACTACTTTCCTGTGTCATCATACATGGTATGACACGCTAACCTGTTTTGTCTACTGTAAACTTGAAAGGATGTTTGAGACATAGACTATTGTATTGGAGAGCCTTTAGCGTATTTATTTGATACGTTTATTTTTTTATCCTTTTTATCCTTAACACGGATATATTGAATTTACTCGTGTTCAGGAGAAGTGGAACTGCGAGGGAGCGTGACGGTCTTGGTGCACTTCCTATAGACCTGAACTGAAGGCACCTGGCGATTCTCGAGGAAATGACTGCCATTTGACTGCATATTGTTACCGGTGCTTGAAAAAAGGGACTGTGCAGAGGAAGTAAAAGTAGTGTGCTGGCAAATATAGAGACTTACACAGGGGCCTGTATGCGGAAATATGTATTGCCTGTCAGATACACATACAAACACACATTAAAAAGATCACCACCCTGGGATTCTTACAGGTTAATTTACCAGTTAACCAAACACATAAACCCAACTGGCATATTCCCCGTTTTCTGTGCCTTTAGATTTAAACATGTGGATCAGATCATGACACAGAATGAATTTACTCAATTTTAACTTCTCTACCATTTGCACTTTGGCTACACTTTCGTGTTTAGCGCTAGAAAGTGGCTAAAGCTTTGAAGCCACATACTTTGTATAAAGTTTTATAGGTATCTGTGGGGGACGTGCCCCCCCCCCCCCAAGAAAGACCAATATGCTCTGTGATGGCCTTGTTTTTTCTATTTGCATTAGATTGGGGGCTGAAGAGCACTAATATCCCACAGTGGACGTATTGACCTGCAGCCCGTTAGAGGCGCTGCCTGCGTATAGGATAAAGATCCAGTTCATGCTTGGTGCCTTATGATATTTGAGGGAACAGCGTCTACTATCATCTATTATACTGAACATAAATATCGATCTCTCAGTGCTTTCCCATAATTTTTTGGAGCCTGAGATTTTCTGAAAGAACAACAGGTTGACAGCAATATTACATGTATTTGACCACACTTCAAGCCAGTTAAATTAATCCCTAGTATGATATCCTGTTTCGAAGGGCAGTATACCTAATAGGGGTAAAGGACAACCCCAATTTCGGAGTAACTGATCACATATAGTGTGGTGCAAGATACAAGTAGTTTGGGTTGATTTGAATGCAAGGAAATACAAGAAATAACCAGATTAATGTCACAATTCAAGCTCTTAATAATGCCAGGTGCATTGCACTGCTTTTACAAAATTCGTGACTTCAATTTTCAATATAATTGGTTGCATAGGACTGCAGCTAGCACGATATCATTGGGTACAAGCGTTCATAACTTGCTCGTTTACAATGAATAAATTATGAACGTTGTTAACGTGCAAAATGTGCAAACAATGCTGTGTCACAAGCCTAAACATGGTAAGTTTATGTCCACAGGGGCGGCAAAATAGACATATGTATGCATCACTAACAGGAAAAAGTTACAAGTCGTCGGATGATCACAAACCGGATTTATCTTTCCATCTTGGTTATACATATATATATATATATATATATATATATATATATATATATATATATATATATATATATATATATATATATATATTAGGCATTAGGTGGACCAATGCCTAAATTGCAGTATAGGGGGACCACACAATTACGTAGCATAATTGGTATAATCCTGACAAATAAACTTAAATAAAAACATTTTTTGTGTCCCATTAATTGATTATCAGATGTATCTAAGCATAATTTTTTTCAGTATGAAGGTGACCATAACATACATACACATAAGCATCAACATGACAAGACTTGGCGGGGGGGGGGGGGGGCAATTTTTAGTCCCCTTAAGTTAGCCGCCTGCTTAGGTCTTTCTTTCTATGTATATATGAACCCCCATTGCTGAAGTGTATTCATATATATATATATATATATATATATATATATATATATATATATATATATATATATGGGTAGCAGGAGTTCGCTTCTTTACTTTTGAGTGGAACTCAAGTTTGGATGGGAATGTCAAGTAATTTTTGCCTCACTTAGCACACACCGTCGTGAAATTAGAAGGCTAGTATCGGAATTATTTGATCTCCCCCATCCGCCCACCCCGCTCAAAATCTTTATGTAAAACATATAACCATTGAAAGGAATTAGTTGTCGCTATGTATTTTCTTCTCTGTAAAAAAATCGCACATGTACAGAGACATACAGGCAGACGGACCGACAGACAGACAGGCAGATACACAGATAGATAGAGAGATAGATAGATAGATAGATAGATAGATAGACAGACAGACAGACAGACAGACAGACAGACAGATATTTTATCTTTTCCCTCCAGCCTGAAAACATATCGGGCAGATGGTCTAACATCTTCGCAATTCTGCTTCCCACTTTACCGTAGATACATATATTGCCGTTGACTGTTACCTTTGAATGTATAATTAACGACTTCTAATAAAGCCTGGTATCACTGTGCATCAAAACTGCCCTCAGTTTCTTGAACTAAACGAAATTACAAACCAGTAAAGATATGCCTAGTTTTATACTAAAAACCTCACATGCAAATAAGTGGTAGACTAAGACGATGCTTTTCAATCATTCGTGTTCTAGTTCAATCTGAAAATTTAATTAAAATCGTTTATATATCCTTGACAAACTATTTCAAAGGTAAATCAAACCGTAAAGATTCGCTTGAAAGCAGGTAAAGTCTGTGTGAAAAGTTTGCGAGTGTTGATTGCAATAATGGTCTTTTTAATTTCCCACTTAGACGCTGTTGGTGGCTGTTCCTTAGTGTTAGTCACTTTATGCAGAATTAAAGGAGACGAAATCATATATCTGTCCTCACTCTTCAGTCTAATGTGAAAGAGTTCAACTTTCAAATACTAATGGCTTGCATATACATATATTTATATATGTGTGTGTGAGTGTGTGTGTGTGTGTGTAGAATGTGTGCACATTTTGATGGCAACAATAGTTTATAATGTGATTTGTCAAACATCAAGGATCCTCATGATACTGAAACTTGCAGCCAGTTTTAAAGCTAATTGTGAAGATTGAACAGCTTATGAGGGTGGCATGAGATCTTTCTTGATGGGTGTAAAGAGATATTTCCCTCCTGGCATACTTGGCATTTTATTGTTTTCTGTACCACCGTATCCGGATCCCTTTCATTTTCTATACTTTGTACTGGATGTTATTTCCCGGTAGCCTTGTATTCTATGTGCTGCAGCGGGGCAGTAGTATTTCTTGTACCAACATAATGCCCCCTCCCCTATGTAGAGCATGCATACATTTCCTGTATAGATATGAATTTAGTAACAAGCCGACAAATTCCACACGTTTGATCAAATATTCATCAACTGAACCACACCAACAAAGGTACCTATGATGTCTACAAACTTTTTTCTGCTTCAATCTTGGGGGGGGGGGGGGGTAAAACTTCCAAGTGCTGACAATAAGTGTAATTGACTGAAGCACATCAGCTCTGAGCAACTTGCTTTGACAATGTGATCATATGATGCAACACCCTAAGAAATACACTGGTGCATCTGATCACAACCGTGACCAGCCACACTGCCAATTTTTGGCACAATTGTTTGGCAGAAGAGTCCTGTTCTTTGTAAATTACCTGCAGTAAAAGGCCAGCTTTGGTGTGGTCACTTCTTTTATGCGCTGAAGAGGAGGCCAATTGACGGCACGTACCACAAGATATCAGTTCGGTAGTCCTTCCTTTAAAAGACCATCGCTAGAACAAGCCCAAAATGATCTCATACAGCATGAGATCTCTCAGTTGGGAGTCATACATTATGGAAAATAAAGCACTATGGACCTCATACTTACGTGGCCTCAATATTCAGGTAGTGTAATTACATCATTTTTCTGTCTCTTAGGAGAATCTATTTTACATTTGAACATTATCTTTGTATCTGTAATAGATGTGATGACACATATAATTTGAATGTGCTAATCCTGCCAACTGGCATCGAAGAAACCGTCTAGGCACGATGCTGATAGGTTATGTGTTATATGATGGCAGACCTGGAGCTTTGATACGTGTTCACTACCAGCTACCATTCTGGTCAGTACATATACAGTGGCTCCTGGGCTATAAGTCTCCTCTTACCATTGGCCATCTTTCTTGAAGACCATCATCCCTAAAGCCGTGTAAGTGGCCTTACAGGTGAGATGGTTCATTGGACTCTCAAGTAAGTTGCCTAGGAGACAGGTTCTGACAGCATGCACTAATGCATTATGCATGCGAAATGGTTGCATATCATACTACTCGAGCAGTAACCAGCTTGCACATGTTGGACCAGAAAGGGCGGGCGGTATATTTTGGGGAATTTCAGTAAATTTTGAATAAAGATTTGCATGCTGTAGACTGTCTATTACACAAAACCAGATATTGAGCTACGAATGGCATCTTTATATATGATAATTTGAAGATTAACTTCAAAATTTTCATATGTCCCTAGTTTACGTGAATTTATATTTTACAACTGTAGTTTGTCGTTCATTGGAAGCTCTTATGGCACTTTATAGGTAATATTTTTTTACGATATTCAAGTTTCTAATTCTAATGTTTCTACAAATAGCATAAATTTAAATTTTATAACCTTGCCTTTGGTTCATTGATGTGTCTGCAGAACATACCTACAAATTCAAGTTGGGATGGCACCACTGTCTTTTGCAGTTTCGAAGATATTCAGGTTGTGTTTTCCCGTTAACAAGCTGTTGATATGGTTATGGTTTCAGCCTGTAATGGTGGCAATGCGTTCTTACAGTATAACACAATGTCTGTGAGGCTTAATCTGATCAAAACACAATTATGGGGGGAGTTCTAGTGAAAGACATCCTCACTTTCCTGCCATTGTATGCAAATAGTGGGTGGAAGTTCCAAGCATGTACCTCCAGAACGTATTTACCCACATATTTAATTCTGTTATATTACAAATCTATTTTCACATAAATGCTATGAAATAACCTTATATGGTGTGATTTACAAAAAGAACTTTTATTTCAGTTGAAACGTGTTCTCAGCCGTTTCGGTGCTGGTATCCAAGGACATCCCATGGCGTACAGGAGCTGAATGGAGCATCAGTTGTTCCACGTCAGAGTGCCTTGTTGGACGTGTTACTGCGGCACATGATGCACATCTAAGGCCGTATTCACAAAAAAATTGATCTGATCTAAACTTAAATCCCAAAGTTAGACTCAATGTGGTGTTGGCCCTAAATTGCTTAAGGTGGCACAAAGGAAGCTAGGCACTTAGAGGAGTGCTGTCTTCAACCCACTCTCCTTTTTTGGTTTTTATATTTAGACCCATAAAACTGTATAAATTCTTGTTGCTTGCGATCTTAACATTATATATACACCAGGAAAAAAGTTAAAATCCCTTTTTGTGCGAAAAATGGACATTTTACAAAAGGGTTCGATTTGCAGATTTTACTTGGGATTCTCGAAAAATATAGTACTTGAAAACTCGAAAATTTGCAAAATGAAACTTCGTAGTCATACCCAGATTCGGTTCCTTCACTTTTTCCTAAACACAATAGATAAATTGTAATCGAATATTTATTATGATGCTCGTGAAGATGAACACTTCTTCATGTTCAGGGGGGCATAAAACTGCCTAAAAAAACATATTCCAAAACGCAAGGAACCAGTCCTGGGCATGTCTACAAAGTTTCATTTAGCAATGTTTTGAGTTTTTAAGTACTATATTTTTCGATAATCCCGAGAAAAATCTCCAAGTCGGACTCTTTCGTAAAATGTCAGTTTTTCGCCCCAGAAATGATTTTTATTATTATTATTATTTTTTTGTGGTGTATGTATAATCTAGAGATCCAAAGCAACAAGAACATATATAGTTTTATGGGTCTAAAAATAAAAAACCAAAACAGAGAGCGGGTTGAAGACGGCATTCCTCTAAGTGCCTAGCTTTGTTTGTGCCACCTTAATCCTTGGTTCAATGTTTGATCAAAACTTTGAGGATAACCCAACATATGCTCTTGGCTTTAATATGAACTTAAGGATTTATAGGTTCATTTTATTAAAACTATTTTAGTTTGATCCCGTAGATAATCTTTTGGTCCAGGATTAAAATCCGGATTAAATCAAGATTGATTTGATAGAATGGAAACTTTAATTTCAAACTTCACATTACAGCCACGAACATAGATTAATTAATCCACCAAGTTTAGATCAAATATTAAACCAACAATTGAAATGCTCAACACTCAAAAGCACATTGACTTTCATTTCAGGATTAAATTCAGGATCAGATTAAACTCTTTGTGAATACGGCCCCTGGGGGCCATAGAAAACGATAATTGCTGCAGAATGGCTATCATTTACTGTCTGTGTGGTGAAGTGAAACTGAAAAATGTCCCCTGTCAGCAATGTGTATCCGGTGAAACCGAAGGTTGAACGGAACACACGTTGTTGAGATTGGCTCGACTTCACTCGCTTCACCACACAGGTGATTATAGTGTTATCTCATAATTGGTATTAAATATCTTTCTGCCAGGCAAATAAAATCTGTAATACAGAGATGCAAGCTAGGCCAATTGTATTGTTTCCTCTTCATCGTGTTCTAAACACGTTACAGTCTGCACATTCTAGTGGCTTAGTTGTTTTCCTCCTTGTCCCTTTTGGCTTATGTGTGTCCTCTTTCCTTGAATTTCTTGATCGGAAACTTGAGAAAATAATCGTTTTTCCCTGCCAAGCCTCTTGGTTTAAAATGCCTCTTCACCACCAACATAGGCGCATGCACTTGCAACTGCCAACTTGAAATTGCAAATCAAAACGAGGCTGTTGTCTGAAACACGCGTTATGGGTCAGAAACAGAAATAGAATCGAGGTTCCTACAAGAACAGTAAATGGGTGAAGCTAACGCACAAGTTCGGGATCGAGACCACAAAATTTAAAAATTTATAAATCAATGGAAAGACAGAATACATCCCTATTACAAGATAAAGTTTGGCTCCACTGCAGCAATTGTCTCGGCCAATATGGATGCATGAAAGCAATAAAAAATCCAATTAAAGCTTTTAGGAAAAAGTGAGAAGGTCGTGTACATTAACGAGTTCTGTCACGAGACCAAATCATGTTGACAAGCTGGCTCGACGCAAAATAAATTTGAAGCCACATTAATCAATTCTGTTCTTCACAACACGTGCTCAAAGGTTTCATCTTACAAATTCATATTTATTACCAAAGGAATGCAGGAATCCTGTCCAAAAGTTTCATGTGAATCCAAGGAAAACTAATTGAACGGCAGCTGCTGATACACTGCATGGTCATTGGACAAACCATTTGCTTATAGCTTTCTAGTTTCTAAAACAATAAGGGCAACCAATCTCTACTTTCGCCGTTTTATATGGGAGGTGGCTTGTCGTCGGGAAACACGACTAGCATGTGACATTTTTCGGATCATCTTGTAATGTTTTCACTTTCAGAAAGGATGTAAAACTAGAAGAGTTAATATTATTGTGACAAGGAATGGTTAAAGTATATAACTGCTAACCTCAGCAGCTCTCACAGCAGTTGGATATATCTGGTTTAGATGCTGAGTCAGCAATAGCTGAGTTTGGAAAGTTTTGGGAACCAAAGTACAAAGCTCAATATTCAGCAGGGAAGATTTATGACCCTTCAAGCCAGCCAGCAGACTAGTGAACTGTGTATACGTTTGGTTTTCTAACTTCCAGACAGTGTTTGGCTAAACTAATATCTGTTTCCGACTTTCTACTGTGTAGGCATTCTAACGGTATAAGTATTAAAGCTAACATCCCACTTTACTGTTGCAACTATCTATTTTGACCTCTCTTTCCTACTCTCATGACTTTCACTCCCGGTAGCAAAATTATGATATTAATATGAGCCACCAGGGGAAGCTGAACCATTAAACAGAAAATAACTATATTGATTTTGTGTACGAAACCACGGAAATTGTGTGTTCGTAAGCCTTACATGTTAAAATATAATACAGTATGCGCAAAGTATCTCGATGTAATGCATCATACTGGGGTATAAAGGCCTTACCCACCTGCTCTGTCATGATTGGTACAATGACAACTCCTCTGCTAACATCGGAAAACCAGGAGCATGAATGTGGATCGTGGACTGCCTGCCTCTTCATTTACAACATGCATAAAGAGCTAATTAATCAGTAGGACAGAAGCCTCAGATACCAAAGGCTGAGGTGAGCCTGGGGGATGGGAAACATATACTGGAAGCGTGAAATCCTTAATTTTTCTATGGTGGCTAGCATTTTTTGGATCCAGAACTATCCACAATATTGATTCACTTTCAATATTATGAATGGTTTTGGAGGCAAAAGAAATTAAATGCTGAATTCTTGTCACAATGTAATAGATTACATCACCTTGTGTTTTCTCTATTTATTTCTGAAACTTTACTTTGTGTGGCTTACTTTGATAATTTGGATTTCAGTTCCCCTACTCCAAGAAAATGGCTTGTCAAATACTTAAAGATGAGCAGTGGAAGTCCAGTTCAAGCAGAGGCAATATAAGATACGTTAGGGAGGGTAAAGTATTGTGCTTGCGGTGGAAGGACAACAAAGTAAGAGATCTGAAAGTTAAGTATCAAAGTGAACATGTTACACGTCACATCCCACACCCTCAAATGGGCAAAAACTATGTGCTCTCAGAGTTAGGCATCAAGGTGAACATGTTACACGTTACATCCCAAGCCCTCACATAGGAAAAACTATGTGCTCTCAGAGATAGAGAAAACTCTGAACCAGGTATATGTAATTTTTGAACCTGTCGATTCGAAGTATGCAAACATTATATAGATGTGAACAGACAGTTACATAAAATTATTGAGCCAGGAATTTTTTTCAATTAACATAGAGAAAAGAATGAGCTTTTTACTATATATACATGTATAGTGAATGATATCTAATTTAATTTATCTTCACTCATTCAGGTTAAACTATTTTTGCAGGTGGTAAGAGTGTGCTTATCAGCACATAATGGCACATATGTGGTATTAGGCGCAATGTCAAAGTTGCTGGGGAGTGGAAGACCCACATGTTTAGAAAAACTGCTGTCATAGGACCTGTACAACCAGTTTATGGGAGATATTGACACATCCGACCAACTGTTGTCAACATAAAATCTTCTGAAGTCAAGAAGATGGCGGAAGACCTATTATCTTCCAGACGTTGTAATTCCAAATATATTTAGAATGCATATGTTTTTTCTCCTATTGTAACATGTGCATTATCAGAAATATATATATATACTACTTCATAATTGCCACCCACACCATTTTGGCATTGATGGCCTAAAATGAGCAGAGACATGGGGTCATTAAGCAAAAGCACAGGGCAAAAATCTTTTTCAAACCCGAATTCCCACCAAACGCGTACTAAAATACAAAGCTTTTCACACGATCTTCATAATGTGAGTTTACCTGAAGGGTTCTTTTATTACCTAACTTGAGAGCACTACACGATATTGGCCTTTGGAATGACTCCCCACCCACCCACCCACGCACACACACACACACACCCGCCGAACCTACTTCGTATTATACAAACAAATATCAATGCATGGATATAAATCACTTTTGTCTCTGTTTTTGCATCTAACAAATGAGTTAACATTTTAACTGTCATTGTGTTTACATTGTGATTCATCGCACAGACCACAACAGACGAATCCAAAACGAGGGTATCCTTGGTGTCCCTGGGAGTGTTCAATATAAACACGAGAGGCTCCCTCTACAGGAGAAATATGCAGGTAAATACCTCATGCGTTCAAATATGAAAAAAGGAATGCAGTAAAAGTTGGACTTATTTGGCTTTGTGGGCGGGCTCTATAAGTGTGAAATCTTTCTAAAATGGTCATATGAAAATTTCCCCCCTCTCATCTCTGTATCACTCCGCTTGAAAGTGGCCAAGGCTGCTCACTGCCACTTCCACAGATATGCAACCCTAAATTATACAGAAACTGTCAATTTAGATAATTTCAGTCGGGTGTGGTCAACTTGCTGGATTTTAGATAATGTAACAAACAAAATAAGCTGGTACTTGAAAGGCACAGTCTTATCTTTTACAGGTACGCAAAACATAGTCGTTTCCAAGCGGGTTCGCCTGTGTCTGGAACACGTGTTGCGCTGTTAAGGGAGCAGCGTCATAGGAGATACTCGGGTATTTCCAAAGGTATCTAATAATAATTTGGAAAAAGTCACGCAACCTGTTTACCCGACATGTGGTCAGTCACTTTATAGCTGAAACAGTCTCCTGCGCCTTTGTTCAGAGCATCACAACCAATGTATTTTCATCTTTCTGTATGCACATAGACACATGGATGTCCGCGTGAGTGTTCAAGGTGATTATTTCGTGTTATGTGGGCAGCGCACATATCATTTTGTCACATGTTGACGGCGTGATTGTAGCAATAAATACACAAGTTATTGTCTACAAACTGACAGACCATGGGTCCCCTTTCCGCTACCTGCATATGGCTTTATTCTCGCTTTTGAGGAATAAGAAGAGAATATCAAGAACACATTTACGTGTTACTTTCAGATCTTGGAAGATATACATATTGACGAGAACATTTTCAAATCGCCAGCAGCATCAAACTCTGGTAAGGTTTTATTTTGTGGATTAAACTATCGACTTCACGGTTCCATATGTGCGCTGGTTACTGTCCACTGCAGAGACAGGTTGAAAGGCATGTACGATATTACCATCTGCGTAGGGAGACTGGTCAAGGTGGCTCTGGTTGTCCTGGCTCTGTTTGGCATTTGCCTGTGCACACCTTGTCCGCACTGCTGTCGATGTCCTGACGGCCGCTCACTGCTCTGCACAAACTGTGGCCTTACACATTTTCCATGGGACATCCAAAACCCAGAGAGAATCACACATCTGGACCTCTCACAAAACAACATCACAAAACTTAGAAAAATGGATATGGTTTTTCGAAACTTAAAATATTTAGATTTGAGCCTGAACAGACTGGAGACCGTTAGACCTCGTTCGTTTAGCTTTGCGAGAAAACTGAAAAAGTTATTTCTTCAGGGCAATTCACTGAGCAGAATTGCCAAAGGCACATTTAAGGGACTTTTGATGTTAGAAGTGCTAAATCTGAGCACAAATGCATTGGACGACAACCGTGGAATCATGTTTCAAGATGCTGTCCGTTTAAAGTATCTCGACTTAAGCTGGAACAATATAAACGTGGTCAAGTATGGGCTGCTGAAAGGTCTGCATTCACTTCGTGTTTTGGATCTGACGAACAACCGCTTAGCAAGTTTTCCAGATGAAGCCATGAGTGCCGTCCCGAAGCTCAGGAAATTGAACTTGTACAATAATTATATAAAGACGCTACCATGTGAAGCACTTAGATACGTGCCCAATCTTAATTACTTGAATATCGGAGGGAACAAATTATATAAAGTTCACCGGGATGCATTTCTGATCAGAAGGAATGGCATAGATTCGTCAAAGGTTACACATTTGTTCCTTGAAAAAAATAATTTACAGCTTGTGCCATCCCTAGCGCTGTCTTATTTAAAACATTTGAGACGGTTAGATCTGAGCAGGAATTTGGTCTCGAAATTAAAACAACACACCTTTTATGGTCTGCAGTTTCTTCAACATGTTTCTGTAAATTTCATGCCAAAACTTACTGCTGTGGAGAAAATGGCTTTCTTCAATTTGCCCAGTTTAAAGGTGATAGAGATGCACTCTAATCAGAACCTAGGAGCAATTAGCGCTGGTGCTTTTACTAAGTGTCAAAATATAGAAAAAATAGATATACATGATAACAATCTACACTGGGCGGAGCCGGCACTACTAAATTGGTCTACCCTGCAGAGCATCGATCTGAGGATGAATCCATGGTACTGTGACTGCCGGTTATTTCAAGTAGTAGCGATGCTTTTGAGAGCAAACCACACCCACCTCCACCGGCACGCTGTGGACCTCTCTTGCAAATATGCAAATAAGAGGACTACTTTCAGGAATCTACATATATATACACTTCATAAATACTGTAATGATCACCATCCGTCTCCTCGGTACGGCAATATGGTGACTGCTTTGTTTGTAACCGCCTGCGTCATCGTATTGATTACACTTATCAGTTTAATGAACTGGTATAAAAACAGAATTTATGGGAAGACTGAGCCATATTTTGACATATTTCGGATTGATGACGAGGCAGAACTACAGACCTGCTCGAAACATAAAGATTCAGTTTCTGTGATGGAAGATGCTTACGAAGTTGAAATTCTGTAAGGATGTTATGAAAGTTTCAAGGCCATTGGTAGCTGATTTATTGGTCAGCTGCAAGACCTCGGTTAGTAAACCTAAAAGTTAACAAACAGTCATCACGAAGTTTTAAGTGAAATGGCCATCAAATGGGACAAATATGAGTACGTGAACGGGTACACACATTTCACTCGATTTACTTGAATTATTGCATGTAGTTTGTACATTAGCCGCTTAAACATGTTGTTTTAAATATTCAGATGAACCAACTCGTGATATTTACATCCCTGTGGTAAAAATACAACCTTTTAAAAGTTGGGTTGCCAATGGATTGCGCATACCGCTGTTGCTTTTTCTGTAGGTGCCCCTTTTGGTAAGGATATCAATAATCAAAATTATCTAACCTTTTGAGCAAAATGGACAGGGGAAATTTTAGTACAACGTTCGTGTCATGATTGCGTTGGATGCATATCATAATTACTTTGTTGAAGAAGGTGGTCATCACCATGATAATGATAACAATTATCATTTTTACCTTGGGTGTACAAAATAATTTCCTGCGCAGAACACATGTGGCTCTTATATGTAGACATGCGTCCCTGGACTGTAGCGCATCAGACCACGTACATGAAAAAACTCTATTCAGACTCTCCGTAACCACTATGCTGTGTACAAAATTGGCATGTAAGTTAGCTGAGTAAGCAAATACATCAATCAAATGCTTGTTTATATTATTGCCTAGCTGAGAAATATGTGTGGATAACAATATAAAAAAAGATGAGAATCAAATCTTATTTAACATGTCATATATGAAAGTCCTAAACCTTCGCATAATTCGATTAAAACTAAATTGAGAAATAAAAATTATTTTGCTCTCTTAGTTGTCAGATATCATTGTTTGAACTGCCGCAGTCACGCTGACTTCCGAAGATTTGTTGATAGGCTGTTCCAACGTCGGATCTATTGTAGGAAAAGATCTACTTTTGAGTATTTCTCTCCTTATTCTAGTTCATGTGGGGTATTGCTTATTGTCATACTCGTATCCCGTTTTTGTCAAAGTCACCAGTAATGTGTAATTAGATTGAAAGGTACTAAAGAACAAAGCCATTCAGGCACTTAAAGACTAGGGTACATCTTTAGACTTAAGGCCAACCGGAAGATGTAGTCAGTCTAGTTTATGGAAAGGAGGCCAAGAGTGTTCCCGGTAATGAGTTTCAAGGAAAATGTGAGCCGCGCGATTCTGCGGTCGAAGGAATATCAATGACGTAATGGCCGCTTGTACAGGCACTGTTGACCAATTGTGCAACCGAACGGAGATAGCCCGTAAAACAAACTGGAGATTTAAGAATGGTATACTTTATTTTGGCTCGAATGAGGTATACTGAGTTATAACATACGTCAAACTGCCAGTCTATAGGTTTGACATGTGGTCTGCAATACCTAGAAATAGCAATGCTGGAATATCTGATGAGCATGTTACCACCAGCCTCCCTTTATAACCCTACTAATCTTCCTTTGGGACCTAATGACCATGAAACAATACAACACCGCCAGACATGAGGTGTTTAGCTGGTGGCTACCCACATATGCATCAAAGCAGCCTGTACACTGTCGCCTGGTTGCCCGCTGAAGCAGAGCCAGATACTTATCAAAAATAAACAGAATAGAATAATTGGGGTTGGAGGGATGAGAAACCGCGGTTGGGATGGCTAAAGGAGCTCCGTCGTTTGCAGGCTGCAAAACATAATGGATATGGATGGTAATATCCATAGTTTGCCAATAATTATTTATTGCATTTTGACTTGTTTCTGCCTGTCTTACGCATACCGCTTTTTTCAGGTACACTAAGCTATTATTTTATGTACTTTTTGTTTTATGTTTTTGGCAAATGTGACTGCCGTAGTCAATGAAGTGTAATTTTTCAAGTAAACATTTGGCACGCTTATAAAGCTTAGTAAATTTGTATTTCTTTGGAAAAACGTTTTGATAATTTTAAATTTGTATTCGCGTCTTTTTATCCAGAACCACTTCTTAGTTGTCATTACCCTATTCCGCAGTCCGAACTCTTTACTCTCCATAAGCTAACCTTTTCCTGTCTAACCTATATACATATGGAAGTACTATTGTCCATATTGCACACGTTCCTCTGTAAAGTTTTGACAAAGCCTGTATTAGCCCAAATAAATTGCAGGGTATTCAGCGGGTAACTACCCAGAATATGTTTCGAAGCCTATACCCGTACATGTCTCTCGGATTAGCGGCTCCTTGCCTAAGCTAAATATTCAACAGAGACAACCCACATAACAATGAATAAATATGAACGTGGCAAATGATAAAAGAGCTGAATATGTGAAGTTTGCTTATAAATGCAGAGCTTCATTATGAAAGAAGAATACCTGTTAAACAAACCATAATTACTAAATTTGTATAGTACAGGTTCAGATAAGGACAATTTGCCTTTCCCCTGAAAATTACTCCAAGGCTATATACTGACAAATAGAAGGAATGAAACTCTGGTATTGTACTTACATTTGTCCGCAATCCCTCCTCTCCCCCCCCCCCCCCGCGCAACATCACAGTGGCTCACCCATGCAAAAAAAGTAAATATGGTCCCGGAAGAATTATCTCTGTGTGGAAAAATTACAGTCATAAAAACTTTTGCATTATCTGAACTCATTTATATTGTGTCTGATTTGCCAACCCCACAGAAAGTCCGATTTTGCAATGAAGCAGAGGAAAAACACTTCTTTGAACTTATAGAAAGCAAATCATATGAATTTGCAAGGAATGGGCCGAATAAGGATGAAATTAAAATAAAGACATTTGTACAATCTTATGAAGATGGAGGACGTAAGATGACTCATATTTTATTGCATAACTTGGCATTAAAATTATGTTGGGTGAAAAGGCTGGTTCAGCCAGCTGTTGATAGAAAATGGAAAACGTTAATACGCGTACAATTCCCTAGAATGGGTGATTATATATGAAAGTGTAATATAGAAAAAATGTTGATTCTGTATTTGATAAAGTTCATAGTATTTTCCGGAATACAATTATAAAAATATAGTGTGAGTTTCACTTTTCATAAGAATAATGATAATAATAATAATAATAATAATAATAATAATAATAATAATAATAATAATAATAATAATAATAATAATAATAATAATAATAATAATAATAATAATAATAATAATGATAAAGATGATGATGATGATGATGATGATGATGATGATGATGATGATAATAATAATAATAATAATTCTGAAACTACCCCTTTACAACGGGGCAACGTGAGCAGGGTAGGACCCACGATGCGTCAGACACATTTGAATAAAACAGTAACATATATTCTTCTAAGAATTGCTAACTAAAAACACAGAAGACCTACTTGTGTATATCATGATTGTGACTGCCGCGTGACGACACGGGGTAGTGGGCAGTTTGGCATTACCCCCAGGAAGACGTGCACTGCCCCGTGAGAGGGCGGAGCAGAAAAGTGAGTTTTAGGTCGGCTGAAGAGACTTATCTGAAACGCCAGGCCTCCACCAGAAACTGTTTGTTTACTTTGTCAAATAGATCCCCAATGTTTTCATCATATCCTGATACTGACGGGAGTATTAAAAGAAAACATTTTATTTGGTACAACTCGTTTATAAGGATTAAAGGTAAATCAGTTTTCTTTATATAAGTGGTATGAAAGTGGTTTACAGACAATGGCTGATTATACAAAAGCGATGCATGCAAGATTTTAGGGTTTATCTTATGGATGGGTAGCTACAGATTTTTTTAAAAAGATTTATAAGGTGTGTCTATCATCAAATAAAAACGTCTTCAAGCATAAATTTGTACAGAGAATTTTATTAACAAATAACAAACTCTGTAAAAATGCGTATAAAGGATAGTCCTCTTTGTACCTTTTGCAATGAAGTTAGTGAGACCCTTGTTATTTTTTCCCGTGATTTCGAAGTGCCCAGGGCATTTTGGGCTGAGGGCATCAATTGATTGACAGAAGTATCAGGGACTAATGTACTAGTAGATTTATCAAGAATTGAAATTTTGCTGAGCTTAGAATTGATAAATGAAATATCTGGTCTCTGTGCTTTATAGTAGGGGAAATGTATTCATACTATTGTCACCAGATTAACAGTGAATCATATATAGATTTTTTAAAAAAGAAGATGAAGATATTGAACATATTGAATTTTGACAGCTAAAAATAATAAATTGAATATTCACAGAAAACATGAATGGCGATAGGTTTGGGGAGAGAACAAAACGAATGTATGGTCAGTACTATTGTTGAATTTGTACTCATTGACCTACAGTGTGAAAGGAATCAAGGATAATGTACAATAGGCCTGCGGCATTTGAGGCCAAAATATGAATTTGGTCTACCCGCCTGCCTTATAGCTACAATATAGCCTACCTGATGTAAAATTTTGTCTACTTTTAGAAAATGCCTGTTGTGGAGCTCTCAGGTGGTCCAGTTTTATGCTGTGAGCAAAAATTGATACCTATGTCTGAAAAGCAAAACCATCACCTTAATGAAATCGAATAGATTTATTAAATATAGGTTTATTATTTTAAATTACAGAACCGTATCTTTTAGGTTCCTTGAGGCACCAAAACTATCTTACAAATAAAGCTGTAAATGAAAGTTGTAGAATTTCAATTCATGCTAATAAGGGGCGTTTAAAAAATTAAAAGTTGAATATCGCCAAAACTATTATAGATAGAGATGAAATTCCAAGGTCAAAATAATGGTTTGTGGCAAAGCCACATCCAATGAACCATGAACCAAAGTTATAGGATTTTTAATATATGCAAATTAGGTGGATATGCACAATTTTAAATGTTGAATAGCTTCAAAACTATTATAGATAGAGGTGCTATTCCAACTTCAAATTTTGGGTTTGTGACATAGCTGCATACAATGACCCATCATCCAAAATTGTACAATTATAATTCATGCCAATAAGATGAATACAAGAAATTTAAATCTTGAATAACTTCAAAACTATTATACATAGAGGTGCCGTTCCGACCTCAGTTTGTAGGTATGTGGCAAAGCTGCATCCCATGTACCATAACCCAAAGTTGTCGGCTTTTAATTTATGCGAATAAGGCAAATACACAAAATTATGGTCTTTGAATAGCTATCAAAACTATTACAGATAGTAGTGTCATTCAAACTTTACCTTGTAAGTTTGTGACATACCCACATCCAATGAACCAAGAACCAAAGAGTTACAGCATTCTAATTTATGTAAATTAGCATTAATACACAAAATTTAGACTATGCTGAGCAATGGCAAAGTGTAGCATTTCAAACTGTTCTCATTTTGAAGGTACCCCGACAGATTTGCTGTAAAGCAAATCTTACCTAGTCATTTTTTGTTTTCGACTTCTCTAAAATCACTGACTGAACTCTATTCAAAGGTGGTGGGTATTACTTTGACTTGGTGTCCATTTAAGTCGCTAAGCGATGCTTCCTCCCGGCCCCGGATTTTTCACCAAAAAAAAATCGTGATTATAAATGAGAGTACACATTGCCATTGGTACAGTGATAGGCTGCTGTGAATACATGTATACATAATGTTCCCAAACACAGTTTACTGGATCCACTTCAGACTTGACGCTGCTGCAGATGTACCTTGGATAGATCTCCAGCAAACTTTGCTCTATAGGACACGCGTCAGTGGCTTTTTTATGTCTGGGTACAAACCCAGACATTTTTTTTTTCAAAGAATTATGTTTTTCTTTCGTTTCTTCCTTCTTTCCTCCCTCTTTTCTTTCTTTCTTTTCTTCTTTATGACCAAATCTGTCTGGAGTTTTTCTCGGACACTGTTATTCCGACAATCACAAAACTTGCCTTGGTGACTCACCTACCGGTGAAATTAAGCACCTGACTTGTAATAGTCATGGTATTTAAAATTATGCAAATTAGGGACAATTAAAATTTTAAAAGCTCCATATCTTCCAAACTATTGCAGACAAACACGAAGTTCTACCTATCACATGTAGGTTTGAGACATCTGCCAATGGGCAGTGAACAAAAGTTCTAGAAGTGCAACTAAACGTGGCAATTTTGAGGCTTTTTTGCCATGTTAATTGTCTGAATATTTACTTGTGGAAGGGGGAAAAGGGGGGCACATTGTGTTGAATATAAAATGGTTTGTTACACTGACACAAAAAAATTCAGACAAAATTGCGCTGATTAGGTGCGCACGCGCCAACTGCGATAAGGATGTTCTTTGGAAGCTCTGACAATTTTACCATCTTTTTGCTGGATATGATCGGTAATATATATGCTTGATAAGTTTGCGCTCAGTGTCATGAATACCTTAATTGGAGTTAGATGAAAAATATGTTTGAAAAAGGCACAAAATTTTGCAACAAATTCTTTAATTTTATTGTAAAAAAGACATAATAATGTTGCTTTAGGACAGGAGTAACTACAGGGAAATATGGAAAGTTTATAAAAACACATACTGGTAGTATTATCATATGTATCATTGCTCAGCAGTTTGCAAGAGGGTTGATAATGCGTGTCTAATATCAACAAAAATCTGCTTTTGAATAATCTTGACATTTGGAGGAACGTTGCTAGGTGACCATAAAACACACTTTACATCAAATTTAGTGGAGAAAGAGTCTCTTTACATTTAACAGCACATTTGATGAAAAGTATTCGTAAAAATTTAAGCTAGAAACAAGCTTCTGATGTTTGATTGCAAATTTATGTAATTTTTAGCAAAATTCCGTTGCTATGGCAACCCACTTTTGACACTTACAGTCTCAAACTGGTTTCTTAGGAAATGCCTGTATAGTAGGTATGCTGATGTAAAGTGGTACCTTGCATTTTCATTACTTAATGGTTAAAAATGTGTTTTTCCCTGGATTACTCAAAAAAATGTCGTTACCATGGCAACCAATAGAAACATATGTTGCCCATCAAATGGATGGTACATTCTACCTAACCTTAAATTCAGGGTTCTTATCTTTCAGTTAATACCAAAGTTAGCTAAGTATTTTTTGTTTAAGGACAGATTTTTTGGCAATATTATCACATGTATGTATCATTTCTCAGCAATGCGCAGCACTGGCCATATGACCAATTGAAATATCCACAAAAATCTGCTCACTTTTAGGTATATAAACATTTGTAAGAACGTTGCAAGGCGACCCAAAAAGAGTCTTCCTTCACTATTGACAACATTATTAGTGCAGAAAGAATCTCTTTACATTTTAACATCAAATGTTATGAAAATTATTCCCGATATTTAAAACTATAAATAAGTTTCTAGTGTTTACATGCACATTTAAGTGATTTTTACAAACATTCTGTTGCCATGGCAACCAACTGTTGACACTTACTATCTCAAACTGGTTTCTTATGAAACACCTGCATAGAAGGTATGTTGATGTAAAGTTGTGGGGTGGTACCTTGTATGAGTATAAAGTTATGATTAATAAGGTGATTCTCCCTTCATTTTATGAAAACTTAATTTCGTTGCCATGGTAACCAATATAAATACAAATTGACCATGAAATTGATAGTACACCCTACCTAACTTTAAATTCTGGTTCTTATCTTTTGATTGATACCAAATCCAGCCGGGTGTTTTTCCGGTTGACCGAAAACTGAAAATAAGCCTTTTTTTTGAAAATTTAGCTGCTCTACTATATGGGTTTCTTAATTTGCATATACCGTAAAACTGGACCACATGAGAGCTCCACAACAGGCATATTTGAAATCTACAGAAGATTTGCAAAAGAATGAGGTATGTTACAGCTATAAGGCAGACGGGTAGACCAAACTCCTTAAATAAGGCCTTTTTCTCAGATTTGCCGCAGGCCTACAAAACCTGTGTAATTGTGAACATGATGTACTTCTATTCTCAGTGAAAAAATCAGTACAAAACCATCACAGTGGCCCGAGCGCCCACATAAGAAAGCAATAGTGAGTCTGGGGGATGCTTAGGAGGCAAACATTTATAGACGAACATAATTTTATGCATGGACAGTAAAACCTGATTATAAGGATACTCAGATATCCGACATATTCATTATAATGACACAAGTTTTGAATGGCAAAAGTTATATTTCCTTTGTTGTTTGATTCACTTATCTGACATATTGAGTTATCTGAAACTTTTTTAAGGGAATAGATGGTGCTATTATAATGAGTTTTCACTGTATGTCATTCTGAAATGAGCTGTCGGTCAGACAGTTATCATGTAATATAATATCTTCGTAGATTTTTCCATTCCATACTATTAGTTACACACTGGTTGACTGGGTAATACAGCGAGCATCTCCCACGGAGGGAACTGGTATTACCCGAGGCGCCAGCTCATAGTTGAATACCATTTTATTACGCCCACCCCACACATGCATGCATACATACATACATACATACATACATACATACATACATACATACATACATATACATATATATGTATATATATATATATATATTTATATATATATATATATATATATATATATATATATATATATATATATATATATATATATATATATATATATATATATATATATATATATATATATATATATATATACTAGTGTAGATGAAAAAATGTAGGCAAATGAACTCCTCTCTGGGAAAGGAATTATGCATTCTGGATATTTTTCAAGTGTTTTTCTTTCATTAAATAGTTTAAAACTGTGAGATTAAATAGAGTTGGGTCATTTAAGGGTCTTGTATTTAAGGCTAGTATATATCAGCTCAATGCAATGTCAAAGTTTGAAATTGTAAAATGTCACGATATTTTAACACACGTTGGTGCTAGGTCAACGTTGCCAGCAATGTATCTAAATAATAATTTTATGTCTTATAATAACAATATTCTAACAGAAAATCTATGAAACTTGTGCGGATAGTGCAATTATGTGTTCATTATGGGTAAGAAATATATTTTTTACTGTCAAGGCACTTTCAAAATTTTCAAAATCTCACAACCTTGAAACAAATAATATTATGAATGGCGGACGCACGAAAAGTTCAACCGTATCTGCATAACAATTTGCTATATGACCTATTCTTCTGACAAACAGCGATCAGGACAATGATTGGTGTATTGATTGTACCATTGGGGTCATCGATGGCAAAATTTGATAATTCTGAATATTAAAGGTGTTAAAACGTAAGGACTTTTAAAAAAAAGTATTGCGATTGTTCTGATGATGTTTCTTTTAACGGCTATTTTTCATTGCGAAACTTTTAATTGCAGAGGTTTCAAGCATTCCTCGGATTGCATAAATGAAACATGCTTAAAGCGGATGAACTTAACATCATTGAAGATACTCCAAAGTGCAATGCATATCTAAAAAAAAAAAAAAACTTTTTTTCTGTGTTTGCCACGCCAGGTATGCATACGTCATAATTATACGGGTCGACCAAATAGTGGAATTGCAATAATTAGTAAACAACGTAATGATATTTTTATTCAAGGAAGTTGTGGCCGAATCTCGGCGGTCGGTATTCACAACACAAAGGGAGGCCTGCTGCAAACCGTTATTATGTGTTTATTTACCCTATCATGATAAGTCAAAGCCAGAGCAAACTGATTTATATATGAAAACTCTCGATTCTCTGCAGGCTATAATGGACGCTGATGGTAAATCAGTACCCCTAAAAAGCCTTGGAGACTTTCAGGCACAACTACGTCGAAATAAAAAGTTACACCCATTATGGTGTCGAAAACAGGAGTTTAATAATAAATACAGCCGTATTTAATATGAATTCCTGACAGAAAGCCATATGATTGTTGTAGACCACATGTTTAATCAATCTGTGAATTACACTTATTTCTGCTGTGAGCAAAACGTGTTTACTTGGATTTACCATATTGTTCACACCTCCTACGACTTGGATACTATTACAGATTATAGAGTAGTTCAGCTGGACGATGACAGCCTAAGTGACCATCTTTCCCTCAGATAAAGTTTGAAGCTCCCAGTAAGAAAAAGTAGCTTTCCGTATGGGGCGAGTGAAAGACCAACGTCTTTCACTGTTTCATACACCCATTATAGAGTAACAGTAGTAATATTAAGGTGTACTGTAAAACTTTAACAGATAAGTTGTATGATATTCCATTATTATTAACTAGCAATCTTAGGATGGAAGCATCTGGTAGCTTGCAGGACAGGGTTGACTCGCATATGTCTTTACTAAATACAGCTATACATGAGGCAACTTTAGAGCCTGGCTGCATTTGCCACAAGCGCTATAGACCTCGATCTTTCTGGTCGCCAAATTTTGCAATTTTAAGAGATAAAAACGTTTTTGGTGGTCCTTGTGGCCCGCTGTAGGCATACCAAGAACAGGGATTACATTTGATTCTTGGAAATACACCACAAAGTGTTCCAAACGTTTATGCAGAAATAATGTTAATGCTAATGGAAAGAGTAATTGTGATTCTCTTGGTACTTAAATCAAAAAAAGGAAAGTGAACTGGAATACCATAAGTTGTAAAATTAAATCTAACCCAAGTTCAAATATCTCGCCTGAATGCTTTGGTACACACTATCATAACCAAATGTGTAGGTCCGTCCTTTTCTTTTACAAGTGATCAGTTTGTTAAAGAGAGGAAGGCACACGATTTTGTAAACGTAATGTTTCTCTTGTTGGTGAAATTATAATTACGCAAGATCAGATGAATAAATCTTTATGATGCCTGAAGGGTAGTAGCGCACCTGGTGTTGACGGCATTACCGCTGAGCATTTGAAATTCTACAATTCTCATGTTTTAGCCAGCACTTGGCAGCCCTCTTTTCATTTATAATAACAAATATACTGGTTCAATCGGTTTTAACATGGGAATTATAGGGCCAATTCTGAAAAAGCCCTGTTTAAATCCGAATAAAACACACAGTTACCAACCCATTACACTTAGTACAGCTTATTCAAAACTTAGGGAAATGTGTATGTTGCCTTCCTTTTGATTTCGCGGAAAAACACAATACATCAAATGGCTGTGCATTATTGCACGATATTATCATGCATTTCAAGGATGCTGGTTCTAATCTATTTATATGCAGATTTGATGCAGAATGTTGCTTCGACTGCATATGACACGGTGGGGTCTTCTATAAATTAATGAATGCCATTCCCTTACCGCTCTGGTTATGTTTATTTAGATGGTAACAGTGGACTGAAAACTCGAGTAAAACCGAATTTCACTCTTAGTTCCATATTCAATGTGACAAGAGGTACCCGTCAAGGCAGTATTCTTTCCCCTTTGTTTTTTCAATATTTTTATAAATGATTTACTAATTGAGTTGTATAGTTGAGAATCCAGGATTATAAGACAAATGCAATAGCTTCGCATACACTGATGACCTAGATGGTATCTAGGTAAAATTCATAATAATATTGATCATGTTTCAGAACTTAAATTGTTAGAAATTACTAACAGCGCATCCAGTGGATATAAGCAACATGTAAAAGGCAGAATTAGCGCTGCAAGGCGAGCAATTTAGAGATACCATATTGTTGGACGGAGCAATCCTGGGTTGTCAATAGAAACTAAAAAGTATTTGTTGGAAAGTGTGGGCGTCCCTGCCCTGACGTACAGGATGGGCTGCTTAAATCTGTCGAAGTAAACTCTTAAAGAATAGGCAAGGAGGAGAACAGAAGGTTCTAGAACTGCCAGAAAGAGTGCACTGCAGTCAGCGGAGGGCTAGAGTTATGTATTCCCATTAATTTACATTGTAATTTGCAACTTACTAAACTGGAAACTACTGCATAACTAAATACCTGACAAAAATCCTATAACCACAGCTACATAAGTGACCAGTTTAATTAAGGTTGCTTTAATATACAAACTGATGGGAATACACAGCTCAGCCTTCCAAATGTGTGTGTATTCAGTCGTGGATCGGCTGAAACCTCACATTAGAGCTAATTCTGACCTTTCCTATTGGAATCAGCCCAGGGCTCCGTCATTAAACAGTCTTTCGGGCTGAGCAAACCATTCTGGTTTGTTGAGAGCTCTCGATAAAAGGCTGTGTCTGAAACAATTAAAAAGGATACCATTCCTTTGGTGAGCCGATTTTGTCAAGTTCAGTCGCCTTACCTTAATTTCTTTACACATAAAATTTCTAGGTCTATCTTTTGCAGGAATAGGATGAAAAACAATAGTCTTGACAAACTTTTATATAATGGGGTCTTCCCCATCTCGGTACTCTTTGACGATTCATGTACGGCTAATTTCTGCGGGAGCGGGACCTCTCTGCACTCGCAGATATCATTTCTACCGGGGATGGAATTGCTGATTCCCTCCTTCCACTACTGACCTCACCAAACGACAACAACCGGCAACCCGTGAGCGAGACTTAGTGAACTCTCTCACCCGTCTCAATGAATATAGATGGTTGTTCAGTATTATTATTATTATTATTATTATTATTATTATTATTATTATTATTATTATTATTATTATTATTATTATTATTATTATTATTATTATTATTATTATTATTATTATTATTATTATTATTATTATTATTATTATTATTTGCAACTGAGATCCCAATGAAGCTTGGCTCCGGCCGGGCAGGCAATTGCTGGTTCCCTGACCCTGCGGGTGTTCGCCCCTTGTGGTCGGAGATTCACGTAGGGTCGCTGGAGGGATACATCTTCATTTCTGTGTGGTGCTGCTTGCCTTTGCCGAACGTTAATACTCACCCAGTGTGCCCGGGTGGGGAGCCACAAGTCTTTAGCTGATTTTTTGTGCACAATTTCTATCTCACTATCTTGGTTTTAGTTATGTTGCCTGTGTTCATTAATTATGTTGTGTCCATTGTTCACGATACGTTGCTGTCATTTATTAATTCGATGTATTAATTTATATTCTTCCCCTTTTCTGAGGATTTAATAAAATTATAATTATTATACAATAACGTAACATTAAACTTGTGACATTTTTGTAATAAATCTCATGTCAGATGACGTCCTTCCACAATCTTCCAACAGCAATGTTTAGGGGATGTGAGGAGACTTGCGCTTCTATCTGAAATATTTGGAAATAAAGTTACTTAAAAAGCAACATGTTTTAACACGCTTTTTCATGTGCGGGGAGGGACGGATTAGCTGTGTAAAATTGCATTTCAAAGAAGGTGCTTGTGTGCAATTAAAATCACCAGTATATATTAGGGTATACTAAGACATATATTAACTGGTTGTGTAGATTTTTTACAATTGATTAATACTTTACCCATGGAGATAGAGTTTCTTCCTGAGCATTTGGCACTTGGAAATCGAACAAGAGGCTCATTTCCATACATATAGTTTTGCTTAAACAATATTATAATTAAACATATATGCATCTCTATGCAAATGAAAAACTAGGCTCACAATGACCACCAAATCACAAAGAATTGAGTAAACTGAATATTTTAATCAAGAATAATATGTGCCGGACAGGAATTAAGCAACAATGAAAGTGTCCCATACCAGAGTTTCAAAACTTCTGATTTCCGTATTTTTGGAGCTAGCCTCGAACCTTGAAACCATGAATCCGTTTAATTGTCATTATTTCCAAAATACGTGAGAATAAGCGTGTTTGATTTATTGAAATAATATTTCTTGTAATTATGATTGCTACCGGATATAAAATTGGCATTGCAAATGCGTTCGATAATTTATAAGTCCATTTTTGTTTTGTTAGTTCTATCGTGCAAGTCACTGTTCAAGTAAAACCGTAGAGTTACATGCATCTAAACCATATGAGCTATTTTTCAATATTTTTCGATCTACGGAAACTCCAAAATCTGTTAATTTGTGGGTTGACCCCGGTATATAGCAAAATATGATGGAACTGTGCCTTTATAATGAAGGAAACGAGGTGTTCGGGTTGCTGGCAGAGAGCTTTCATTCATTCAAGCATAAGCTTTGTTTTAACTCTTTCGGTATCAGTGTCCAGTTGTGACTAATTCAACAACTTTTCCCGGGGCACTTTGCCCGGACTGTACCCAAAGAAGGTTTAGGAAAGCCATTGACCAAGAACGTTCCCATGCTGTCTGCAATTATGATTATAAGTACAGTGGTACTGAAATGAAAGGTTGAATTAAAATGGATGAATCTGGTATTCTTGTTTTAACCCTTTCCCCCTTAAGCCGGCTAACCACCGGCCGGTGGTCAAATGTCGTCTGCTTCAGTATTTTCATCTAATTTCAACAGTTATGAAAAACAATTTGACTGAGAAATGTACATGAAACTTATCTAGATAGCATGCCCCGGGTCAACAGCTTTCCTTGGCATGGTTTGGACACTTAGCGCCCAACCCATGCCAAGAAAGCTGTTGACTCAGTCTTAATTTAAGGGGGTAAGGGTTATTTAAAGCACATGGACGTCGGGCGAAATTGGCAAATAAATTGCTAAATGTAGAAACATAACAATTCCTTCGGCGTGCGTGTTTGTGTTGTTGCATGCTTTGCTGTCATCAAGCAATTGTCAACAAAATGTAAATGCATGGGAATGTTGACTCTGATTTGACGCAAACTTCAATTCTGTACAATTAAATTCTAGCCAAAACGACTTTGACATAATAAGGTTCGATAACATGTAGAGCAGAACGAAAAGAGTTATGTACATTAATGATTATTCAAACCTGTCTATTATGTACACGGGTCTGGCATAATGTCCATCATTGGCAGGTGTATGCATAAGACAGAGATGACACCTACATACTACTTATTGAACACATTAATACTTTCCCATCGGTTGAATGAATGAGCAACCTTGCTAAACAAATGATATCAATTTTCTTCGGCTATAGATAAGGACACCAAAAACGTTATGCCATCATTGGCAGGTGTATGCATAAGACAGAAGTGACACCTACATACTACTTATTGAACACATCAATACTTTCCCATCACTTGATTGAATGAGCAGCCTTGCTAAACAAACGACATTATTTTCTCCGGTTACAGAAAAGGACACCGAAAATGTTATGTCCGAGAATTTACATGCTTCACTGGCTGTTACTGTCAGCTAAAATGACAACAAAAATAACGTCATCTTGATAGCGATATCTGAATTTCACGTCCCGTTGTTGTTTCAAGCTGTCGAAAGATCATATAATTTGCTATGTCAATGATTACCGACAACTCGGTATGAGACCATCGAACAACATCAACTAAAGTATTGATCTTATGTTTTAGGATGTCAATATCGTTGTCACTAAAGCGTAAGCTTGTGGCATCTGAGAATAATTAAATTAACACATCTTGAGACATGAGACCTAGGTTATTCATATATAAGAGATATAATACGGTTCCTAGTATAGACCCTTCAGGAACACCACAAGTAATAGATATGGTATCAGCATCTTCATTCATGTAAGGTGCCCGTTCAGTCTTATATGATAAATAACTTGTAAACCAATTAAGAGCTTTATCAATTGTACCAATAAAAAATAATCTTAACACAAGACAACACGATTGACTGTATCAAAGGCCTTGGAGAAATTGCGAAAAACACCAACTGCGTGCTTCCTTCTCTCCAGGGCCTCAGATACTTTACATGAGAGACCGCTTACAGCATATCCGAACTATACTTATTGCTGAATTCAAACTGGTTATCATATAATACATCAAGTTTAGCAAGAAAATTTGATAATTGCTTGTAAACATCTTTTTCAAAGATTTTTTTATAAAGCAGAAAGGAGTAAAAGAGGTTGGTAATTATCAATTATTTCATTGTCACCTTTTTAATATAGGAGTTATTCTGGCAAGCTTTAATGGATCATGTACAAAAGTAACCTTCACAAGATTTTAAAAAAAGCAGTGAAATGTGATTTCCCCCTCCCCCTCCCCATTCCAAAATCTGCAGTTTCTTGGAAAATTCCACCTTCAACCTTTCAGTACACACTACTACAAGGGAGGCCTAGAGAAAGTGTTTTATAAGATTCATTGGGTAGTGATGATCCATGTAACTTTTCAAGATATATCTATTACATCTGAAGTAGTAAAAGAAAAACACATGTATGAATCATTTGACGTTCACTATTTTTTTTTAATTCTAACATTTTATAATACATAACAAACTACTGATCTTCACCACATTTATCTCGATTCGTTACAGATGCTAATTGCAGGGACAGGCATTTACCGTATTTAAAAAGTACACATTCCGTCTGCACTGTTTACAAAATTCCACATTTTAACATGAGTGGTAATTTTATAGATATGGGTTCCCTTCAAGCGCGCTTGAAATCGTTAAATATTTTGGCAAATAATTGCGTTCACTTTCAGTTTTTTTCCATGCCTGCGGTTGCGCTCAAATTACATTTGCTATTTTATGCACATGTCGTGACTTTTTGCCCAGGAATGGGACAGACATTAAGTCATTTACGCGAGCTTAGAGAAAAAACGCGTTCATCAAAGTACTCTTGTTTCTGTTACATAGTAATGACTCGAGTTATCTCGGAATCTGATGCAGTCCTGACCATTTGTGGTCCGCCAGTGCCACTCACAGTGTGCGATATATCTCCAACATTGCAATATATTCATTCTGCAGCGATTTGTTTGAAATTACTGTTACCACATGTGATTGATTTCGACAACGTCAAATTGTATTATCTTGCTTATTTTACAAGTTATTTACAATTAGCGCTTAGATTTGTTGAAGGTAAAACTGATATATTTTGCAAAAACAATGCTTTCGATGTGCAAATCGAGTCCGGGCACAAAAGTCAAGACGTTGCCTTCATCCGTGCCAAATGTACAGAAAATATCCTTCCATATGTCTTGCAATCATAACAGAAAGATTCTGAAGCGCTATTGAAATCCTAATCCTATGAAAGTATCAAAGTGTTCACATGTTAACCGCATGATAACAGCCAGATTTTCCACTTTTATCGTGCCCGACATGCATGTATTCACCGACGGCATGGTTTCGAGACCTAGGTGGAAGTCCAGGCGGAAATGATCGTTTGGGAAATCTCCGTGCTCCTATTGGTCCACGTCACTAATCGTCAGCATAAATTATTCAAATAGATCATATGACGATCTGACAGCATCACCATCAGCCAATAGAAACGACCGTTTGAATAACATTTCGAACTTTTGAAACAGCGATGTTTGGCATAAATTAACCACATTTGCAGTCACACTTAGCCAACTAGAAAGCATTTTACTGATACAGACGAAGTTCTGACCTTCCCGATGATTCAAACATGCGGGGTTTAAGACTAGTGACCCAGTCCTACGGAAAGCACAAACAAATGCAATTTTACCGCTGTTTTTGGTTTATATTACAGTGTTTTGTCTATTTCAACTGTTAAGGAACAAAATATGGATCGTATGGAGGACATTAACCATCACTTTTAGTAAACAAATTATTTTTATGTGGCAGTAAGACGTCGACTTAAAAATACCGCAACATTTTGTCAATCATGTGTATTACACATGATTGACAAAACGCTTAAAGCATACCTGGAAAATACCCCATCAGGGCCGTGCGTTATCAGAGATAATGCATCTGCGTTTGTATTTTTACTCGCTAGATGTTGCACTAAGAAAAATACCGCTACCGTAAAATAACAGTGCTAATGTTATGGCTTTCCGGAAAATTGGTGAAATTCTGATTTCCGTTTGAAAACCTCCCTCCAGTCCAAAGATTTCTCGGAATTTTGGAAAGTTTTTTATTGTACATGACCCCTAACACATTAGAAAATATACCAGTTTGAACATATGTGTATGGAATTTTATTTATTGAAATCTCAAATGTTCATGATTGTAATACCTGGCAATTGAAAGACTTTCATTGACAACGTTTCCGAACTAATTTGGAAATGTGTTCAATAACATGTCATCATTATACATATAGAAATCAGTGCCTATTGTAATTTTTAATTTCTGTTCAATACATTTGTGCAAAAGGCGTCTCAAACGTTTCATTATGGACAACCAGATACTGATGGTTTTCATCAATTCTGCACGAGATGCCATGTGGTACTCTTGTATTATGTTTAAAAGAAAAGCCATATACATGTATTAGTGATTTTATATACCTTGCAAAATATTTTGTCACTTGTTTTAGTTTGCTGACTGGTCAGCCAGCTGCACTTATAAATTGGGTGGTCGTCCATCGCCGGTCCGCCCGTCTTCTGTCGTCTGTCCATAATTATATTTTCGTCTTGTTCTCCAAAATTATCAACTAGGTTCTCTTTAAACTTGGTAGGAATACACCTTGGGAGAGTTTCTACAAACTTTGTTCCAATGTTTACCCTCTAATGATTTTATAAAATATTTAATTTTTTTTTTTTTTTTTGTTCACAATTTTTGCAAAATCTTTGCAAAATCTTCTACGAAACGGCCGGACCAATTGCTTCAAAATTGCATAAGGACACTTTTCGAGACCCCTAGGTCTTCCTTTGAACATAAGGTTGCGCCACATTTTTATGATTCATGAATGTTAACATGTTTCGCCAAGTTTTGATTCTTTTTTCAGAACGCTAGAGCAGGATTGTTAAAGCGTATTCACAATTATTCTTCAGCTAAATTTGTCCTAAGTTTTGAAACAGGATTGAGATATCTTGGATAGTTTGCATCTTAGATGATGTTAAAATTACGAAAATCTGCCTCCCTGCTGCTCTTATTTCGGAAATCGTGGGAATCAAGAGTTAAGAACTTGGACTAATCGTACAAAGGATGTGGGCTGCGAATAGCATATTTTTAACTTTAATATATCATTTATTTGAGACGTTCATCGCCGTTTAAGCAATATTCACGAGATACAAGATTTTGTATGGCATGAGTATAATGAGGCAGCTGATCTGATTCCGTATTATTAGTCCATTAAAACTGTGTCTGGTTGCAGAAGGTCATTTACTACATTAAGAGGTACCGTGGTAATTCCAATGTATTTTTCGGGAACATTGGCATACATTTTGCATTTGGGCAATAGGTTGGTGACTTGACTTTACCTCCCAAAAACATTCCTTTAAAGACATGTACCAAATGAATTTTGTATTTAACAATACAAGGCTGTGACTGGGTATTGGATTCATTTGACCTTCTTGACAATCATAATTACACGCCAAGGTCTAATAGTAGTTATCACTTGGTCTTCTCGTTTAGTTTTTTAATGATCATGTCCATAATGCTAACTTTGAATATATTCTGAACCTATGATATATTTAAAAAACCAAACAAAGCCTTACAAGATGCATTTTAGCACACAAACGTAGACACTTGTGTCACTGCTCATCTGGAGAGCCTGTCGATAAGTCAGTCTGCACGGTTAGGAAATTTTCATCATAAATCAACATGTTTTTATTAATACAGCGATGATTTATTTGTACCCTCGCAAATATATATATACATTTTCCCTGCAGCATGTTCAGTATGAGGAGAAAGATATCTACGAGAGCGGGGGGGGGGGGGGGGGGCGCATCCTAAAATAAGTCGCATCACGGCGCGAACTTTACCCGTGCATAACTTTCATCGGCTTGGAAGTTATCAAGGGTCAAAGTTATTATTCACTTTTCCAAATTCATGTCTGCGACACGAATTTGGAAAAGTGAACCAGGTAAGAGTAAAAACAAGAATGTTCAGACACAAAAGAAATACTGGTGTCAGTTGTCATTTATGCTTAACCTAGTCTGGACAATGGAGCTTGTTATCTATTAATCAATTTGGCTAGAATGATCTGTGCCAATCTTGGGATCTTATATTTAACTAGATTTGTGGCAATGTGTTATGATGACTGTTAACGTTTATATCTCGCACTTGTGCTTTAAAACAACAAATGAATAGGAATTTGTATCCCAGTTGTTTGTCGAAAGAGTTTGGTATATACGTGCAGGCGCCGATGTAACACCTGCAGATAGTTGTGCATCCCCCAGAAGATGGTCATCGCACAATATACAGCAAGAACAAGACGTGTTGGAGTAATGGGTTCAGACGATGAATTAATTGACAACAGATTCTTTTTCAAATGTGGCCTTGTTGACTTGTACACTAAGCTGTGAGTGTATGGTCATACTTTGTGCCTGTCTATAAATACAGCATACTTGGTCCCTCAAATGTAAAATATAGAGTAAATTTTATTTTTTTCTACATATATTGATTCTATACTTGCTTGTGTTCTGTTAGCTGCAATCATGCCAATCTTTTGTTTTTATCGTCTATCATCCAGAAACTGACAGAAGATCAGTATTCTTTCGTTAGCCCAGTGACCCAATCAATCAATCATCTCGCTATATCTCAAAAACTTGATAATTAATTCCACTCTTGTTCAAACGAACTGGTGAAAGCCCCGAAATTATTCACATCAGACCGAGGATCATATACGATGTAGTATGTTTTGTCCAGGTGCTTTACATGTGCAGTAACTATATAAAATTGGAACAGTGTCAAACTGTCAATCTACATTATGATACGTAGATAACTATATGTTCGAGCCTTTATAGTATAATTGGCAGCATTAGCAGACTTGGACGGCTTTATAGCTGGCTAGGCTGCACAAGCGTCTATTATTTAGATGTATGTATGTAGGCACAACGGCCAACATCTCCATGTTATATGACAATATACATTGCAACACGCACTGCCAAACCTAGATTGTATTTTGGATGGCAAATTCCTTTGATATGGTTGATTGAGCAAGGTGATAACAATACTGCAACAACTGTAAATATATTGTATGTATTTGCACATGCAGGCCTATATTTATTCTTTTCAAGTTGTTTGCCGGATAGCCATTTCAATTGAGTTTTAATTTTACGGAAATCGGCATAATTTACATCAAACCTGCGTTAAAATATTATTTCATTTAGTTTATATATTCACGTTTCTTGGCCACCAATGAAAATGGTAATACAGTTTCTATCACAAAATCCTACTTATCAAAAACCTCTCACGGCTGTTACACCGCTTTTGAGCTGTCAATCTTAACAAAAGAAAGTTGTTGTTTTACCCCTATCCTGAGCACGCAACTACAGACCGGAGAACGATTAGCTTTTTCTTTTCTTTTTCTTTTTTTATATTTCCCACTGAACAAAAAATATATGTACCAATTTGGTTGAATAAAAGTTAGCTTGAAAATTGCCAAATGATAATAATAATGATAATAATAATAATAATAATAATAATAATAATAATAATGATAATGATGATGATGATGATGATGATGATGATGATGATGATGATGATGATGATGATGATGATGATGATGATGATGATGATGATGATGATGATGATGATGATGATGATGATGATGATGATGATGATAATAATAATAATAATAATAATAATAATAACGATGCTCTTATAAAAGGCCCATTCAGCATTATTCATGATTGCAAGATGTGTTTGGGGCGCGAAGAAAACCTCGCCGATGGCCACACACGAGCTTGGGTTTACTTTCATTCCATACTCTTAGATCACTACTTTGTTAATAGAATTTGATACAACTCTTAAGTAAAATTACCGAGAGATATCGGGATCGGAAAAAGAGGACTATTCGATTTGCAACTAACACGCGGCGCATTACGTTGCACCAATAGAAGAGGTCGCAGTAAGCATTTGTATGTGTATTGGGCTTACTACAAAACCCAGTACACATTGTTGTGGGCTAGAGGTGTGTATTCCCATAAATTCTACGTCAAATTAACATTCAATAGGTTGAATAGGAGGATTATTACCGGAGTTACAGAGGAGTTTTTTTTAACTATGTACAACTGTTTACCACAAGAAATTTGGTGTTTTAGGTTAGACTGTTTTAAAGATACAAGAGTACACATTACAATGGAAACTAATAGAAATACACATACCTAGCCCGCCTGTGTACATAACCCCTTACTGAAAACCCATTTGAGCAAGTAAATTTTAACTTTGTCCATAATTATGCACGTCAGAGTTCGGATCGCCTGGGTGAGAACGGCTCACCAGATAATATGGGTGAATAATAGGCTGTTTGGGTCCCTACAGATTGAATGAGTAAGGAATAAAATAAGATCTCTAATGCTTAGAAGAACTGCGGAGTTGGATGTGGAAGGAGTTATTGAAACTACACCTAGCAGTGAATTATAAACTAAATTTCTAAGTTTATTTTATGCATGAACTAGAACAGACTGACTGTATAGAACAAAAGCAGGCCTCCCTGTCGGCTGCCTCCTGTGGATCTGGTACGGGGATAGAAGTCAAGGTCACTCATCTCTCTGGTCCAATGGGTGCACGGTTGGCCGAACTGCAACACGCTGCCTTCCACCTCTGCGGCCCGGGTTCGATTCACAGCCGGGAAAGCATGTGGAAAGAGTTCCTACCACTCTGACTGTGCACGGTGATTTTCTCCGAGTCCTTCGGTTTCCTCCACCAAACACGTAGGTAGGAAGTATACGCCACGATCTGTGCCATGGCGATTGATTAATATAGGCTTGGCCTGTTTCGCAATCCGTGTAAAAGATATGGGTCTATACTTTTTTTTAGTCCAATGGGACTTCGTAACAACACCAAACCTTAAATATCTTGTGACCTGGAGAATACGGTCATGGTCACCCATCTACAATCTCAATCTAGCCTTTAGTAGGCTACATCATCATGCAAAGTTTGATCAAGTTTGGAGAATCCTTCAATATTTTTCATCCAGAAACCAACAACCGTTTTACCATGTGATCTTGAAAATGAAGTCAACGTCATCCATGTACCATCCAAACTTAGGACGTGGTATTATGCATCATCTCAACACGTTTGATTAATTTTGGTTCAATCACCCTCGGGTAATGATCTAGAAATCTTCACGTAAGGGAGCCTGTGACCATGACCTTAAGAATAAGTTCTATGTCTCCCACCTACAACCCCAGGCAAGACCTGTGAAAGATACATGATATGACCAAGTTTGATGACATTTGGTGAAATGTTTTTAAAGGGCTCATATAAAAGCCCACTTTCACAGGAGAGAGTTTATGACCTTGACATGTTGATAAATCTGCAAGTTGGACGAAAGATTTCGTATTATGCATTATCCTTTCAAGCTTCCTTAAGATCGATCAGGTCCGTCTTATCACATAAACCGATTTTGCCTTAAGTAGCTCAGTGTCCGAGAAGGTCAACTGTGTGCAATGCCAACCTAGGCCATCGCAAGAGGCATCATCTGACTAAGTTTGATTGAATTTTGTGAATTCCTTCCGGAGTTTCATTTCAGTGGTCCTGTGACCATGTCAATTAAACCATAGTCATTCATCTGCAATTCTAACCTGCACGTTGGTAAGGTACATAATCCTACCAAGTGTCATTAAGTTTGGTGACATTCTGCTTGAGTTATCGCTCGGAAACAATGTGTTGAAAAAGAAGAATAACAACAACAAAGGGAGGAAATGGATACAAATGCAAGACGTCTCCTGTACTTCACATGGGGAGAAATAATGAACCAGGTCAATGCCTTTGCTTGGGCAGCAAAAACTTGTGCTGTTTCAATACAAGCGCTCGGGATGCTATTCATGTAGGCCTGTAGATGGTTCGTTCAACAGCTAGTATTTGATAAAGAGTTGATACATGTATAAACCAATGTAACCTCCCAACATTACCTAGTCTGTGTTAAGTTAAGACGCAAATCTACCAGAGTAGAATATACGTCAAACCAATGTGGCTTGACTGATTCTTTTTTCTGCTACAGAATGTTCCATTGGTAAGTCCCTGTGCGTATGAAAAAAAAGTAAAATGGCCGTCTATGGCCTTCTTCCATGGCCTGGTCACAAGTGGTGTTGCTTGACCCGAACCCAGGTTTTCAGATCGGCGTGCCCCATTGAAAAAAAAAAAACACTTAAAAAAGGAAGAGTAAGAAGTGGTTGATACTGGTAAAAAATACCGTGTATTTCAATATGTTATAGTTACGTTTTTCTTTTAAGTTTATGCTCTTTTGGCCAAAAAGCCACGGAATATTTCGGCCCCACAGAAAAGAAATGAGAAACTTGAAAAATACCTTATATATTGGAAGATAACAATTGAAAAGCGACAGAGATTCTTTCCAGACTTAACCCAGGCTTGAAGTTTTTACTTCTGTATTTGACACTATTGTCATGCTACCTTAACTGTTTTATTAGTTGGCCTATGTATTCATAAATTACCATGTATGGCCCACGCCTGATGTGCCAAGAGTGTGTAGACATTTTGCAAAAAAAAAAAAAAAACCGGAACTTAGGTTGGTCAACTTTTGTCCTATATGCTCCCGCCTTTCTTCTCAGCTGGGAATCCTGCACACTAAAACTTGTTAATGAGATTTCTTGTCCGTCTTTTCTTGTCTTCTCTAACGTGAATGCACTGTGGCTCGTCAGATTAGATATGTCCCGTACGCACAATGAATTCTGAAGTCAATGTTCTGATGGGACAATTTGGTCATGGATTCAGGTACAGGATTCATAATTCGTTTATTGACCAATACACAGATACAATTTACTATAACAATTTTAAACATACAGAGTAGCACAACGTAGATAGTATAATAGTCAGGGGGACCCTCATTAAAACATTAATATGTCGCTATCATGAGGACCACCCTGTAGGAATTATCAACTATTATACAAGATGATGGCGAAAGATCATTAAGCTGACTGTTAGAAAACAACAATTCTCTGTTATGTCTACATTTCAATTAGAAGTAAGAGAGGAAAAGGGATTTTAAAATAGTACTATTACATTAATGTTATAATTTACATTCATTACTGGTTTGTACAAATATAAATACAACAATTTGGCGTATCACATACTGCTTGATAAGATGGAATGAAAAAGTTTTTAGCATATTTAACTAAACCTTGATAACTGTGTGTATAAACTTTGTCTCGAATGGCAATTGGCAACGAGTTTGTAGTTACTGGTAAACTGCATCGAAGGCAGTTTTTAGCAAAAACAAAAGAGTGCCGATTAACAAACAAATTTTCAACATATCTAGTGTCAAGGGTGTAAATTTCCGTATTTAGGAACAAAGGTAACTTTTGGATATTTACAGGAAGGGTTTGATTTAAGAATCTATAATAAAACTTTATATGAACAATTAAAAAAATCTTTTAATAATCCCAGTTTTTTTAAACAATGGGTTGGTGTGTGCGTTGTATTTACTGCATGTTATAGTTCTGATGACTTTCTTTTGAATTGTTTTCAGGCTAGAGCTTTTGAATCCACAAAGAAAAATCCCATAATTTATATTGGAAAGAATGATGGAATTATAAATTTTGAGTTTTGCATCAATCGGTAGAATTCTTTTCAGTTTGTTCAAAATCCCTAGAGATTTTGAGATCTTAATACTTATCTTAATTATATGAGACTTCCAAGTAAGGTTTGCATCAAGTACAATACCTAGAAAATTAAAAGTTCCAACCCGTTCAATTAAGACATTTTTCATTTTTATAATAGGAACTTTGAATTTCTTTTGAGGTTGGTGGAATATCATATATTGTGTTTTCTTAACATTTATAGATAACTTATTTCATGCCCTTCCAGCTTGTCGGCATATATTATTTCGGATTACTGCACCTCGTTTTACGGAAGGCAGTTATGGGACCTCTCTACGAAAGGAATTGAAAAGCTGGTGTAGCATGGAGAAAGGCTGTTGGGTTTTTTGGCAATTGCCAGCAAATAACCTCTGTTGTTTAGTTAAGCTTATTTGTAGAAAGCACCTCCATTGAATCACAAATCCTTACCAGGTTTATAAATTCTTGTACTCCATACTCTCGAGTGATAACAAAGTGTCGGGGATATGTGCCAAACAAGCAATAGATGGGAGTCAATCTGCAACAGGAAAGTCAGTTAATTTCATCCGTCATAAGTACGATTTAGCTAAGAGATTTCTTTAAAAACGAACGTTCTGTCATGACTCGAATGATAATTTCCCACAAAAATACAATTCAAAATTAAGTGAAAATGAAGTAACAGATTGATTTTATATCTTTGCACAGAGTAAAGAATGCCACTGTATCTCATTCCTACAAGTAATGTGTTTGTACATAGAATGGTGGATCATGAATTTGTATATATGAGATCTTTGAACTTTTCTTTTTCTTTTTTTGCGGGGGGGGGCTAAATTTGTACTTTGCGTACGATATATATATAAATATATATATATATATATATATATATATATATATATATATATATATATATATATATATATATATATATATGTATGTATGTATATAATTGGACCCAGAGAATAAACAAAAGCATTAAACCGACTGCCCTCCTAGCCAAGTTTTGTGCTCAAGGTATGGAAACTTCACAAGTAGGCCCAGACATTTGTTTCTGTCTGTATGAAGACTTTCCTGATTGCTGTAATGGTATTTTCAATCCGTATCTAGTCTTTTGCTACTGCATAAAAGTTTATTTCGGAATCCATAAACCTTTTAGGTTTGTTCCTGTCTTAATGTATTTCAATTCATTCCGGTACCAAAAAAATAACATCTTGTCCAGGGAATGGCCCACAATGTCAGAACGCTTTACAGTTGTATTTGTGTCTTTTTGCCCAGAACCTCTTAGTAGTCATTACCCTATTCCGCAGTCCGAACTCTTTGCTCTCCAAAAGATAACCTGTCCCGGTCTAACCTATGTACATATGGAAGTACTATTGTCCATATTGCACACGTTCCTCTGTAAAATTCTGTATTAGCCGAAATAGATTAAAGAGTCTTCAGCGAGTAACTACTCAACATGTTTCGCTGCCTTTTACCCGATTACACAATAACACATTACACAAGAAATAGTTAGTGTGTGGGCTCGAGTTGTCAAATGCAAGACTTGACGCCCCTCTATTATGACATCAATCTCTTGGGTGTAAGTAGAGGGAAGGGTCAAGCTTTACACCTAAGTGCCCGAGTATGTGACTGCCTGAACAAGCCTAAGCCTGGTTCGGCACAAAGGCCAAAGGCCAAATCCCTAGACGTAGTCCTTTCTTCGCGAGTCATCGCGCTTCCTGGACCTATGTCCGCAAGATTTGCAAACTAAGCAGTATGCCCTTCTTGCACCCCAATTCAGTTGAAGGCAAGTGTCCATGCTTAACGATCACATAGTGGGAAACCGCCTGCAAGGTCTACATATACACTTCCATGGCATGAAATGAAATTACTTTCATAAGCTGCATCACAATTACATTTGCAATATTTTGCTACATATACAGAGACACAATAAAAGCACAAACAAACAAAACATCAAACACAAATACTCAATACCACAGTCAAAACTTGCATTTGACAAGTAACATAAGGCATAAAGAATTACCAGACTGAGTTAAAAAAAAATAACTAAAATGCTCCGCTATTTTCAACAACGGCGGAGAAAAAAGTCACCACAGAAACAATTTTATCACTATCATCTAAATTCATTATAAATTCAAATTTATCTGTATCAGCTAAATCAGAAAAGGAGGGGAAAATGTCATTTAAGGTGCTATATAAGTTTTGACGTTCAGGATCGTAATTTTTGCATGTTGTTATTCAGTGCATCTCATCTTCTATTTCATTGCAATTTTAACGAAGTCTTTCTTTTAACGGGATCTTGTGGGGGTCTATTATGCCTAACAATTTCAATCTTTAAATTATGGGCGCTTATTCTAAATCGAGTGAATTTTTTCTGTAATGAACGGTCCTTTATTAATAGTAGATATTTCTTCATTTTAAAGTTTCTTTTAAATTTTGTCTGAGTTCTTAATTTTGTTGTCTTTTCTGCAATTATTTTCCATAGATTTCGCCCATGAATATTGAGTCTTCGTTTAAATCTTTTGTCCAATATTTTTTCACGGAAATTCCTCAGTCTTAGAGCCGACTTTCTCGCACATTCTATTGTAACTAACATCTGGAATACATATCTTAGTGACAATATCCATTTAACTTTTCCCGTTTCAATATTATCAACGTTACAAAGGAAGCAGTCATAAAGTAATGTATTGGGTCTCATGTGCACAATTCGTAACCAATTCTTAAACACTTTTTGGATATATTTTAAGTGCCAGGGGATATTCACCTAATTCACTTAGTACTGCTATATACGTAGCTTTCTTGTGTGCACTCGAACAGAAACGCAGGAAACTTAGATGGACTTCCTCGAAAGATGAATTTAGATAGCAGCCAATTTCGTTGTTTGCTATATATTTATCAAGTGGTAACTCAGATGGTCCCCAAATTTCACAGGCATATGTAAGAATCGGTGTTATCCGTTTATGAGACAAACTCAACAGATAAGGTAAATTTATATTAGAATTAATAAATAATCGCGTAAGTCTGGATAAGGATCGTAATGCTTTATCACTAATAAAGCTTTAGAAAAAGAACAATCGGTTTTAATTTCTATTCCTAAATAACAATAATCGTGTACAATTTCCAAAAAGTCGTTTTCCTCATAAAAGTTTCTTTTTAACTTTCTACCAGTCTTATTAGGGATCATTACTTTTGATTTCAGTATATTCACTGTCAGATTCCATGTCTTACAGTATTTTTGAGTTTGTTCAGGCTATTTTGTAGACCACTTTCACTTTCAGATAAGATGATTAACCTTCTGCATATAACAGACAATTTATACTTTTGTTGGATAACTGTAAAGGGCAGCAGTCGGAAGTAAAGATATCAGGTAAATCATTGATATATATGTTGAAGAGGGTGGGGCTCAGGGTACACCCTTGTCTAAGCCCATTGTTTAACATACTATTATTTGAGAGCCCATCTTTTAATTTCAGTTGTGTCAAAGCACCATCATACATATCTTTGATAACATCGAATACTTTACCGCCAGTGTCATACTGAAGCAATTTATACAAAAGGCCATCATGCCAAACCCTGTCAAAAGTATGTTGAAAGCTACTTATGTAAATGGTGGTAAACTGTGGTTCAACTTCTTCATAACGATATGCATCGTACGAGTTGCTGCTTATCTTCAGGTGGTTAAAGAAGCATGTTAACAACTTGAACCGAACTTTTGACTGAGCTGCAGATTGGCCATAGGTTTGCGAAAATATGTACGAAGGATCTCCTTGTTGCATATACGTTGATCAACGGGTTACGCCGTCCCCACTTATTTGATGGTTAGCGCTTCCACGCGGATTTCATCATCCTCAAAAAATAAGATCTATGCACGGCCAACTCATTTGGTGCTTTGTCACCGTTTTAAAAGGATATAGATTAGCAAGTGTCAGGTCACCACAACGACGCACCAGATACCTTATTTTACAGCACTGAGCCTATTGTATATAATTATACTGTCAGCATGCGAGCCTGCTCTGTCTTCCACTGAGGGGAGTAACTTTGTTGTTACAGATGCGTCATGTTTTCGTCAAGAGTCAATGGTTCGATAAGCAATGTGCATTTTGGCAACGCCTGTTGTGACAACAATAAATCACTATGTCTGGCTGAAATATTAGAAACAGGACGCAAGACAAAAGACCATATAGAGCAGTCGATGATGGAACGCTTCCAATCTATGCAACAAATTCCCACGAGTAATGGAAATAATTGAGGAATTTGCTGCTTGAAAAGACACGATTTCAACCACGCTGAAATGACACTTTAACGCCCTCCGGGAAATGGCCAAGTAAACAAAGATAATGATAATAATATTATAATAATACTTTTTTTTTCCCATTATAGCATTTCAATGCGTACGAACCAGTGTGAATACAGATACACACACACATATGGCTAACATTCACGTGGTTATCTTTCTGCTGAGCATACTTGTAGCTTATCATGGTGAGTAGCTACCTTTTCTCAAATCTACATATAAACTATTTCTAATTAATGTAGCAGCCATTTCCAAGACGTATTCCTGCAATTGAGTGTGTTTACCTGAACGGAAAAAGCAATGGTGTCCAGAAATGTTTACATGCCGAGACCCTAAGTTACAGGTTCATTATGGTGAAAACTGGCCGACTTTTTCCCATACAAGGTTTAGAAAAGGTTCAGGGAATTACTCGGCGGTTTAATTTAGAGCGTGAAAGAATCTCGACGGGTATACTTCCTGATAGTTACACACTTCGAGGGAAGGTGAGCTAATGTAATGCAACATTAAGTCTTCCATTCTGTCGTTCTTCATATTTCTCCTGGTTGTATTAGAAACATAATAAGTATTACATATATGTAAAAGTTTGGCGTTTTTATCATGATACAATTCGAAAAAATAATCGAAAACTCCTCATATTTGACATGGTGGTCAGTGGATCATATTGATATATGAATTCTTATAATGGAAAATACAACTAGTTTTGCAACTTAACGTAGGTATATCTGTGGTTCTAATTGCCAGATTTGGGCTACGTGTGGACCATTTTAACCGATAGACTCCTCCAGTGCAAACAATTGGGCGATTTTTCAACAGATCTATAATTATTCACGGCAGAGAGTTGTTCAGTGAAGAGCTTACATCTTTGGAAAAACATCAACCTTCAAGTACCAGGCAGTTCTGTCCCTGTATAGCAAGAATACAAACTGCATAAATTGCAACCAGGATTTTTTGCATCGTATTCAAATATTTCGATACTTTTGCAGTAAAAACATGTTATTTTGACATTAATTTTTAACATGCACGTACATACACTGTAAATACAACTCTTTGATACAGCTACTTTCCACGTTTATAGGCGTTGATGCCATAATTATGATAAGCTTATTTGGGGGGAAATTAATACATTATCTTGATTGTTGCGGTCATGTAGATATATATGCTCAGGATAATTGAACTGATAGAGAATACCGAAGAGATATAAGATCAAACAGATTTCGCAAAGTAGTAAGAGAAACCAACAACATCTGTCAATAAGCTGTATGGCGGGCAGCTTACAACTCCCACATGTGATTACAAGATGTATTTTGCTTATGTTCACAGAATATCTGCTATAGCAGAGTTTAGAGAACTACTTACTAATTACATTTATATATATATATATATATATTTCTGATTCTCATGTATACGCACATGCATGACATTGCCATACGAGGCGAAGGCTTCTCCAGGGTCCTGCACTGACCTCATTGATAGCTTTCCTTGAAAGGCCTGACCTCGCTAAATCAGTGTAATGCCACAAATTGTTCCATGACGTTTGCGGACGAGACGTTAGTTTTGTGGAAGCTTCCACCACGAAATAAAATGACCCATTTGGCGGCCTTAAGGGACTCTAAAATGATTGGTCCCTCCATGAGCGCTCAAATACTTCGACCACAAGCCACGATTGGCTCGCCCGATATTTCATTTTTTATTATGGTGATCATTATAGCCTATAGACATAAGCTTTAAATATCTTTCAACAGGCTTTGTATTTTAAGAGTACAAATTGCTTCTATTAGTGACACCAGTGTTTTATTCTGTGATGATTCCAGTTAAGTCGTTGCTTATTTTCTGTCGTCTTTGGGACTATTGCACTATCATGGCCGAGACATTTAGATGTTCTCACATTTTATAACCATTAAAATCAAAAGTTCAACGAGAATCGAGCTATTACAGCCTTGGACAAGTGTGGGTTGGTTATTTGAACCTGCACTCTTAAAAATTACACCATCAGATCCAACGGAACTAAACCACATTTCTTTCGCGTTCGTCTAGCTACTAGTATATTTAAGGGGACGCCATTATTTAAGGGGTGATACCACAAGTTTGAAAAATATTTCAGTGTTGTTTCTTAGAATGTTGAACAACATAGATACACTTTATACACTTTATTTAGCCAGGATTACAAAATTGCTAGTTGACATTTTGGCCCTGAAAATAAATATTCACACAATATGTGCAAGTAAAATTGATGGCATTGAAAGAGATTAGAATTAATGTAACATAAATATCATTGTAAATAGGCTCATTAGCTTATCCAGTAGCTCCTTCCGAACTTTTCAAGCGATGTTTGCAAACGAACAGATTCTGGGAGTTTGTTCCAACTGAGGATACCGGAGTAGCAAAAACTATTATTCTATTTACTTATATTAGGTCTTGGAACATATAATAGGGATCTGCTGCTTGATCTTGTGGAAACTTCACTGTGAAGACCAATCTATATTGAATGTATGATGGAGTTTTCCCATTTAAAGCCTTGTACGTCAAAATAAATGTGTGGAATTTGAGATTTTCACGTAGCATTTTCCACTGCAGTTGCTGAAATAAAGGCTCACATTTATCTAAATAGTTTGCCCCAGATAAAATCCGTGTTGCATGTTTCTGGAGACTGAACCCTTTACTTTGTGAAACGGACCTGCACTGCAGTTCCCTCATATGGCATCACAATATTTAAAATGAGGTTCTACAACAGCATTATAATACTTTAGTATAGCCTTGAGGCATAATTAACCTGAGGTATTTCAGAAGTCCAAGTTTTTGTGATATTTTTCTACACTTGTTTTCGATATGGCTCGGGAAGGCCAACGCCGAATGAAAGATGACACCAAGAAATATTGCTCCATTATCCTGTGGAATTCTTGAAACATTGATGGAAGCATTGAATTTACACAGGTTGCATTTTGGGAGGTGGTGGGGTCTACCGAAGATATTGGATTGGCATTTTGGAACGTTAGTAACAAACTTGTTTTGATGTAGCCAATCAGCGACCTTATCCATAATTCCGTCAACGTTCACACTTAGGGCGTCAATGTCTTGGTCAAGGCAGATAATGCTAGTGTCATCTGATGACAAAAAGATGGGCTTTGGCATTCTCAAGGATGTCTAGTAGGTCGTTTATAAATAATGAATACAGTAACGGCACAAGGATTGACTCCTGGGGAATACCGCTTGTGACAGGGAGAGACTCTCATACATTGCCACCTATGGATACACATTGTTTCCTATTGGAGAAGTATGATTGACACAGGGCCAAGGAAATGCGTTCCTCACCATAAACTTTTAGTTTTGGGATCAAATTCTTATGGTTCAGCATATCAAATGCAGGTCTATTAATACAACACCATTGAGATTGCCATTTTCAGGGCTTGAAAGAAGTTTAAGGTAAAATTCAACATGTGCTGTTGCAGTAAAATGCAGGTGTCTAAAACCTGACTGAAGGTTGGTTAAAAGATGATTAAAATTTAAAATTCATAAAAAAACTTTCATGTAGAATTTTCCCTGAAACCTTCCTCATAATGCACAGAACTGATATTGGACGATATGTATATCTGTCCCCCATATTCCTATTTTTATACACCAGGGTTACTTCGGCAGTTTTGAAGTCATATGGAACTATACCGGTCTCTAAAGAGAGGTTGAATATCCATGTGATCCTAGATAAGGTGACCTCAAGACTGCTCTTAAGGAGACGCACACTTATGCCAGCAACGCCTATTGACTTACCATTTGGCATCTGTTCGATGATCTTTCTCACTTGAGTCTCATGAACTATTGAAACAGATCATAGGTTCTTTCTACTAACATTGGTGGATCTGTTTTGCTAGTCTCAGTTGTGAGATTATGGCCAATAAAAGTAAAATATTCATTATACTTGTTTGTAATTTCAGTTGGTTCATCAAAAGACAACCAGCTTTTTTGGCATTGAAGCCTGGAATAAGGTAATAGTGACTTTAGGTGCTTCCAAAACGTCTTAAGATTTCACCGATTTTTGTCTATTATTAAAGCCTAATACTCTGATTTGACACGCCGAATGATTGTCAGTAGTTGGTTTTCACGTGTCTTTGTTGGCCTGTTCCAAGTTGCTCCTGATTTCCGGATTTATGTCTAGCCTTTTGCTTTCAAGACATTTCTTAGGTGGTAGTCTTTTTCGTGAATCATTTGCATCCCTTTACTGTTATTCCAGGCGTCTGATTTGCTACGTACTAGTTTGAACACAACTGGGGCATGTATGTTTATAATTTCAAAAAGTAAATCTATGAAGATTTGCCAAGGGTCAACAAATATTGTGACGATGTCCCAAGAAACGTGTAAATGTTCCTGGGAAAAATTGCACGACCGAAGTTTTTATAATTTAAATAATTAATGGTGACATGTTGTTTTTTGTTAAGTTGCCCTGCTCCGTGTTTGTGAACAACAAAAACTGTGCGGTGGTCACCTTTACCAACGGGTATATATATATATATATATATATATATATATATATATATATATATATATATATATATATATATATATATACATACATATATATAATCTACATTTTCTAGTGGTATCTATTAAAGAAAATCAGATAATTGGTCATGGGATAAATCGTTTTGCAGATGGTGGTCTGTATATATATATTATATGTATTATAACATAAGGTCTACGTCCAATTGGGGTAACTTCTATAGACAATGACTCTTTATCAGGGCTCCAGTAAGGGCGCTTTTACAATATAAGTTTATCTAATGTACAAATCCCGACTCCACCACTTTGTTTAAAACCACGTTTGTCTCTGTTTATGAAGGAAAAGCCTGGAATTTGAAAATGATCAGCCATCTGGTCAACACCATTGAGCTAAGTCTCTTTGATGCACTGAATGTCAATTTTCGTACAACATAAAGTAGAAAGTACGAATGCGCGCGACTCTCCGAAAAGCACGTAGAAAGAGCATGGTTGAAGTTTTTTAGATTTGGCTAGAAAGATCAACAAAATATTAAGCAAGATACCAAATTTGATAGAGCGGGACCATATGAGACATTTGGTAGAGACTCACATAAACTACACCCCCACCACCCACATTTGAAAAAGATTTGGCTCTAGAGACGAAACCGAAAATAAATGTGAATTACCATTGCGAGCCCCATGGACGTACGTCGTAATCAATATAGGAATTATACATTAACCGACACATATCCGGATTGCAACAATCGTCAAAAGTAAGGAATTCTTGTTTTAGCACTAAGCGATATACTTTGACCTTTCCACAACATACATTTCCACGAAGCTTTAGCACAATGTTTATGACGGTTTTGCACAAGATGTCAAACACCTGAAAACACGAACATTCGTGACAAAATGCAAAACATTGCAGCGTTAATTTTAACTTGAAATGACCTTGGAACGTCAAAATGTTACGTTGGATTATATCTCTAAGGGTGGATCGTACGCACATAGTTACTGTTAAAACTGACACCATGGCATCTGAAGGCTTTCTTTGTCTATGAAAGTGCCTATGGGATTTCTTTTGGTGTGATTAGTAGGGATTTCAAGTACCATTAAATAGTCGAACTGACATATTAACGTATAACTTGCTGCTATCAAATTCTTGGCCAACTATTGGTAAGCACTTACGCAGTATAAGTAAAGGGCAATGCACCCTGTAGAAGCCACTGATTCGAGTCAGTAGAGCACAGGAATTTGTAAATTTTCTCTCTGCGCTGCGGTCTCTGGTAACTTAATTTCAAATTGTCCATACTCTGTGAATATTGGTTGTCCAGTTGTTCAAAACGTTATGATAAAACTGCCCTTGGCTGCAATTTGATATGGGCGAGTACTCCTGTTTCATAATAAAATGCGTGGTGGATTGAATTTGTTGCAGTGTAGCTTCATGAAGCCTCATGAAAACACTTCCTTGCAAGCATTTATCGGTTTTAAGCTAATGTCTCCTTCAAAATATATAATCATATGAACCTTATGAATATTCGCGTATCAGACTTTCTAAATGCTGTTCCTTTTGTATCATGTGGTTTTCCTGTTTAAAATGTAACAAGATTTGTTTCCCTATTCACAGTGGGCAATATCAACGAGACAGTGCAATAATGGGAAAATAGCCAGAGAACAAAGCGTTAATTTGATGACAGAAGAAATAGATTCTGTATACAGCATCTATTTCTCTGACATTGTATGTAACAACTTTTCTGATCGAATGAAATGTCCCCTGTGTACTGTCATGCTACTATGTCTCCTTAAAAGGCAATATATGTTGGAGATCTCCATTTAGAGGCGTTCTGGAATTACAATCTTATTTGGCAAGACAGAGGAGTGTTTTTTTTCCCTGTGAAGCCTCCTCAACTGAAATAAAAGGTTGGTGACGAGACGTTTGCCAAATCAAAGCGCCAACCTGTTGGTATTACCTCTAGACGAGACAGGTAAGTTGCCCCTCAAAAGCAAGTTACTAAACTAGCAAATTGATACTTCATGTTCCCCAGACCTTCCTGGTTCCCATCGCTAGCCCTGTGTGATACACTGTTAATTTTTATAAGTAGACATCTGTCTGAAGCCTGACATGGAGTACATTTATGAAATGAACTTCATGTGCATTGCGTTTATGTGCTTATAGTTTGTCAAATCTAATAGGTTGTCAATACATAAGCTAAATGAAGATGAAGTTCATTGCTTGTATTTGCACTTGTCACTTTGTTACACGTAAAACGTAAAAAATTTCACTTTCCCCTGCCCATTCGTCGGAGATTTGCTTAATGCTGAAAATTGTCACTAGAAGGCGTAAACAGGATAAAAGACGAGTCAAGAAAATATTTGACAAGTTCATTCATAGTTTTTATCTGTCTGCTTGACAAATATAGTGTATAGGCCAAACGTTTACACTTTCAGCATTTAATAATTTACAAGAATATTAACAACATGGTGAGCCATATATTTGCTTCAAATCGATATGTTTTCATACCGGAGGTTCCGGGATTAATCGTAAGCTGGAGAGGTTGCCACCTTCAAATTTGTTCACAAAAATTGACGAGCCAGTGGGAGCCGCAAAAGAGGTTCCTGAATTGTATACTCTTAAATAACGCGCCCTGTAACTCTCTGAATATGAAACACGCTGTAGAAGTGCGGTATTAGATTTTCCAATGCTACCTTAATAAAGAATTGCGGTGAATATGAAACCTATTGGTAGCATGTAATGACTTATGGAGCCGTGACAAAATACAGTAGTATCAGGAAAGTTTTTCGCTTTGTGATATATACATACATAGGCAGACAGACAGACAGACAGACAGACAGACAGACAGACAGATAGATAGATAGATAGACAGATAGATAGATAGATAGATAGATAGATAGATAGATAGATAGATCGTCCATATAATTAGACAGTGTTATTACCATATCCAAAACCTATCCTAAAGAAACAAACCCAAGTCAATTCCGACCAAAGGCAATGTTCCTTGGTATGTAAAGCTGAAACACATAAATTTATAGTTCATATTTACCCAAAAGAGACCAAAAAGTAAGTGTAAAGGTCTATCATAGGGTCGAAAAAGCCATGTCTAGTTTTAACATGACAGAATGTAAAAAGTTTTGTTTGAAATTATAGGCCTATTTCAGTAAATTGGCTTGAACAGGTGCATCATTCATGTGCAGACAGGCCCATACAATTTATGAAAAGGGACCAAAATTTGCAGCACATCAGAGAATTTGTAAGCGCAGGTTCTTAATTTGTTGAAAATGTCAATAAAATTCAGTGTTTAAAAAGGTACTACTTGCAACCACCATCTCAACAATGATCATCATCTATATATGTCCACAAAGTGACACTAACACCAACACCAATCCATCAAAAAAGCCCTCTAGGCCTAAAATGACCATCAACAAGAATCCAAACAACATAATTATATAATTCGATGTGTTTTAGGCATGTAGTTAAAGACATGATGTTGTTTTAAAGGAGATACACTAAGAGTATTTCAAAAGGAAAAGTCTTTGAATGTGCAAATATAGTAAGTACATTGGTTCTAAAGTTAAACATCAGCCAGAGGCAAGTGGCATTAGGCCTCAAACCATAGAAACGTAGTCAAAAATTGCATTACGATAGCCAAAATTTGTAAGGATAACAGTCACATTTCAAGTTGGTTTCCAGAAGTATTTTTGAAAGGAAATTTAAATGTTCAAGAAAGCATAGAATCCCACACGTCATGTAATAAGTCAATCAGTAGGGTAATAATTTAGAATTCAAAAAATGTAGTATGCCATTGTAAGTCATCTAACTCGTCGTTCTATAAAGTTCAAAAGGTAAAAATGTAAAAGAGTGCTAATCATTGTAAAATTCTACTACCTTTATCAGAGAAAGAATTGCGTTTTAGGAAAAGAGAGAGAGAGAGAGAGAGAGAGAGAGAGAGAGAGAGAGAGAGAGAGAGAGAGAGAGAGAGAGAGAGAGAGAGAGAGAAATATCATGTTGAAATTCCTAAAGGTAACTGTAACTGTAAGTATAACTCTTTTCCTGTAACAGTTTTAATTGTTTTTCATTTATACTCAGACATAGTTCAACTTGTCAGTCAGCTGATTTAGATGCTAATTATTTATACAAGAGAGACAGAGAGAGAGAGAGAGAGAGAGAGTAAGAGAGAGAGAGAGTACATTTAACACTTTGAGCCAACCTGACATGACCTTAACAATAACAAACTATATTCATCAGACAATTATAAAAAAAACCTAAAAAAAAACCATAAAAAACATCAGTTTCACTACATTTGGAACACTTACTGCACTGCAATATGTGCAGAAAATGCCTGAATGTTCAAATTGTTACCTAATATATAAAAGTTCCAGGAAAAGAGAAGCGGACAACAGTTTTCAATTATAGTGATGAGACCAAACCGAATACCAGTTTAACCTTGTCAGATCCAGTAGCATTTACGAAATAGTAAGACACGCCAGTGTTCATCGTCAGAAGGATCCACAACGAACAGTAATGAAATTTAAACGAATGAGAGTATCTTCTACCTGACTTGGAACAGGCTACCAACATATTGGCAGTGGGTTAAACCAGTTTTACGGGATCCCAATCCTCCCACTTTGGAAAACCCTCACATTCATTTAAGGTATGCCTAAAACAAATTTAGCCCTTAATGTTAATGTACAGTTATAAAAGGTAATTACCTGACCGTAGTTCACAGACATCATCCAAACAATGACAGGACAATTAAAAAGATGAAAATGTAGTAATAGTATAAAAAATCATGTAATTAATAAAAGGTGATACATAAAAACCACAACTAAAGTGTTACTCTTTGATGGAATACTTATACTGGATCCTTGGATTGTATGTTCATTGTTACAATCAAATACAAAATCTTGCTGTAATGTATGATTTTCGCCCATTTGCTTTCATGCTCGTAGTAAAATAATCATTCAAATATCGTATTCCCCCTGTGTTTCAAACTTTATTTCAAATAATCGGGATTGATTTGAAGTGCATCGCAACTTAGAACATGCCAGGTTCTCTATTTTGGCGTTGAACTTTAACTGGCCGGCACCTTGTGCATGCGGGGCCGTCTACTACCGAGCCTTTGTTTTGCACAAAAACAACTGAACGATCGCAAAACTATTCTAAATACATTACTTACTATCTTGACCTTAATCTGCATGCTCAGTTATGTCAGGTTCACTGCTACAATTTCGTAAAAAATCAATTAAAATACACCCCTGGTATCTCGAAAGCCCGCTTGCAAGGGTACACTTGGATCCCCCATGTTTAATTTGCGTTCGGGTACAAATTACTTTGCGGAACTTCGGTAAACTTTGCGGAACTTCGGTAAACTCCGGAGTGATCTGTGGTCTCACATTTGTCGAGTAGCAAAACACAGACATACAAGTGGTGCTGTGTTGCCGTTTAACTTATATTCGATTACATTAAAATTGTTAAAGGTATTAAATCCAGCATTACTTCCATCATACTACGTTTAAATTCTTGAACCAAGGGTAATACTTTCGCGTAACTTCGGGGAACTCCGGACACGCACATGCTCTGAGATTTGTTGATCAAGTTGACTTGAGCCAAGTCAACCACTGGCGGATATACCAGTATGCACGTGGTGTTTTGTTTGCCGTTTATATCATATATTCGATTAATTAGAATTATTACAGGCTTTTCAGCATTACAGCCATCATGGTATGATTAAATTGAACCGAGACAAGAAGAAAGAATTCGTCTGCGCCCAAACATTTAAGCGGACACATCGTCCCGACGCATCGCCATGTTGGATGGGATGTGACGATACCCGCTCAGTACAACAGCTTCAAAAATTTGATAAGGAATTTTTTGTCGATAAACTGAGAAAAAGCAAGTATGGTACATATACTTGTACAGTAAAAAAAAAAGAAAAAAAAAAAAAAAACATATCACACATTTATTTTTTCCAGGACCTAGCCTTTAATTTACCGCTTGCATTTTGTTTTGCCAACCGCCTACGCAAATTATCATTATTGTCGACTTGGGCGCTTCTGATCTATGGACTAGCATGGTAAGGATAAGTGACAGAAGTGCTCAACTTTAACAGTAAGAGCGAGATCTTTTTGCCTCTGATGTGACGATTCTGAGCAGATTTAACGTACCCAGCAGACTTGTGAAACTCCCGGGGTGAAAATGGACAGGCTTGTCATTGAACATTTACTGATTAAACACCGACCATGATTGGTTTGAAGTTTCCTTTCAATGAAGTTGTTGAACATAAATAAGAATAATGCGGCAAAAATATATTTATTTCCACCCACGTGTGTGTAAAGGAAAGTCCGGTAGCTGGACTAACACTAGCGTGTACCACACCGACCTTTGGAAAGTCCTAAAGATAAGCAAGCTAATCTCATGCCCATGTATTTTTAACATGCCCGGTCGGGAATCTTGGTCTTTATCTCAACATGCCCGGTACAATCTCAGGGTGTCTCGGGACGTCGGACACCCGCTAAATTCGAGCCCTGCAGTTTGTCTTGGCTGACAAGAAACAATTACCCATGCGTCCAAACTGTAACATCATAACCTTGGTCATGGTGTACTACTAGCCTCTGTGTCTGATCTAGGAGACGAATAGAGTTAATTTTGAAACTAATGGATTCTCAACACATATAAGGTGTTCTGTTTTTTTGTTTTTGTTTTTGTTTTGTTTTGTTTTATTTGTTTGGGTTTTTTTTTTTTCAAATTCTAGGATATGCTGGGATTGATGTTTGTTTATCATTAACAGGACTCTTTTCTCAGTTGTCACCTCGTCATGATCATGATCTATGAAGACCACCCATCTAGCATAGTGTATGCAGCATGGAACGTGCATACAAAACTACAGCTCTCTTTCTCTCCGTCTGTTTTTGATATGGTTTACTTCTCTAAAGGGGGCGGGGGATAAAAAGAGGATTTAAAAAGTAAGTTTAGTTTAAACATATTTATTTCAAACTGGATTGCCCAATAGTACAAAGAGTGTTGCTAATCAAGGGGTTCTCCATACACGGAGACGCACAATAAATATGTACAAGACACACAGGACGAGACATTATAAGGTTGAAAGCTATGCACTTACACAAAACAGGCTATGTACAAGTACGAACACAAGAGATAACTTTGTACATGTGTGTTGACAATATTCTATAACCAAAATGAACATGCCATCGGAGGCGACTGGAGGGGAGGGCAACAACCCGACTAAGGCCCGCCCACCCAAGCAGTCCAACCCACAGGGATTGGCCTTTCACATATGGCAACGGCGATAGATGCATAATGCATGCTGCTAGGCGCGGCCGAAGCACGATGGCGACATACACACACTGCCAGTGTGGAGGATTTCAAAAGTAGTTGGAGGCTAATTCAAATCTTCTCCTTGTTTACATAGAAAGTAACAAACATGTCTGACTGTTCGTGGAATAACATGAAAAATTGGCAATATACATATTTTTTAACAAATAGAAGGGGGCTGGGACTGCCATATACATGTATATAGAGACCAAGGTACTCTCTCTCTCTCTCTCTCTCTCTCTCTCTCTCTCTCTCTCTCTCTCTCTCTCTCTCTCTCTCTCTCTCTCTCTCTCTCTCTCTCTCTCTCTCTCTCTCTCTCTCTCCAGCAATCTTACAACTTGTTTTCACAAAATACAAAATGCCAAAAGAAACGAAACAAAGCAAAACATATTGCCGTCAGCATCGAAGTAAGCAGCAGTTAACTTGTCATTTTCAGCGAGAATTTTGAGAGGGATGGAGAGAATGGCATCCAACTCATGGCCCAACTTGTCTAGAATGACAATAGTAAATTTTATGAGAATAAAGAGAAAAATCAACTCTAGCGCCCTCTCCCCCATGTACTGTATGCTTGGTCGTCAACTTCTTTTTTTTTTTCATGCACATTGCTATCCGCTTGCTGCATTTTCTCTTTTCTTCCCTGATCATGTTTTTTTTTTTTTTGCTTGTTGCAAGGCACAAGCAGTCATTAACAAAGATATGTTGCTGTATTATCCAAGATGTGTAGAAATGAACCCGCAGCGCCTGTCCGTCGAGCACTCTTTTTGGTGAAGTAAGCTGTCATACTGCAAACACATCTTGTTCAAACAGCACCATTTTCAAACGTCTGTTGCTGGTGTCAAGGTGATAGCACCTTCGGGTCACGTGACCGATATGGTTTCGAGTCCCTTTTGAAAGCTGTCGCCGTCGCGTGTGAAAGCATAGTGACAGGCTTGCATTTATGGCTGCCCTTGATGTCATTCGGGTAAATAGCTGCTTTTTAGGCCAAAAGATATTATTGTATAATGCAATCTATACATCATATTTGTCCATTGACAGGCCTTCGAAAAATTGCAACTAAAAGTAACAACGGTTGGAGAGCAATATTGTCATTTCGGCCAACAATGTGAGCGAAAAGAGCTCAAATCTTTCAACGCCAATTTCTCAGAATGATTTTTTTGTTTATCAATCAATTTTGTAGCCAGCATTGATTAAAAGCTAATTGGTGGATCTGCTTTAAATAATGGTCTTTTATAGCTCATAAAATAAATTAATTGTTGGTGTTTAGAATGATGATCAAAGCATTCGATTATTTTGTAATTGTATATTTTATTTGTAAACAAAAATACGTTTCCTGCAGTTTAGTCTAAACTTTTATTTTACTCAATCATGTAAAACACTTTTCTATCGATTGTTTTCAAGAAATTCAAACAAAATGTGCAATATGATACCCTCTAATAAACTGGATTATAAAATCCTTAAAAATAATAGTACTGATATGAAACTTGTTTCTTACAAATCTATGTATCTGTACAATAAATAAAATGTACGGTTTTGTGGGTGAAATGTGAAACATTGTCATCTATGCAACATCAAAGTCGCTGGACTTTTGCACGCGGCTCCGCCATCTTAATCGCCAGCTGCTTGATGTATGCTATATGTTCAGATAGTGGTTCTTGTGACCCCAACCTCCTGCTGTCCAGCATTGACAAATTGGAGCTAGTGGTGTGCTCTTTCAAAAACCGGCACCAGTATGTCATAAGACCGCTTTGTTTCACTGGTCAGTTGGCTGAAAACATAACCCTCAAGTACAAGTTGGAATCTGGTCTTAAACTACTTGTCAAGCAAAACAGTCTTTCTTGTGTGCACCGATTGCATGCCTCTGCTAATGACTGAAGATGTTTCATAAATCCATCTTATGATGTCTTATCATCATAAAAAATTCGACTTGGCAGGGGAATACCATATAGTTGCCTAGTACCATTCCCTTTTACCGAAGATCTTGGAGGTGTAGTGAAGAAATCCACGTTTGGAGCAGGTAGTGATGTTTCTTGAGATTGGGTATCGCTCCTTAGTGAAAACTTGTGAGATGCTGTGAAAAAATCCACATTGGAGCATTTGGAGGCATTTCCTGAGATGATGGTGCACTGCATCTAGCTATAACCTCCAGAACTGGGATCTCTTGGTCTATTGTGCCGAGGCCTGGCAGAAGTAAATGCTGGTTCAAATGGTTGGAATCTAGGATTTGAGCCTTTTATGTTTGTGATTCCCCACTGGTAGTGCATTGGTTTCTTGACATTAGTCTGGTCTCCATAGCCTTCATCTGTGCATCTACTGCTGTCAACATAGTCTTATCCATTTTTCTCTAGAACTCTGCAGCCATTTTACCACGTTGGTCTGCCCTTTCTTAAGCCTTAGGAGCAGCTGACTCTGCAACTTGCTACTATTGCCTCAATTGTGTAATTTCATCTTCTGCGTCCATTTCTGGAGTAACTCCATTATCTGCACTGGCTGCCAAAGACTGTCTCTCTACAGCTTGGCTATCTTTGTCTTTCCTTGGACCCATAATTGTATTCAAATGTCAGTAATTAAAATGGAAGCAACAGACTTACACCAAAACGCAGTATGGTGGGTAGTTGCCTTGCTAGCCACACCAACGCTTCTTGTTAAACTTCAGTATATAAAGCTTCTTGGAGCACTATTTCTATAATATCCACCATCATCAGGTAACATGTATTTTGAAGCAGTACTTTGTTCATTTCACTTGTCCTTGCAATAAGTAATACCGGTTCACCAGCTCCACATGTGTCATGTAAAAATGCCATCAGCTGCAGGCCGTGTGAGATCTACTGGATATCATTGAAAGTTGAGAGTCAATGTGGTGAAAATATTTATTGTGTCCGTTCAGGTGGGTAGTGTTCTTCGCTGTTTCACATTGTGTGTGACTATCAGTCCCACACAAGACAAGACAGACAGCTGGTTTCTAAACACACTGAAAGCTCCCCAGAAAGATACCCCCATAGTTTAAACTGTGTTATATATAGTGTGTAGCATGCCTTACGTCCAACTAGGTGAGCATGGCACACCACACCCTACCCTAGCATTCTGCATGCCTAGCTAGATGAGCAAGACATGCCTCATACTTTGAGGTTAATTTGACATACAATCCAGTGTCAAAAACCTATATATAGTCTGCAATAATTTTGTATATTCGGTTGGACTTTCAGCTGAATAATTACACATTAGTAACTGTTAATTGGCAGGGAAAACTTGAAATATATTTATATTCAATAAACACAATGTCATCCATAAGATGCAACAATGACAAAACAATTCAGCCAATTGCAATGTTGCCGTATTGAGGCTTTCAGAGCATCCATGGTAACTACCACGAATAGTATTAAATACTCTCAGTTGAATGCATTAAATGCCTTAAAATTGGTCGAAAAAGTGTCCGATATGGAAAAAGTTCTGCATCAAATGTCAAAGAATTATCAAGAAAATTGCTTTCCTTTTTGTAAATGTTCAGCCTGCTACTTTTGCTCAGGTAATGTGGTGCAAAAATACAAGCCAACTTTAATGATATGTAATTGAAAAGGAACAGAGGAAAAACCTACAGAAGCGTACGGATAGACCAGAAGTATTACTGATAGGATAGAAAAAGCAATGGATTTAATATTTTGAATGTCTATCGTCGCTCTCAAATTTTGTCAAAAACATCTGAAACATATTGGGTTATGATGGCAATAAATTATACTTTTGCATTTTGTTTATTCATGTTATAAGTTGCAAATATATATATATATATATATATATATATATATATATATATATATATATATATATATATATATATATATATATATATATATACATATATATATACATATATATGTATATATATATATGTATATATATATATATATATATATATATATAACTCTGCTAAACTCAGCATGTACCCAAATTATAAAACATTGATATCTTCATACAGAATAGTTTTGAATTCAATTTTGTATGCAATAATAATTTTGGCTTGAACAACTCAACTCGACCCCTCTTATATATATATATATATATATATATATATATATATGTATGTGTGTGTGTGTGTGTGTGTGTGTGTGTGTGTGTCTACACACACAAAGACAGCTGACTTATTGTTTGCTTATTTACTTCACTTCGTAACGTCACTGGCCGCAATATATGTGTTCTTTTGTCTAGGATAAGGCACCGGTGTCTCTTATTCAAAAACCGTTTTCCAGATGTTCTGAAACTTTAGGCAGACATAAGTTATCTGTGTCATCACAACATCCGGTTAAATGATGACATTTTATTGATTTGTACATATTTTATGCTGGTTTTTGGATGATAAAGAAATATCTTTTTCTCTGAAATCATACAAGTAATTGCTTCAAAACTGCTAAGGGGCGGTCTGCAGTATCGCTAGATAATCCTGTTGTTTGTAAGGTGGCTGTGGGATTTGTTTTCAATTTTTTAAAGATTTTTTTGCGTTTTAGGTTTTTCCGACTTCTTCGCCAGAACGAAAATACAGATATGTTCAAAAATGGTAGCAGTGTAGTCCGAATGGCCCATTTTGTTATGTTTGAAAATTTAATAAGGATAGCGCAATCATTTGCATTTTATTAAGATTTGGAAAGTGTTGGTGGTCGTTACAGCAGAATTTCACAAATCACATTGCTCTCCGAGACATCCTTGCACCACAGAAAGGTAGTATCACTGAAGTTTTGAACTTGATGCCTGATTAGTGATCTTGATCTTTTTCTTGCGTATTAGGACGTCATCTTAAAAAAAATTATTAATATTTGGAAAAATAATCAACCGATTTGAAATGTGTTTGGTGCAAAGCTGAACTCTTGGCATCCATTTGCCATACGTGCACCGTTTTCGTAAAGTTTAAAGATCGAAGTCATATGGTTGTTTGAAAAAGATGCATTTTTAACCTCATAATAGTTTGTACGTGCGAAATTTCCGATTTGGCTTAGGTCTGTTGGTTGTTATTTCAGTGCGAACAAATGTCTGTATTGGAGTTACGCATATGATACATGGTTAGCGACCATAATGTCAAGATCAGAAGTTTTTTTATGTTCTACTTTTTTCACAATATTTTAAAAGTCATAACTCTGAGCTGCTAATTACTTTCACAATAATATTGCACGGGTAGAATACCCTTGTAAAATAATTTTCTATTGTATATTCGATTTGTTTGGCTCCTCAATAGGTCAGTATTGACCATTTCTTTTAATACTATCTTTCTTTCTTAGTAACATGTGCTTGCATGAGTTAACTGTTGCAGTTGCCGCTTCTGGAAGAATGGCGGACCCACGCACTGCAATAATCGTGTTAACACAAAATCAATCAAAACAAAATCTGGCCTTTTTATCAGTGTGGGGTTGTGACATGTTTTACTGGACGGTTTGAAATTGTATGCAGACATTCCATAGCCAAGCTTAAGCTTAGGCTTTCTTTGAATGAAAATATCTGTAAGCACTTCCAATACCATCAATTTGTATGTTTAATGTTAACAATGTACACCTTCACTTGTGGACAGTATTTAATTATTCGGTTTAGTCATTTCTTGCATTAAAATGTACACACTGACAGTATAAAATGGTTAAGCCATATTTATCTACTGAAATGATCAAGTGAAACGATTTACCCCTTGTCCCCCTCGGTGCATAGACTGCACACACACGATTTGGTGGCTTGATTTGTTCTGAGTGTATCTTTTCTGTTCTTTTCCTTTTTCTCTTCTTTTTTGGAGGGGATGGGGGTAAAGTCTTAAGGGATGTAATACACACACACACACACACACACACACACACACACACACACACACACACACACACACAGTGATCCCTGCTCTGTATGTGGTCACTTTTTCTTGCCTGAACGGTTGGCCACATATAGCACGTTCCATCACATATGTGTGGATGTGTGGGCCTTATACTAAGACGAAAGTAGACATACAATGGATATTATGGCAGGTGATCTTAAATCAGCTCACTCTCTCTCTCTCTCTCTCTCTCTCTATATATATATATATATATATATATATATATATATATATATAAAATAGGGATTGATTGAGTTGTTCAAACCACAATCATTCACTGAATGACTATCAACATAATTTCTAATTTGAATACATGCTGAGTTCAGTAGAGTTATACAAATATTTACAGCTTATTACATGAATGAAAAATATGCAAAAGGATATTGTCATCATAACTGATTATGTTTAAGATGTTTTTGACAAAAATAGAGAGCGACAGTAGACATTTAAAATCTATTTTAATCCATTGTCATTCTTGTCCTGTCACTGATACTTCTAGTCCATGTGACAAGGATATTCCTCCTAGAATATCTCAAGACAGTGCGAAGATGAACAAATATGGAAAAGAATTGTCAAATTTATGTAAATTTGCAAACTTGATTATATGTAATAGTCGGTTTGGCCCAGATAAAGGTATATGGATATTCATTCGTTTTACCCCTCGTGGACGAAGTGTTGTTGACTACCTCATATCAAGTCGTTCATGTCTTAACTATATATCTTACTTTGAGGTCGATCCGCTTAGAGTTGAATCTGATCACTGTCCCGTTGTTTTTAATTTGAAATGTGGATCTAAATGTAGGCCTTCAGTACAGAAATCTGAGATTGAAGGTCACACATTGTAGGTTCTCTGATTATAAATGGGATTCTACCTGTATTTTTACGTACTCCGAAGAACTGACAACCAATGTCGCTTTAAACAAAACAAAACAAAACAAAACAAAAAAACCTGGCGGATTTCCTAAGTATGCTTTCCTTGAAACTACAGTGGAAGATGTCTGTGCTGGATTTTATAGATTTCTGGGCAATGTTATTAAAAATGCTTTCCAGGAATGCAATTTTCAATCCAAAACAAACTGAACATCAAATCGCTGGTTTGACTGTGAATGTAAGGCTTTAAAAGCTCAAGCACATAATTTTGTAAAATGTAATGACTTATCTGACAAAAATAACCACTCGAAATTTAACCAGTTACAAAAAGAATATAAACAAGTGGTTCTGAGGAAACGTAGGCAATATGGTTATAAAGTAAGGCTTGAGCTCGAAACCTTGCGTTCCAACAACCGCAGCGACTATTGGCGTTTTCTGAAAGGTTTATCACACAAGAAAGCTAGCAATGAAATAGATTTACGAAAAAATTATCATTTTTTCAGAGTCTACTTGCTACATAGTTCTTTGATTTACAATTCCTGGTGGATATTAGAAATGCCAATTTGGATGAGATACATGACGAATCGGATCTTCCAAAAATCTTAATAATACGAGAAGTTCTTAATTCGTTTATAACTGAAAGTGAATTAAAAACACATCTAAGAAATCTGAAAACCCATAAAGTACCAGATAGAGATGGAATAGGTGCCGAATTTCTAAAATATGCAGAGTCTGTCCTGACTTGCCCACATGTGTGTCTTTACAATTTCAACCTTAAATGTGCTAATTTCCCTGTTCAGTGGTCAGAAGGCATAATTAATCCGCTTCACAAATCTGGTAACAAGGCAGGCCCTGCTAATTACAGGAAAATTTCTGTGCTCGTCACATTGGGAAAACTTTTTGAATCTATTCTTAATGGTCGACTGATATCGAAGAGTAATATGTTTGAATAGGATGATATATTCCAAGGTGGCTTGTGTCAGAACAAAAGAACAAATGATATTGCTTTAATTCCGGTATGCATCATTGAAAAGCAAAAAGTTCTTGAGAAACTTTTGTATGTATGCTTTGAAGATTTTTACCAAAGCGTTCGATTATGTTTACTGCGGTGCTCTTTTTTATAAACCCCGACAAAGAGACATATCTGGAAATTATTTAAATGTCTTGAGGAATATGTTTGGTAAATCTAAGAACAAAGTAAAATGGCAGGGCTTTCTAAGCGAAAGTATGAATTGCTCACATGGGGTACTCCAAAGTGGAATTATCTCCCCAAAACTTTTCAATGAGTGCCTTTCTTATATTAGAGACCACATAACAGACGAAGTAGGTATATTTTTAGATGAATTGCTGTCTTGATTATAATAGGCTGATGATTTGGTGCTTTTCTCTGACACGGATGCTGGCCTTCAATACCAGGTAAACCTATTGAAGAACGACTGCCAAAAATGGCATTTTATGATTAGTTTGCCCAAAACAAGAATTATGGTATTTAATGAACGTAAACATACCCCGTGTATTTACTTCAGTGATCAGTCATTGAAAACTGTCTCACAATATAAAAACGTGGGCATTATCTTTGATTCAAACAAAACACAGGTCTTACAGTTAACACATACATATCTGACTGAGCAGGCAAATCGAGCAATATTCTGCAGCCTAAAAATGTATTATGGATCAATGGGCTACCCCATCCTGCATGTTCAAATTATTTGATGCCCAAATGTATTCCTCTTCTGGAATATGGTTGTGAGGTGTGGACCTCTGTGAGACTGTGTGATGTGATTGAAAGTATACCATAAAGTTTGCTGAAAAAATGTTGGGTGTAAGACAGTAAATACCAACACTGGGTGTTTACATGGATACAGATAGATTCCTTATTCATCAGACAGCAGGTCAGATTAATTAAATACTGGTAGTATATCTTAACACTGCCATCTGAACATGTATTCAAATCAGCATACAATATGCTACTCGAGACGTATTATGGAGGAAAAACAAATTTGTGTACAACGGTAGTGAAGATTCTTTCTTCAGCCAAGCTCATTTCTTTCTAGTATTCTCAACTAGTGGAAGACGATTTTACCTTCATAAAAACATTAAAAGAATAATTGTATAGGGATTATATCCAAAAGTGTGAACCTATCCTTCACTCCCTAGAAGATGACAAAAAGCTGCAATTATACAAAGTTTTCAAAAGGAATTCCGCTTAGAATCATGTATGCAAAGTGTACCTAGCGTTACATACATTCAGTGCATTGCCAGACTTAGATTGAGCTCCCACAACTTACAAAATAGAAGTTGGACTCCGTGCCAAAACCTCAAACTTAAACTTCCTATTGCTGCTTCTTTGTACGGTGTTTTGTCTCGGAGTTGTGGACGACAGGCCTCACTTTTTTATACAACGCCTAGTTTACACGGATGAATGCAAAGAATTGTTCTCCTGTCAAATTTCATGGAAAAGGATGTTGCAATTATGTCATGTACAGATACTAATATCCTGTTTACCTTGAGCAAGTTTTTACACAGGTGTCTTCCAAAGCAGATCTGAATTAGAAATATGTAAGTAGAAGCAAAACGCTCAACACAGTGTAACTCATTATTATACGTCCGTCTAGGTGAAACCACATCTCTGTTTATTGAAGGTTGTTAGGATGTGTCGCAAGCTTGCAACTATTATGCTTATTCACAATCTAAATAAAACACTCAAGATATTATTTGTATAACCATCTTTAGATGTGCTTGCATGAAACTACCCTGAGATATCACTATTACTGTGACATAAGGGTACAAAGCAAAGATTAAAATCATGTACATTTTATATGTAGAAAGCATTAGTCATGGGTACTATAGGGTACTCTAGTTACCCATCGTCATTTTATACAATTTATCAGCAGAATGCATTAGCTTTGGGTAACATAGGGTACATTAGTTTCCCGTAGTCATTATGTCTGGGTGCCAACTCAGACATTTTGTTTTTCGTAGAATTCTTTCTTTCTTTCTTTCTTTCTTGCTTCTTTTTGACCAGATTTATCTGGAGTTTTTCTCGGACCCTACAATTACGAAAACCACCAAAATTGACATAGTAAATAATCTATCAGTGAAATTACGCACCTGATTTGGAATAGTCATGATGATTAAAATTATGCTAATGAGCGGCAATTAAAATTTTATAAGCACCATATCTTCCAAATTATTGGAGATAGACACATTGTTCTAACTTACACATATAGGTTAGAGAGAAATGGTAAACCCAATAGCATACAAACAAATCTTGGGGAATTTTAATGTATGCTTAATTCTCCCAATTTCTCCCCAATCCACATGCAGGCCTTCAAGTGCCTGCTGTATGACCTGTTGCTTGACCTCTATGGTGCCAGGCAACCATTTTGCATTCATAATCAATTAGCTTGAACCTGTCTCACAGGCAGCTTTCTATCCATGAATGCTAGGTGTATGCTTTGGAAGGGTTGGATCTTGCAGCAAAAAAAAGTAAAAAATATGTGGGGAGACTCCCAACAACTCTGTAATGAGGTTCTCCATAAAATACAGAGAATCTCTTTCTGTTCATGCAGGAACAGATTGACTCCATGCTGCCATAAGTACCAGGCAGGCTATAGTTTCCACTAGTGCAAGACAGACCTGTCAATGCACCATGACTAAAACTGGTGTCCCAGCTGGCTTAATTTTGCCTGAGGCAATGTCAGTCTGCTGAGGTTACCAGTCCCAAGGGAACACAGGCTCCAGACGTCTAGGTAGAACAAGCCTGAGTGTACCCTCTGTTATTAATAGACTAAATACAGGGCTGAGTCGGCCAGACCAAGGAGGGTAGAATTTGTGTCATCTCAGTGGACACTTTCATGTCTTTGTTTTCTTGTAACCAGTTAGATGAAACCTGTTCTTTATAGCCAATACTGCGACAGTATAGTTTTTGTCTTGGTTCACAGGTACATGTTTATGTAGTTTCTTGACAGCTTCTGTTAAAATTTGTTTATGTAATAAAGAAAGAAAGACAGTTTTGTATTGCATGTATACACATCCTCTTGAATTATAATATGTATACACTGTACATATATATGTGCATGTATGAATAATGTACATATACATGCACACATACTCATCCATACTGCCCAGAAGGGCTGACCCTCTCAAGAGTGGACACTTTTCTCTGGTCCCAGGGATAACCACTTTTAGACAGGTTTCACTGTATTAGTAAGCACTGGATTTTTCTCTCTTTCTGTCTCTCTGCTTCCTTCCTTTCTTTCTTCCTTTCTTTCTTTCTTTCCCTTTTTCTTTCTTTCTTTCTTTCTTTCTTTCTCTCTTTCTTTACAACCAAACTAGGTCTGGTGATTTTCTCAAGCACTATTTTTCTGAAAACCACCAAACTTGCTATGGTGACTAACCTAACTAGTGAACTTGTGAATCTCATTCGAAATAGTCATGATGTTTCAAAGTATGCAAATTTACAGGCAATTAAAATTTCAAAAGCTCCATATCTTCCTAAATATTGCAGATACTCAAAATTGCAATGTGCATACACAGGTTTGTGACACCTGCCGATATAATCGACAGTACAAGTTAAGTAGAATTTCAAATAATGCTAATAAGGGGCTTTGAAAAGTTTAAAAGTTGAACATCTCCAAAACTATTATACATAGACATGTCATTTCAACTTCAATGTACAGGTTTGTGGCAAAGCCGCATCCAATTAACCATGCACCAAAGTTGTAGACTTTCAATTGATGCAAATTAGGTAAACATGCAAAATGTAAATCTTGGATAGCTTGAAAAAACTAGTATAGATTGCCATTCCTTCTTCAATTTATGGGTTTGTGGCAAAGCCCCATCCATTGAACCATAAACCAAAGTTGCAGCCTTACAATTTAGGCAAATTCGGCAGATACGCAAAATTAAAATGTTGAATAGCTTCAAAACTAGTATACATAGTAGTAGTGTCATTCAAATTTCATTTTCTAAGTTTGTGACATGCCCACAACCAATGGATCAAGAACCAAAGTTGTGGCATTTTACTTTTAAAAAATTAGGGTAATACTCAAAATTTAGATTATGTTGGACAATGTCAAAGTGGAGCATTCCAAACTGGTCTGATTTTGAAGGCACCCAGACAGATTTGCTGTGAAGCAATTCTTCTTTTCTAGTTTTATATTGGTGCTCTACGAATTTCTCATATATTGAAGACTATTATATCAGTACTTTAAGAGATTTTATTGTACTCATAATAGACCTGTTCATACCAACTTGTACCGAATTTATCCGGACCCTAATTAATTAGGCGTTCCATTGTCGGCCTGATTATTAAATCAGCAAGTGGCCGAGTCGGGCTCACGCCTTCGTATGTTCATAACGGATGCCGCGGCTAACGCTAGTGATTACAGCATGTATTGAGCTGATCAGTGCAAAGTTTTTACCTAAAATGTCATATCAGTGGTGAACGTGCATTTTTGTTTTGCTGACGGTTTAGTTTTTCATTAAACCCAAGCACTCTCTGTGTTTTGCTCTCTGATCCTCCCACGTGTAATCCAGCCAGCGTGGTCGAGCACAAAATGTAAACTAGAAAAGATGATTTGCTTCACAGCAAATCTGGCCTGGTGCCTTTAAAATGAGAACAGTTTGAAAAGATACACTTTGCCATTTTTCAACATAATCTAAATTTTGTGTATTGGCCTAATTTGTAAAAATTAAAATGCTGCAACTTTGGTTCTAGGTACATTGGATCTATGTCACAAACTTATAAACTGAAATTTGAGTGACACCACTATCTACAGCAGTTATGAAGCTATTCAAAATTTTAACTTTGGTTCATGGTTCATAGAATGCACCTTCTTGTCCCAATAGGGAAGGGCAGTTTCTTAAGTTTCCAGAAACTTCCACTGCACGGCGCGAGTCATCGCTTTCATCCGGGTACTCGCCTGCGGGTAAACATTGATGTCGGCGGATTTGCAAACACTGTGATAACATTGTACGTATCGGCAATCAAAGTGCCAAAAATGTTCCTTTTCACATAATATCTGCTAATAAATTTTACACACACGAAAGATAAGATTGTATTATAGGAGAGCATGAATGCATTTGTTCGTATGTTGTGTTCAAAAAGTGAAAAATCCATTTGAACCGCGGTGACCGGGAACCGCATTCTGCTTTTTACATTCCTGCGTAGCGCCACGTACTCGACTATGTGAATGGTCGAGAGAAATGCAATAATAAAGAATATTCGTCGACATTGGTCATCGCGTTTTAAGATTAAGAAGTCGATTGTATTTTATTTGCCGGGTGTGTTGTCATTGTGTCAAAAATAAAGACAAGTCGACAACCTCATCAGAATATGTTATTGCAGATGAATTCCCAACTTTTACAGTGTTACTGTATGTGTGTGGGTGGGTGTGGGGGGGGTCGGCAGGTAGCGTTAGAAGTTAAATTAAAATTAAAATCAAACTCCACAACAATGTGTATTGCGTTGATTCCTTGATTGCATTACTTTCTACAAAAAGTATTTATTAGTGATAACATTATCATGATTATGAGTTATACTTGGTTATTTCATTCGCCAAGAAAAACGCTCAGTTTGCACCATGCGTTAACACATCATAGTATGCGACGCTGCTCAGGTTGACCCGCTATTGAATACCCGGATGAAAGCTGTCTGCAGCGCCACATGGCGGTCAATGAGAGAACGCAGAGTTATTGCTCTACCATATTGAAGTTGCGGTGGTACCTTTATGTATAATAGTTTTTAAGTTATTGAATATTTAGAATTTGTGTATTACCATTATTCGTATAAATCAAAATCCTACAATTTGGTCCATGGTTCATTGGATGCACGACTATTTCAAACCACGTTCACAAATTCATTGGTAGGTCAGTCACCATGGCAAATTTGGTGGTTTTCGGTAAAACAGCGGCCGAGAAAAACTCCGGACAAATTTGGTCGTGAAGAAGAAAGAAAGAAAGAAAGAAAGAAAGAAAGGAAGAAAGAAAGAAAGAAAGAAAGAAAGAAAGAAAGAAAGAAAGAAAGAAGGAAGGAAGGAAGGAAGGAAAGAAAGAAAGAAAGAAAGAAAGAAAGAAAGAAAGAAAGAAAGAAAGAAAGAAAGAAAGAAAGAAAGAAAGAAAGAAAGAAAGAAAGAAAGAAAGAAAGAAAGAAAGAAAGAAAGAAAGAAAGAAAGAAAGAAAGAAAGAAAGAAAGAAAGAAAGAAAGAAAGAAAGAAAGAAAGAAAGAAAGAAAGAAAGAAAGAAAGAAAGAAAGAAAGAAAGAAAGAAAGAAAGAAAGAAAGAAAGAAAGAATAATTCTTGGAAAGAATGTCTGGGTTGGCAACCAGACATAAGAAAAAGCAGGGTGCGCTTCTCGAAGTGAACCGAATAAACCAGAGTCCTTTCAACTGGTCTATTGCAGTAGACTTGTATCAGGCGCTGTGGAACTATTCTAATAGCTAGTAGTATTACCACGCAAGGAAGACAAAAGTATCAACTAGGTCTGGGAAGGTGAAAGTGACAAAACAATAATCATGTTTTTATACGACAATCTCAATCAACTCCAATGGGGAAGAGTGTGTAGCCAAGTATCATCACATCTGAAAATTAAACACAAACATATATTTGTTGTGTACATATTATGATGACAAGAATATTAACATTCTTCTGATGTGTAGCTATGATATAAAGTTTGATAACATGTTTTACAGGGTGGAGTTTTCAGTATGTAACAAGATATCTGATCACATCTGAATGTCCATACAGAAATATCGATCTCGTTAGGATGCACACACACACACACACACACACACACACACACACACACACAGATATATATATATATATAAACACAGGCAAAATGTGAAGTAGACTTTCAGCTCATGTGATTCGTGTTTTTATAAAGAAATATAAGACTCGTGCATTTTCCTAAATAAGATTATTCGCCATAACTTTGCAAAGCAAATTGATCCTTGGAAGGCGAAAAAATTGTTTTCATTTCTGGATTCCTTTTCCATTATTTGATGAAAAGAAAAATTACATAAAAAGTGATATGACAGATTTATATATGTGTTTTGTCATGGTGTTCAGACACCGTATGACAATTTTCCTATCCCGGGATTGTGTGAAATGCTCAAATGCACCTCTTACCAAAGCTCAGACAAAACCCACGAAAATGGATCGTATATTGTACACAAAGTCAACAGCTGACAACAAAATGTATTCAAGGAATTTAAATATATATATACACGGAAATTGCAAAATGTGTACAAGGAACCAGAAAGACCTAAGTTATCCATCATATTATCACTATCTCACATCACAACCTTGTGTATGCCAAACATATGCAAATTTCAAAAGTTATCCATCATATTATCACTATTTCACATCACATCCTTGTGTATGCCATATATAAGCAAATTGCAAAACGTGTACAAGGAAACATATAGACTTACGTTATCCATCATATTATCACTGTCTCACATCACATCCTTGTGTATATGATACACAAAATCTCTTATCAGTAGTTATCCATCATTTTGTTACTATCTCGTATCACATTCAATATGTAATATGTAAAACACAAAAATAACGAACATTACATGAATGGAATATTTTCGGATAAATGGCACTGAAACGAGTCTTGTGCTAGTTCCCCGCTGATGACCCAATTTCTACACAGAGGCTAATAAAGCCTACATGTTTGCCTCTAAATTCAAATTTGATGAATATGATATGTTCTTTAAATGAAATAAGGACGTTCATATATGCAATGATTAAGAACTACTGAACTACACATCAGGGCATGCACTTTAATCACATGTAGAAATGTAGCTTAAAACATGCCTGCTGGACCTAATCGTGTAGAAACGGAAACCGGCACAAGAGCTCAATTATGTATTGCAATGAAAACTATTAAATAACAATCTTTTTAAGTGACCAACCACCGAACCGAAGTTCTGGGACTTATGCCAGTGAAATTCACGGACACGTTTCGGTGTATTACGCACGCATTGTTCCAGCAACAAATAATAAATGATTTTTTTTTATTCATATGACATGACATGTTCTGGCAAATATTATGACTTTTATGTCCAAACACTCTATTCAGGACCCATTTTTTTCCAACGAAAGATTATTTTTCCACACTAACAATACTCATGAAGGACTTGTCCTCTTGGTCCTTTGCGCTGAAAATTTGGTCACCAGAATTTTCATGAACCAGCATTAGTTTCCTCAGACAATACTGGCTTTAAGTTTATTTGTTTGTTTACTTGTATGCTTGTTAGCTTGCGTACAGAGTTTACTTCAAGGATCAAAATGTAACAGTTATAAAGTGTGCTTTCTAATACCAGTTTTACCTCTTCGCTCAATCTTGGTATCATAGCCGTCCGCTAAGCAGTTCTAGTGTTAGTGTAAGCGAGATAGAAGAAGAAGAAGAAGAAGAAGAAGAAGAAGAAGAAGAAGAAGAAGAAGAAGAAGAAGAAAAGAAGAAGAAGAAGAAGAAGAAGAAGAAGAAGAAGAAGAAGAAGAAGAAGAAGAAGAAGAAGAAGAAGAAGAAGAAGAAGAAGAAGAAGAAGAAGAACAACAACATCAACAACAACAACAACAACAACAATGTATTTGGAAACTACACCGTTACAACAGGGACATCAATCAAACGGGGTTATTTGGTGCGTCCATACATTTCCTTTGAATACATTTGTAAAATACAATTACAAAGTATAAAAGTTAAAGTGTTCAGTAGATTAATTCCGTTAGCTAACATAAATGATGTATGTACATGCATAATATAATAATATAAACCTCATCTTGAAAAAACTTGCTCGTGAAATTCTGAAAATCCCAAATTACTTCCTTTATCAAGTAGGGACGTTTTCGATCAAGAAACGAAAACAGTAAAACGAGAAAACGCTGATACGAAAACACGAAAATGCGAGTGCGAAAACACGACATAATTGCTGTTGTGTTTTCGCATTTTCGCCTTCGTGTTTCATATTTTAGTGTTTTCGCATTCGTGTTTTCTTGTGTTCGACCAAGGAAGAAAACAGTAAAACAAGAAAACGAGAAAACGCTAACACGAAAACACGAAAATGCGAGTGCGAAAACACGACATATTTTCTGTCGTGTTTTCGCGGTTGTGTTTTCGCATTTTCGCCTTCGTGTTTTTTATTTTATTGTTTTTGCATTCGTGTTTTCTTGTTTTCGCTGCTTTTTGTTCTTATTTTCTTGTTTTCGCCTTCGCATTTTATGGACAAAGAAAAATATTTTAGTTGGCACTTTTGTGCCACCATTCTTTAAGATTGAATATTTTGGAACTCCTTGCAAAATTTAAACTGGATAAAACTATAACAAGACGCCACATCATCATGCATAATTTACATATCGAATCCAAAAGACATGCATAATCGCCCGTGCAGTACACATATAGATCAAAGGGCATGTAATTTATGTACCTTTATTGAAACGTATTGTTAGAACGCGATACAATTCAATTATTCCATAATTTTTTGAGGAACAAGAATTGTCGATAATTCCAATAGTACTAACCAATAAAACTCTACAGGTTTACTTTGTCATTTGATGCCAGTATTTGATAATACAGTCATCGGAAATGTAAAAAATGTGTGTTGAAATATGGATGAAGAAACAGACTGACTGGAAAACACCAAAAGAGGCCAGGAGGTTTTATCTGTACAGTTTTGTAGTGTAAGTCAGAGACTTTGCTGTACTGTGATTGTTGCTCCTGTGTTAAAGGTGGTTTTTGGTTTTGGATTGTGTTCGGTTTTTGTTTACTTATGTTTTCCCTGTCATTTGTTTGTTTGTTTTTTGGAGGTTTTGTCTGTTTGTTCGTTTGTTTGTTCGTTTGTTTGTTTGTGTTTTTGTTTTTGTTTTTGTTGTTGTTGTTTTTTGTTTGTTTGTTATCTTTTTATTTTTTTATTTCTTCATTTTTTGTTTTTTGTATCTTTTTGTTCTATTTGGTTTTTGTTTTTGTTTGCTTTTTTCTTTGTTTATTTATTTTTGCTTTGTTTTTGTTTTTGTTTATTTTGGGTCGGTTTTTTTCGTTTTTGTGTTTTTTGTTCCATTTTCTCTACTGGCTTATTTTATATCATTTACTTTATTACAGCAGAGCGATTCAAAGTACGGTATACCACAGGGACCAAACCAAGTGCGCATACCACAGAGATGTTAACACTAACTCTGCATGGACCACAGGGGATCTCAAAAGAACTTATGTTCAAAGTCAAAGGACCAAGAGTTTATGCAGGATCGTATGTTGGACTTTTTGCATTGTGTGTCTTACATCAGGAATAAAAGGGATGTAGTCTTATGGGACTTCTGTGTTCCTTTTATTGACTTCTTGGAATAAAAATGGAATATACGCTCTCTGTATTTTGCTTTAGTGGTTTGCGAGACTTAAAATTTTTATTAAGAGCACAACTACCTGCATATTATAAGTTGAAGAGATCAAAACAAATGCTCTGAAATCAGTTAAGTGTGGCAAATGCGAACATTTCATGTCGCTATAGTTAGGTGCTTTGTCAGTAGACTGTCCTTTTGTTCGAAACGGCTCGTCTTTATATCTGAAAAGATCACATCTTTAATTTTCATATGATGTATAATTTGACTACTTTGAGTACAAGATTAAATTCCTATGACCTAAATACCGAAGCAGTGTTTTACGGTTATCACATGTCGCCGTTTGGGTTTTTTAGTTCCGGGAATTACACGTGTTTACACATGTTTTACATTCGGTCTCATAGGAACTTTTTCACAAATGTCTTTTATGCTCAAAGTGAAAAACAAAATGAATCCATTTTGGTTTCACTTAAACAAACTTCTGGTGTTTAAAATGTTTTTGTGTCACTAATTTTGGCGTTACCTCTGTTTCCATTAGTTAAAACTAAGCTACAGACCAAGGAGAAGAGAAAATTGTTAAAAGACAGGGAATCCTAGTACTGCCACCCAATGAGGAACAATGTTTGTCTTTTCCACAAGAAAATTTCCTCTGTGTTTCACCATAATCTGAGGGACGCTTTTGGAAATGACGTTGATAATAGGAAACGCACGCACGCACACACACACACACGCACACACACACACACACACACACATACATACGCAAAAAATTAAGATAGAAAACTTGCAGCGCCACCTGATGACCAAATTAAGGTCTAGAGGTCCCCCAAAGTAACCCTATGCAATTTTAAAGCAGTTGGGGATGAAAATTTTGAACAAAGTTTGCAACATTAAAAAAGATATTGGAGCCTCGTCATTTGAACAAACTTTGAAAAGATACATCCAGGGTACATCCCCACCAAGTTTGAAGTGAATCTGGCTAGTGGTTTTGGAGAAAAAGTTGTAAGCGGTGAATTTGTGGACGGACGGCGCAAGACAGACTATCCCATAAGCTAAGGTGTCTGACAAGTCAGCTGTGCTAAAAACGTGCCCTAATTTTATTTTAACTTTTCTGAAAGTTACAAAATAGGAGGAAACCGAGAGTAGGAGTAGAAGTAATAAAATTAGTAGCAGAATTAGTAGTAGTAGTAGTAGTAGTAGTAGTAGTGGTAGTAGTAGTAGTAGTAGCAGTAGTAGTAGTAGTAGTAATAGTAGTAGTTGTAGTAGCAATACTAGTAGCAGCTGGAATTATAGAGAAAATTTCCAAAGCCCATTATCATAAGTCCTAATCCACGCCTACGCTTATTCTGTAGTATTGTCAGGTAGAAGTACTTACGCTAAACCATAATAAAGGTAACATCAAATTTACACAAAGATTGCACTCGTTTTTTTTTTTTTTTTGGTTTTTTTTTTTTTTTTTGTATTTTTTTTTTTTTTTTTTTTTTTGTTCTTTGTTTGTTTTTTTTTTTTTTGTTTTTGTTTTTTTTTTTTGTTTTTTGTTTTTGTTTTTTGTTTGTTTGTTTGTTTGCTTGTTTGTTTTTCGTAACAGACTCTTTACATAACGGGCCATAAAGTTGCTATCGCTCAGAAAAAATACACTGGACAGAAAGGCAAGATGGAACGAAGACTTTTTTTTACATGTTTCTGTTGTAAAATATAATTCTCGCATCTTTGAGTTGGCCGGTGTATGCGGGAAAAGGTGTTTCCAGCAGTGCGTGCTCATGAACTATCCAATTGGTCCTAAATTGGTTGCAAAGCTTTGTTGCCTCTGTTACCATGCCAGCGTGGCGATTTTATTTGATGGGTATACGCAGCAAACTGCAGTCATGTTATTATTCCGGTGGGTCTCTATCCAACGCCATACAACAGTGCGCTACATATTTTTATTTGATTTACACATAGCTTGCACCGAAAGCTGTTGACCTGGGTCATGTTGTCTTGACAGGTCTCATCTTCAATTCTCAGTCAAATTGTATTGCATTGTTGTTGAAATCAGTTGAAAACGCTGAAGCACACAACATTTGACCACCAGCCGGTTTTGGCCGGTTTAAGGGGGAAACGGGTGAATATGAAACACGTTTCTTCGCCTTAACACCATAAATTGATTAAGTAACGCATTTTTACTTCGACAATGGATATTTGTAATTTGAAAGCCTTAGTAAAATCACAACAAACACATGGCTTATTTTATCAGTCAAAGTCAAATGAAACCGTTAAGTTGTATTTCCAAAAGCTTTTTCAGCCGGTGGCCTTTGGTTCATTGGTTTGCAGATCTGAGTTTTAAAGCGCACCACTTGTTTCAAAGATTTTATTCAGACCACAGTAACTAGTAATGAAAGCAGGTGGCAAATTTTGATTTTATTGTCTTCTTTATATAAATACTAAGTGTGATTTATTTTCTCTACGGAAATGGTAACTGAGGTAACATGCAATTTGATATATATTTGCCACAGGGATGTTATATGAGTTTGGATGTGAATGTTATGAATAATATATAACCCTAGCTTTGTCTTTTACGCAAAGACTGAAACAGCCTTGTCGTATGACACTATATGGTAAAAATATCCATCAAAGTGCCGAACTTAACTGATTAAGGCCAAACACAGAGTACCAAGAAAGCATTTCCACTCTACAAAGGTACATGACTATGCAGGAATACTTCTTCATACAATATCCATAAATACCTTAGGCTTTAGCTATTTTCAGATTGAATAGTGGTCTATGGCTAATCATACAGAAATACCTTGGGAAAGTCATAATGTGTAATTTTACTCGCTCTTGCCATTGGCTCAAGGTATACGGCAACTGCGCTTGTCCGGCTACGTAGTGCAAATAATAAATTGGATATACGGTTACGTGGTAATGTAGTAGATATTATTGGATGTGTTCTATGCTTTTCGTCAGGATTAAGCATGAGATGTCTCAAAACTAAAAATTAACGCTAGAGGGTAAAGATACTGTTTACTGTTTTAAAGCTGCTGTTACGATGCCCACTTTAAGAATTTTCTAGATCGTATCCGAACTCAACACAGAATGAAAATGATGAGAAACCTTTAACAATAACAATATATTAACAATCTAAAACCAGTACAAAGTAGATACATGGAGGTATACACTTAGCTATGCTGATACCCCAATAATTAACAGACTGCAGGTAAATCCTAATCCATGGTGAGAGATTTTCAATAGGTACTTTCCTACAGCTCCATGTTCTATGGTAGGTACAAAATAGTCTGGTCCAAATCCCAAAGAGGAACAGATTTCTTCCACTGTGGCACACAGAACACGGTGCCGGTTCAGTTCTTACAGGTACAGTTTGGTTTCAATATCATAATGTACTAAACACCAAATATACCTGTCCACTCAAAGGCACCCTCCACACTCCATAGGTACAATGTATAAATGAGCATAGTTTTGGCAATAGCGATGGCTCACAGTCCCATAGGATTGATGTCACAATTCTCCTCCTCAGTCATGCAGGGAGCTATTTTATATACCCACGCTGAGAACTCTCACCACTATTCTACAGCTTTCTAATTAATCACACATCACACTTCCCCAAGATCTTTCTGGACCACATCAGAACTTTCCTCTTGTTTACCACTGCGTATGTATGTAGGTCACCACTTCATTGTTCACAAGCTATACGAGAGTCACCCCAAGAAAGCAGGCCAACCCTCTGACCTGGCACACACTCCATGAATTCAGTGACCTCACCATATAAAAACAAACAGCCCACATTAATAACACATGCTTACTAAAGTATTGAGATGGCGTCACTGCGACTCCTTAGGGTTACACATGATGAAAGCCTTTCTCCTTGTTCCTGGCACAGTTTGCCTTGAGAGCAAATTTCATTTGATTCTTATTAATGTGTCTGTTTATGAATTACGGTATTTTAGATAAATACACACATTTTGAATTCAAATTGCACCCCATTCCTTTCTATTCAATGTGTTGTTTCTTCTCAAACATTTGCTTTCTCATCTATTTTCATTTCGTTTTTCATTTGTTTGGGACATTCGTTAATTTGTTCTTTATTTGGCAATAAATAATCATTTTGTTCGGTGAAGTTCAAAAATACGTATTCACGGTATCACATATGTCTTCCTTGTCTATTTGTAAACCATGCCGTTTTCATCTCAAACTAGTTTTGGTTCAACAGCCATTTATATGTACATGAAAAAGCTCACGTGAGTGGAGTTCTCTAAGCTTTGGGGTCTGTATGTACACCTTATTCACTTGAACACATTATAGTCATTATAATCATTAACTGAAGATTAGTATTACTATTATCTTTATACCTAGCATCACCTTTTGTCTTTGCAAATCTTACAGAATCAAATAAATTTTATACTTTGAGTTTACACTCCATGACGCAGTCTTCATTTTAAAGTAACAAATGTTCCTGCCTGAGAAATACGGTTGACATGAAGTACTTTATGAAGTAGTACTGTTTTCTGCTTTGCAGGACCCACGAATACATAGTGAAGGCAGACCTTTACTTTTATCGGATAAATAGCATCAATGTACGAACACACGGCACAGACCGCTGGCATTTAGACAGGGTATGGATATGTTTCTTGGCTATACGGTGATTCTATATGATTATACGGTGTCTAAAAACTAAAATGGTCCTCTCCGTACTTTAATATGAGATAAAAAGTCATGTACTTTTGGAAAGGATTTTTTCAAACATGGTTTATTCATGGGCTTTGAAAATGACCTTAAAATGTCCTGCGGTTTTGTGATATTTTTCAATGCCTATTTAAAGATGAGATTTTGGCTTTTATAGTAATTACTTCCTTTAGATGATGAATGAATTACTCCATTTAAATAAAATTTTTCCATTTATTTCAAACACTACTATGAAATTGAAAAGGGACGGTAGGTAGTATGGGCTCTTTACTGCCTGATGTTTAAAATAAAGTTGGTAACTTTTATGTCATTGATTCCTTTGGTGTATATGTTTTCAGATTGTTCTCTTGGAGCTACTGTCTGACCGATGGTGGGAATTCGTATGCGACTGCGAACTTGACATTTTGGATAAACCTATCAAAGGCATAGAGGATAATTTCACGGTATTTTCCACTTATAAAGGTACATAACATAATAATTTTACTCAGTGAAGCAAATATGTAAGTGTTCCATAGTTACCTGAAGCCTTAATCATATTACTATTATTTGAATTGTATACCATCAAGGCAGGCATTTTACCATGATAAGTTGAACTTGCCCGAAGTGTGGACTTTACTTTACTGCAACTGATCTTACTTTTTGAAATTTAGTACAAAAAACGACGATCTGCTCTGAATTCGAATAATACCATATTTATTTCTGTGAAGACCAATCTGTCATATAAGTACTAGCATCGCTACTGTTACAGAGACCATAAGAAATCTCCAAGTCAACAGCTTCCTCGGGGGGCCTTGGGCCAATGTTCCCAAAGGCAATTGGGAAAAAGCAATTGGCTTTATCAAAACATGGCGGAGAGTAAAAAATTAGCTCAACATTTTCGTTAAAAAACAACCTACAAACACCAGTAAGATTAATGGGGGAAATTGGATAGGATAATATCATAACGCAACCATCATGTACGATCTAAAATATGTGTGGCGCATTGTAACCACTGTCGCAATACATTTCTGGTGTGACATTCAGTTTTATGTCGTAACTGTGAGAATACCAATGCACTTCAAAATATGTAACGTAACGCAATTAAAATTAGCAAGGATCGCATGTTCAAGTGTTTAATAAGCAAACGCGAATCAGTTAGAAAAAATAACTCCATTTTCAGAAGTGTCAATTCTGACACTTTGGCGCAAAATGGCTGTCATGAAAACAATGAAAAGTGAAGTTGAAGTGGGTAGATATGTGGTTTATTTCAGGTAACTTTCCAGACTCGTTCCCACATTCTTGATTAGGTACCAATATCGTTCAGAGTACACTTACAAGACAGTAACTCTGTGACAAAAAATGATAATAGTTATAGAGCTCTGTACGGTACAGGATCCTATGTACGAGGACAATCAATAGCTATAACAATTATGGTGACTACGAGTACGGTGAAATCTGCAAGTACAGAAATACAGGACCTATCTTACAAACAGTCTCATACAATGATGTAAAATACAAACAAAGAGAAATAGAATGTTCATAAATCGAATACATAAGCGACACAAACTTGCATCATATATGAGCGTCATACTTACAACTGTTGCAGGCTACCCAGCACAGCTTGTTTCAAAGTCTACCAAAACTAATGTTGTTTAATCTCAATAGGATTTTCTCTAATAAACATCAAGATATTTAAAGTATACGAAAGTAATCTCGTCAGAGTGTTTCAAATAACTTTGCAAACATAATACAAGCATCTGTGTCACCTGTACGTTACCTAACAAAAATCACTTTGTGGAAACAAAGTGACAAGAAGATTGGACAAAATGCCTGTCGGTCAACATGGGATCCTCTCCTTTCATATATTCAGTACTATTACATTCTAATTCACTGTCAAAAAAAAACCGACAAGAAAAGAGCTCACACAGGAATAAAAAGGTAAGTAACGCGGGATTGAATGAATGAACTGACATCAGCATTTTTACTGGCAAAAAGACAACAAACCGATCAAGATCAGTCTCCTCCTGTATCTTCCATTCAATATTTCGAGACTCTGTTAACTCTTCTAAAGACAACTGCAACTAAATTCGAACCACTTATGACAAACTGCTCAAAGTCGTTATGAGGATGCTAGGTTTTTAAACCTGGGGAAAGCTCCTTTCATTCAAGCACCAACATTGAGCCCAAAGCACGCCCAAGTACGCTGTTGAATGAGTTCAAAGCTTTGCAATGAAACAGTTAGTAATTTGGACAAATACCACTGCACCATCTAAGATGTTACAGGTGAAAACAAAAGATGAGCATGCCCATAAAGGCCAACAGTGCATTTTTTAAAAATTATATTGGTTATCAAAACATACGCAGGTTGAGCTACATGTAAAATCTCTGAAATCCTTGCCAGGAAATTCTCTGTAAGAGATGTCAATTAGAGACACCGCATAAGACAAGAAACTGTGGTTTTAGAATGATACCAACATCATGTATATTGACATGTTTCAAGTAGATCAGCTGTGTGTATACAAATTCGCATATAGGGTGCAAAAGTTTACACTGAAGCGGTTCGATATCATACAAAGCTAATGGTGACCATGGTGCTTTGGCGTTGCAGAGAAAAAGTTAAACCCCTTGACAGAACTGGAAACTAGAGTTTTGGGGGCATAGAGTTCCGAAGCTTGGCAATTGATGAGATTCAAAAAAGCAAACAACTTCCGGTGATAGAACACAAAAGTGAGGACGTGGTAACTGCCTCGCAGTGGCATTACGTAATAGTACAGAAAAACATAACCCATGTTCATGAATTTCCAACCCAACAATGACAGCAAAGATATTCCAGAGTTACCAAAGCATCATTATTCATTAAAATGTAATCAAGCACTTCACAATTTTGTTAGGTGAGCAGAGTACAACAAAATGATGTGAACATAAGCCATTTACCATTTTGAAATAAAGCCCCAACATTAAATATTTTCTCCTGTCTGCAGACTCAACCATCCCAAGCACTTGAAATCCATATTCGCACCCTATATCTTCATTACATCCATAACCTGTATGAAGCTGTTCTTTATGATGTGTCCTAATATAGCACAACATCGCTGTGTACATTTATCAATAAATGGAAGGCATATTTGAGGTTTGTTACACAAATGCGTTCCACAGCCGACCACAGTAACAGTCGAAATTTTTAGGAATTTGGGTATTAGTAAGTATACTTGCCGCTAAACCACCATTTGCAAAGACCTCTGTGTCTGGGTTAAATGCCCCTGAAATCCAGTTGAGTTCACTTAGTTGATTCCTAAAAATCTGACAGTCATGTGGTGCTATCTCTCGATTCCTTAGGAACTGGTGGTGACTCCCAATAGGCATGCTCTCCACACCACCCTTCCTCTTTTGGAGATTGGTTAGTTAACATCAGCTGAAAGCGGAAGTGGGGTGTGTTGGGTGGGCTTCTCTGGTGGTCGAAAGTGTAAGTATACTTACTAATACAGAAATTACTACAAAGTCCACATGTTAGTTCTGTAATTATCCCTCTTGACCACAATTTTTCCGGTATATTACATCCAGTGCTTGAGATCCACCCACTGGGGGCCCTCAAGGCACACAAAGAGCCACTTGTTCAACATGACTAAAACCAGAGCAAGGTCCTGCCGGGTAGGAGCTGCACCGCTGCTGGACTGTCAGTGAACAAGGACACAATGAGTGCAGCAGATAGCGATTGTTCCCAATGCAAAGGTCTAGGGCCTTGGCAAGGGTTGAAGAGATGGCTGACCGGAAACCCTGCACTGTACTGGAGCTCTTGCCTAAACATTCCCACTGATACAGCAGGGAGTGGGCAATGTCCGCAATGCTTGAAGAGCAAGGGTAAATTCCATTACAGGTGCACCTTCCAAAAACACTCTCCAACAAGCCAAGTAGGAAGTTAGAGAAAAAGATCAAAGCCCTCCTCTGGCAATTCAATCGGAGACCATTTCCAAGAAACCTCTATCATGGATGTGCTGTGTTTAAACCACCAAGTGTGTAGGTTGACCACTCAAGAGTTCCTGTGGAATATGGCTGTCTACAGCTGCACCATAAGTTTTGGGCCATGGTGGTAAATGTACAGGAGGCTCAACACTTAGTGCCAACAGGTCTACTGAGCTATTGCTCCAGGGCTGCCAGGGTGTGATGGGGACCAGATTACAATTGTCGGACTGAACTTGCACATTACCATTGGAAGGATCTGTGAAGGTGAAAAAGTGTAACCCCAAGGCTTGCCCCACTCTATGGTTAGAGCTTCAACAGCTAAGGCCATATGGTCTGGGACAGGTGAAATGTAAACTGGCGGTTTCACATTCTCACAAGTTGCAAACAAGTCGCTATCAAACCCACATGTGGAGTACCCCATCTGGCCCTAATGGCCTGAGTGATCCATGGGAGGAGGGACCACTCCATCCCTACTGGCTGACCTTTTCTAGAGAGTTGGTTAGCCAGGATATTTTGATGTCCTGGAATGTGCCTTACATGCTTGCAGATGTCGTGTTTGGAGCACCATCAAGTAATACATCAGGCTAGCTCCATCAGCTTCTTGGATTGATTCCTGCCTTGCCTGTTGATGAAAGCCACCACGGTTGTGTTGTTGCACACTATGATGACAAGTTTAGAGCCAGTAGGTCCTGGAAGTGGAGGAGTGCCAAGTGTATTGCCTCCAGTTTCAGCCGGTTTATATGGTGGGACAGGAAGGATACCGGACAAGGGCCTGATGCTGTCTGGGATGCAGGGTACCTGGCTGGAGAATAGGAGCTAACGAAATCACCAACTGCTCACTTTGAGGTGGAGCCACCTGAGCTCCAAGCACTGGGACCTGTAAGACCAATATCCCAACAACTTTAGTTGATGCTTTCCTGACTTCTTTCAGTCATTCTTCAAAGAAGAAACAGCCTGAGGCTCAGAGGAGGTGATCAGCAATATATCAGCCTGCATCATCATGCTCTTGGCCATTGGCTCCAAGGCAACGACAACTCTTGGATCAGTGACTAGAGCAGCAGTGAATGTTGTTTGGGTAACAGAAGGGCACTCATGACCTCCAGAATGTGATATATTGCTGCCAGACATGCCACTACAATGTATCTTCTCCTAACTCTGGTGGGTTTCTGGTGTAGACATATCTGCCACACAAGACTGTGGATGAATGGCGTGGGCAAGTCTACACGTTTTCTCATGCGGAGTTGGTGGTGAAGACTCAATGGAGTCAGACTCTCCAGCTGGGCTACAGGCTGCCACCTACTCCTCACACGAAGAGACTTCTTCCGTATCTGCTTGAAGGGCATTCCTTTGTCCTCTTTCCAATCCTCACAGTACTTGCAAGTTCGATTGTGAGAGCAAACTTAACCCAACTGGAGGAAACAACCATAGCAGTGATGATGATCATCCCACGATACCATATAGTGGTTCGATGAGTCAAATTTCTGTCAATGATCCAACAAGAATACAGACTGAGTGGTCAATGGATCAACACGAATGACTTGCTTCCAAAATGAGGCAACTGCCTGATGTACACTGTCTTCCTGCTCGCTGTGATCTGTTCGTTGAGATGACATCTTGAAAATCTAGGTTTCAAGCCAATGGTCCAGGTCTCTTCCCAACAATTTCAGAGGTATCCGCAGGACAAAATTCAGCTATCTGTGTCTACAGAGAGTCCAATGCCACAAAGAAATTATTTTCTGCACAATGCACATATGTAAAGCTCTAAAACAGTGAGCATGAACAAAAGCTCAGCGAGTTTCGACTCAAAAGAGCAACCCAGTAATGGCACCCCAAAGAGGAAGGATGATACGGAGAGCATGCATACCAGGTTTCATTGCCAGTTCCAAAGGAACTGGAAGGTTATGCAACTAATATACATTTCCTTAGTTTGCTTGGTTGAGTACCTGCTTTCATACTTACTGGCCGTATTTGGGAAATACAAGTTAGGTTATGTGTTCCTACAGAGAGCATGCGTACCAGGTGTCACTGCCAGTATCAAAGGACCCAGGAGATTATGCAACTAATATACATTTCCTTAGTTTGCTTGGTTGAGTACCTACTTTCATACTTACTGGCCGTATTTGAGAAATACAAGTTAGGTTATGTGTTCCTACAGAGAGCATGCATACCAGGTGTCACTGCCAGTTTGAAAGGAACCAGGAGATTATGCTAGTAATATACATTTCCTTAATTTGCTTGGTTGAGTACCTGCTTTCATACTTACTGGCCGTATTTGAGAAATGCAAGTTAGGTTAGGTGTTACTACAGAGAGCATGCATACCAGGTGTCACTGTCAGTTCCAAATGAACCGGAAGATTATGCAACTAATATACATTTCCTTAGTTTGCTTGGTTGAGTACCTGCTTTCATACTTACTGGCCGTATTTGAGAAATGCAAGTTAGGTTATGTGTTACTACAGAGAGCATGCATACCAGGTGTCACTGCCAGTTCCAAAGGAACCGGGTGATTATGCAACTAATAAACATTTTCTTAGTTTGCTTGGTTGAGTACCTGCTTTCATACTTACTGGCCGTATTTGAGAAATGCAAGTTACGTTATGTGTTACTACAGAGAGCATGCATACCAGGTGTCACTGCCAGTTCCAAATGAACCGGGAGATTATGCAACTAATATACATTTTCTTAGTTTGCTTGGTTGAGTAGCTGCTTTCCTAGTTACTGGCCATATTTGAGAAGTACAAGTTAAGTTATGTGTTAATATTGAGCCTAAATATTTGTGCTCTTGTACCCTTTTGACTTTTTTTGTCCATTAAAAAAATAACAAGGGTGATTTACTTTTTTATGTTTTAAGGCCAGTTCAATTTCTGAAGGATTGAAGCCTACCTCCCATAACCCCCATTCCTATATTGCCTACTATATATACCCAAAAGCAGGGTAGGGAAGTTAAGACTGCAGAACTTGCTTAATGGCTTCCCCCGATGAGCCGTCGATAAATTTTTGCCTGTTGAAGCCTTGAATTTGAAGCCTATTCCGATCTAATGTGATGATAGTGATTAATTGGAGTATATATGCCATACTTTAAAGTCGATCAGTATTTCTTACACTCTTTACTTTTATCTGGCAGACAATCAAACATTTCCGAAAAGTATGCCCTTGTTACTTTTCTGAGTAAATTCACAACATTGTTTTGGAGTTTGTCAGTAGGTTTCCCAGTAGACGACTGTATTTGTGTCATCCATCTCTTGTATCTCTGTTGCCGTTTTACAATTTCGATCTCTAGCTTTCATATAATTTTTAAAATACAAGTCATGAAAGCTGGTCCTGCGGACATACACTAACCTATTTATCAGATATGCATTTTCAACAACTTCCTTTGAAAATAGTGTAATGTGTGCACAAATATCAACAACATTATCATCAATAAATTATGCATCCCATGGAATGTAAGGTAGAAGTTCATGCACTTTCACCACGCCGGCTCTAAAAAAGTTACAGTAGTGTTACGATAAGCATTATTTATCCGATATTATTGTTCATGCATGTTAGAAAGGTTTCTTGGTCACACGTAAATATAGGGAAAAGGTTGGTAACCTGATTATTAAAAGTATCCTTTATGATAAACATCACGTCCAGAACTGCTGTGCATCTCTTATGTTCTGTGAACAATTGTTTTCATATTAGCCCAAGACAGCCGTTCAGGAAGTCCCATTTCAATATGGAATCGCAGTATTCCGACCCCCCCCCCCCCATTCCCAATAAACTAAAATCCCGTGAACCAAACAAGGACTAAGCAATTTAACTATCCCTTTCAAGTTGCTCTTACAATATGAGCTTAAAGTCCTCTGGGCCAACTTTGAGTAAAGGCTGTGTAAGTTATTTCTGAGATTTAAACTTAGATATTTGCTGGTGTGTATTATATCATCTCCTCTTTTGCGGTCACATTGTATCAGAGTATTAAATTCCGGTAACACAGTATCGTTGTTTGAACCAGAGTGGTCAAGCTTGCTTTTATGAAGGCGTATGACTTCAATATCATATGTCGTTAAACTACCAATCGCATCAAGTTTGTTGTTTGCAGCAATGCTATCAGCAGTATTAAAATAAGGAGAGAGTGTGACCGAACTTGGCGTTAAAATCCCCGTATGAAGCCATCAGCAATTCTGTAAAAGACAAACGTCATGTGACAGCACCAGGATACCATTTTTGAAACGTCTTAAAATGATGCATCTCGTTATGCATTGTGTACTGTGGCTGTGATACCTCCTTGTAGAATAACAATTCGACAGATTTTTAAAGCCTTCTTTACTCTTTTTGAAATTATGTTGCAGACCGTGACACTATGTTACAACGACGTTTCTCCAAGCCGATATTGGATCAGTATAAGGAAGATGCAACCATAGAAATATACAAAGCCTCAAGATGCAGACCCATTACATGTGCTATGAAGTGTTCTGTGACTGCCGAATGTACAGCTGTGAATTTTACTCCTTTATTAAACGGAAACTGTTACTGTGAGTTGCTAAATAATACTGTTCCCGTCAATGGGGCAGACCTTACACCGAAAGCGGGCACCAAATACATAGAAATGCAAGTGTGGCACTGAAATATAATGATACAATCGGAAGTTCTGTTCTGATACACCATAATTGCACTGTAGACATTGTATAAAAGCTGAGTTCTCGTGGACTATGACATGATTGTTTTGTCCAGCCGCCTGGGCATACCTTATTACCGTTGTACACCAGCGTACCTACTTGATTTCTGAAACTTCCAGCACACACTCGAATGTGATGTTTTATCTACGTCGAATTCTTAAAGGGTCCTTATAGATATGAATATAATATTTGAACTTATCTGACCAATGTTACGTCACGAAGGAACTCTTGCAGTGATCTACTTTATCATCGTTTAATCCTTGCGTGTGAAGCCACAAAAGTCAAATATAAGGACTCACAATCCCAACAAAAATTAAACGAAGAGTCCAATTACAGTACATAATTATTTGTCACCCTAAAGTTGGTATCTCAGCTGCTATTTCAGGATAACACAATGCTATTTTACATTCTAATTAACAAAAGAAATATGAAAGCTACATGCATGCTCCATATATATATATATATATATATATATATATATATATATATATATATATATATATATATATATATATATATATATATATATCAGTAGTACCATATTTGATAAGGAATGCTTTAGGCCATTCCATGGCAGATATCTTGGCGCGCTTCAGTCTGTGAAAATTGTGCTCAGGGAGTTGAAGAGCTGTTGACTCAATTTCCAGGATAAAAGCATTACTTTTCTACCTCCTTTGAAATGTCGCAAATAATACTTAGATTGTGTATCGTGAGCAAATAAACTGTATGTCAATAGTGAATACTTTCATTGCCAAGTTTGATGAAATTCGATGTGCTCTGAATTGACAGAACGATACTAGATTCATGTTCTTTGTAAACTAGCCTGTCATTCACGTAATGGCACGCCTACTGTTTCAGAGACCATGAAAATGGTTCAGATCAACAGTATTCCTCGGTGACGTTTGAGCCCACCAAACACATCAAAACTCGTAACTTAATAAAATCAATCAGCACCGAATGTGGTAAGCATTGGAGAAGAAGGTGAATACAGCAAATGTTTAGGAAATGTCGAAGGGAAGACCCTGATGTGGCACCCTTAGGCAACTTCTAATATTTCAGAGACTAATCCTCCTGTGATCGCTCATATAGATAAGATTTTAAACCGCTGCGCTTATTTTGTGATAGAGAACCTTGGAACTTAGACGTTGCATGTGTGTCTAGTGTTCACTTGTATGGATTAAGGCTGAATAGCACTGGTCGATCTTTCGTTTATTAAGCAGAGAACAGTTGTCCTCTCATATGAGCTGTGCAGTACTACTGTTCCAGTCCTGAGGAACAATGCCAGTTTACTATAACTAGTTGAAAAGGTACACCAACTCAAAAAGTGACAATATCGGCGATAACAGAAAGAAGCTTATTCACTATTTACGGAAATCTAAGCTGGCCTTATGACGTGGAATTATCAGTTTAGAATAAACAAGTCCTGGGCGAATAGGACTCAATGTACACATTGAGTTGTCGTTACCCGCAAGGTAATCCGGTGAATGCTCGGGATAAAGCCGATATTGATACTTTAAAACGCAAATATCATTCTTTGCGGTGGATTTGTATTGTGCGTTAACTCTCCGTATTTTTCCTGATTTATAGAAAAAATTGGACACATAGTATAGGTTGCTATATCTGTACAAGTTGGAATGGTAATGATTACATGATCCATTGGATCAAGACTGGAAATGCTGGCTATAGTGACGCCTGATTCGTATAATTTTTCTTGCCACATATGTATTGTTTGAAAATCCGCCGTTTAAAATCACCTTGTTTACATTGTGTGTGGACGATAATGGCAATTGACCAAAATCTGGATGAGCCATGTGCACTGACGGTACCTGTAGTGTAGCTGCGTCTGTGATGACAAATACCCCTGATTCTGAGACTGGTAGTCTTGGTAGCGCCCGACACTAGTCTTACACTTCCCTCGCAAGGCCCACCTGCGTGTAACTCTTTCAGCACCTTTAAGCAGAATGCATTGCGGGACTGAAAATAACCCTGATCTCACCTATGCTTAAGCTGAATATTTTTTGAGACTTTTTTTCTCATCCCAAGCATAAGGCATGGCAAAATAGAAGATTGGCGAGTCTATAAAAAAGGATATAGGTGCCCATGATAAAAGAACAGTGGATGTAGACATCAATGTCCCTGATCTGGAATTAACTCATTCCACCCCGATAGAAGATCGAATCAACAGCCTAGAGTACACCAAGGAACGCCACTGACAACGGGCAGATAATTTGGAGTGATCTTACATGCAAGTTTCATCCCATATTTTGAAAAATAATCCCTCAATAAGCAGAATACAATTAGCAGACGACATACATATATATATATATATATATATATATATATATATATATATATATATATATATATATATATATATATATTGTCGAGAAAAAGCGTCATTAGTGTTAAATGAGTTAACACGGCATGTGCTTATGCAAATGCACTGCTGCGAACACGCCGTGGTGAGCAGCATTAAAAATTAATAGTCATTGAAAATGATCTGGATGAGCTCCAGCAGCATAGCAGGCGAAACACACCGAGAATTTGGACTACAAAAGCAGAAAATGAAGGCAACAATTCCGACTACATTGTTGGACACATTGTGTGAGCCCCTTTTTTTATCGGCCCTGAGTCTGAAAAGGCAAAATTTTATATATTCGTGTTGCTCGCAGGACGGCCGTTTATTCGTCCGGGAAAACAATGGGCGGGGGGGGATGCAGATACACGATACAAAGGCCTTTGATTAGTTTTGGAAGTGAAAAGGAAAACATACATACTCAAACTGCAAAATGTATTTTTCATTCCTTGCCCCCTTGACACAAGTAAAATTTTCATCCGTTTCACTGCACCTAGCGTCTTACTTTAACTGAGGGTACGCCACAGAAAAGTTAGTTGCGAATACTTTGTCCTTAGTTTACCATGCATATGCGCAACATGGGGCCACGCAAGATATAAACTTTCGTTTTTTCCAACACGCTTGTCATGTACCTTGAAATGTACCATTGCATAATTCATTCTGTACGTATCATGTCAATATCAAGTTATCATCGAAGCGCACTTAACTTGTTAACTAGAATCAACTTGTGTAACCTAACACGTTGTTCATCGGTCCTGTAGATCATGTTAAAGGCTTCTGCAATCGTAAAATTAAGCAATAATTTGTCCTCGTAAATTATAAGCATATCCCGCTCATGGATTTTAATAAGCACGATCTACTTTCTGATTACGCCCTTGAACCTTTTAATTTTTGAAGGCGACGGACATATATTGTACAGTCGCCTTGGCATAATAACTCAAGCTTCAATTTAACATAGTTATACAGTAGTCTAGTTGTCATGAGTGATACCAATTAATTTCTTGGAACACCAATGATATGAATGTGGCTATCATTACTCCTGTCGTGAGTACATCACACTTGTCATACGTCTTACCACATAAAAAGGCACTGAAAATAACTCTGTTCACTTTTTAACTTCTGATGATTATTTATTTCTTGTGTTCGCTCTACCTACGTGTTTCAGTTATCATTATCCATAGTGTGCTCAACAGCACAACCACGTGCATACTTTGTTGCGGCTACAGTTTGTCATAGATGTACTTTTGGAGTGGTGATCATATACTGCAACTCATTAAGTATCTTCAACAAGAGCACGTAGCAACCTACTGTTCCTTCGTTTAGACTCATTGCTATTTACATCACATAGTTTAGTACCTCGTTACACAGAATAATTTGTACCAGCTGATATCAGGACCTACACGTGTTTCTGAATACTCACAAAGTTTACTTGATCTTATTATTACCGACTCCCCTGACTTTATTCTGAATTCTGGCATATTACCACCTATCTCCACTTCTGATCATGCTGTAATATATCGCTCTTTCTCCATCCCAAGCCGTAGAGATCTACCTTATAAACGTGCTGTATGGGACTACAAGCGTGCCAACTTTGATGACCTAAATGCAGCCCTCCAATATCCACCTTGAGACACAGCTAGGTTTCGCGGTCTCTGACTCCATCGATGACGTTGTGTCCTATTGGTTTGACCTTTTCATAGATACTTGCAAGGAATTTATCCCATCCAGAGAAATAACTATCAGACATAAAGATAAACCGTGGATTAATAATAACATCAAGAGACTCATCAGGCAACGAAATTGTCCATGGAAAAGTTACAACGGCTCCCGCTTCAACCCTGTCCCTATACCCTTCCTTTGGCTGACAATATTGAACGCTTCTTCCAATTTTGATAAATGTAAATGCAACACAACTGTAAACGCAATAAAGAAGTCATTCCATCTGTACTTTGAATAAATTCGTTCTGATCTTGACTCAAAAGAGCTAAATCATGAAAAGTGGTGGACCCTTAGTAAATCAATACTTGGTAACAAGCTCCACCAATCAAGGCTCCCACTCAAAGTCAAAGTCAAAGTAAGCTTTATTTCATGTCGGTCGTTTTTTACAATAAACATTAGCTCTGAAGAGCTATTTTCCGACGTGAGTATAAGTTGTAAAATACATAGGGGACTAAACACAACAGTGTTTATGTACATACAATAAATATGGGATGCGGTTAAAATATATTTTCATTGGTGATCAATAATCTGTACTAATAAAAATATGTGTAAAATACTAGTCAGCAACTTTGGCACAGATAGGTGTCTGTGACATGCACTTCAGAGGCATCTATCTGCATGGCATGCAGTTGCAGGTGTCACCATTCCAGTTGCTGACTAGTTTTTTAAATTGATTAAGGCTGGAGGCATTTCTAAAATAATCTGGTAGTTCATTCCACAATTTGGCTGCACCATACCGGAAAGATTTCAAACCATACTTGGTTGTTCTCACCCTTGGTATAGTGGCAGTGTTGGTGTATCTAAAAGAATATTTTGAGTCTTTGACCATCAGCAGGTCATATAAATACGAAGGGCCTTGTTTATTAAGAATTTGTACGCCTCGATCGCCATGGTCTTCATCCTTCTAATGCGTAAGGATGGGAATTTTGATTTTTCCAAAAGGTCTCCATATGGAGAATTTTGATCATCATAGATGAATCTAAGAGCTCGCTCCTGAATGCGTTCCATTTTCTTTGTACTGCCCTCACCACAAAAGTGCCAAACTAGGGGGCAGTATCCAAAATTTGAAAGAATGAAAGAGTGGTAAATGAGAAGTTTACAACTTTTGTTGAGGTAATGGCCAATTCTTTTCAATACATTTATCTGTCTGGATGCCTACTTACACATTTCGGCAATATGTTTTTCAAAACTAAGTCGAAAATCAATTGTGACGCCTAGCAGTTTTACTTCGTTCTGACAATGAATACCAAATTTGTCCAAATGAAAGGTGAGGTCTTCGCCTTTAGCCTTGTTACCAAAAAGAATTCCTTGGAACTTTTCAGGATTGGCTCTCATCATATTCATCTCAAACCATTTGATAAGGTGAATGCAGCCTGCTTCCAAAGTTGATTTCAGGGTTGGTAGTGACTCATGGAAAAAAGACAGAGTATTGTCGTCAGCATAATTGTACAATATTCCCTCTTGAACAAAGAAAAAGATGTCATTCATGAAGATGTTAAAAAGCAGAGGTCCCAAAATAGAACCCTGAGGGACACCTTTCAGAATATTTTGCCACGAGCTAGTGACACTACCGATCTTTACATACTGCTTTCTGTCACTCAGGTAACTTTTCATAAGATCTAAAGCAGTGGCATCTAACCCATATGCCTCAAGTTTAGCCATAAGGAGATCATGGGGAAGACTGTCGAAGGCCTTGGACAGGTCCATTAACAAGGCGGCCACATATTTGTTTGACATGGACAATGAAAAGGTTATATCCAATCACCGTGAAAAGTGCGAAATCTTTAACTTCTATTTTGCGAACCAGTGTAAGCTCCCACCCCAAGATAACCCCTTACCTCTACCCGACTTTGCTTTCAGAACCGATGCTCGCCTACATATGTTTCAGTTCGAACCTGTATAGGTTGAAAAAATGTTGCAATCCCTGAAAACTAGTTCGGCCTCTGGACCGAACTAGGATAATATAGGAAACACTCTACTAAAGAACACTGCCTCTGGAATCACCCATTCTCTTACAAAAATATTAAATCACTCTCTAAAAACCTCCCACTTTCCGCAAGCGTGGAAAGAATCTGATGTTTGCCCGGTCTATAAGAAAAACAACAAACAGTCCAAGGAAAATTGTCGACCCATCTCTGTGTTGTGTAACGTCTCAAAGGTCTATGAACGACTTATTTATAATGTTCTCTATGAATACCTTATCACAAATTACTTACGTACCCTAAAAATTCTGGCTTTAAAGCCAACGACTCTACCATCAACCAGCTCGTATGCATTCCCCATGATATTTACAATGGACTTGAACTTGGCAAAGAAGCCCGCATGGTATTTCTTGATATATGTAAGGCGTTTGACCGTGTCTGGAATGATGGTCTCCTGTTCAAATTGAAACAACTTGGCTTCACAAACCCTGTCGTGGACTTCCTTAATAGTTATCTGTCAAACCATTTCCAACGCACTACTCTGTACGGTCAAACTTCCACCAAGCTTGCAGTGGAATCTGGCGTACCACAAGGCTCCATACTAGGACCTCTATTGTTCCTGGTCTTCATGAATGACATTACTGATGACATAGCCTGTGAAATCAAGCTTTTCGCTGATGACACTAGTGTATTGGAAATCGTACACAATCCTACTATTTTTTGCAGAAAGACTTAACACAGACCTTCATAAGATCTACTCCTGCGGCAAACTTTGGCGCGTCACCTTCAACGCGATGAAATCGCTCTGTTCTCTTCTCTTCTAAAGTTAACAAACCCACTCAGCCACCCCTTATCCTGGGAAACATACCCATACCTGAAGCAAATAAGCACACACACCTTGGTATTACATTTTCTGAAAAGCTTTCCTGATACTTCCTTGTCACACGCATCACCAATAAATCCAATCAACGTTTGGCCCTGTCACAGCGACTTAAATTTAAACTATCTTGCAACGCCCTGACCCGTATAGACATTACAATTATCCATCCCATATTCGAATATGGATGTGTCCTCTTTGACAATTGCACGGAATATTTATCAGCATCTCTCAAAGCCGTTCAGTATGAAGCAGCCAGTATCTGTACCTGTGCCTTGAAACAACCCCCCCCCCCCGTCATTTGCTTTCAACTGAATTCGGTTGGCAAAGTCTTTCCACTATACGCAAATATTACAAACTGGTCATCTTTTATAAGATGATCCATAAAATTACCACTAATTACCTTTCAGACCTAGTGCCTCGCAATACCGGACTTACCTCTAATATTAGCTTGCATAACAGGCTCAACATTAGACAGGAGTTAGACAGACTCCTTTCTTCGATCTAGTATTCTCCTCTGGAACAACTTACCACTCGATATCAGAGAGTCTGGGTCACTTGATATCTTCAAATATAAATTAAAATCGACTTTATTATCTGTTAACCCCATACCCTCCTTCTTTTCATATGGTAAGCACTTTCCAAATATCTGTCAAACTCAGATGCGCCTTGGTTTTACTCATCTTAACTCCCATCTCCGCAAATTAAACATAATCCAATCACCTACCTGCTTATGCTCGAACCAAAATGAAGACAGCTATCACTTTTTCCTGACCTGTCCTAAATTCTTAGTGTTTAGGCAAGCTTTACTGGATACGGTGTGTCACATCCATGCACCTTGAACATCCAAATCTCTTAGTTCACTTAGCTAGTGACATACTCATACAATACTTCAAACAAGGCAACTCGAACTCAGTGATGATGTTAATTACCATATATTTGAAGCCGTGCAGACCTACATCGTGAACACGAGACGCTTTGAATTTTAAGCCAACTTTAGTGTATTATATTGATATGTTAGATTATCTTTCAGCTATCAACGTTTTAAATTTGTTCTTGGTTTAAATTGTACCGAATATTTTTGTCAAACCATATATGTAGTGGAGAACCTCCAGATTAATTTTTTCTAACTATTTAGGCAATCCATGTTAAATAAACATGTTTAAAAAAAACTCTGTGCTGGCATTGTTGGGTTTAAAATTCATGAACAAGGGTCAGTTTCTAAACTAAAAGGTACGAGATTGTCTTAACGTACAAATGACAAAAATGAGTAACTGTATCAAGGACTACAGATACTGCTGTCAGTATAAATGGAAAATAATCACCACGCATGCAAATATTCACAAGAATGCTCAAAACGGCCAAAGGATAATTCACATGAATCCTAATGTTCTAGTTTGGTGGGGAATCGAGAATATTTATACCGATTAGTTACAATGGATATCATGTTTGCTTACTGTGGTTGACCAGATGGATTGCAAAAATATCAGTTGTAACAAATCTGAATTCCTTTCCAATATCGAAACCTATAAAGAAATAAAAGAAGTGTCTTCTCGCGCGTGGCATCCAAGTCTTTTGGATAAGGGTCCCTTATATCTTACATGCTGAGAAATTCATCAGATCACCCATTGTTCTAAGCAAGTACTTGCATGCTTATATGGATTTATTGAGTTGTGTAAGCACAGGATGAAAACCTGCCATTTTACGTACACAAGTAAAC